>VYZT01013754.1:273275-298270 GCA_013400735.1 Pomatostomus ruficeps
GGGAGGTCGCCCCGGTGGCCGCCCCGGTGGCTGCCCCGGTGGCGGCGGGCGGTCAGCTCCCCGCAGCCCTTCGGCGGGGCTGGACGCGGGCACGGGGCGCGGTCCAGAACTTCTCCCGTGGGGAGTCACGGAGCCGAGCGCTCCCTGCGTGCCGGACAGACTCCGTGCCGTGCCCGCTCCCTGCCCGCCCGTTGGGACCCGGGGCGCGTTGGGGCTGGCACGGACCGGTCCGCAGCGGGCAGCGGGCAGTGGGCAAGGGGCAGCGGCACGGGCACTCCCTGCGCCTCCGCTCCGAGCCGAGCCGGCGGCGTATCCAGCGGGGGAAGCACCAGCTCCCAACGCTGCAGTTTTCCGAGCGCGCAGCTGGGTCTGGGATGAAGAAACTCGTAGCTAAATCCTGCCAGCGCTGGTTGCGAAATGAGAGATGGAGGGAGCTCCTGGGTGAATGAAGGGAATAACATGTTAGACTCCTTAACAGTTAAACTGAAGGAAACTTTTAGAGTGTTCTCTTTGAAGTGGCTAAAGTTTTGTACCTGCTCTGTGCATAGCACTTTTTTTGGCTCAGATTGGAAAGAAAAATGAGTAGGCAAGCTTAATGCAGGGAAAAATGGGTTGCTTGGATTATATTCAGGATCCACTATGAGTGTGCTCTTGTTAGGCCTGTGATGCTCCTGATGCAGATGATGCTTATAAATAAATTATTTTGGAATATTTCTGTCCAGGACTGATGTAACATATTGAACAGCAGCCTTTGTGGAAAAAATGTCCTACTGTACCAAAGAGAGAGCTTGCTCAGGTACGTCTGTTATGGATTTACCATCTGCTTCAGGAGCCTTATAGAGATAAAAGAGTTGTCTCCAAGTAGAGTATTCTTGAACTGATTAACTTCTGGTGGTGGTGCTTCTGTACCTTTCTGATCTACTCAGCCTTCTTTAGGGAAGTTGGATTTCACTGGCAAAGGTTTGATGATGGACACTGAGAGAGGGTATCTAATGATTTTAGCTAAAGAGAAATAATGCTGTGAGCGCAGCAATGTTTTTATCTCTAGCATCATGATGCACGTTCAGAGATCTTTGACGTTTCACACCCATATGTAACTTTTTTGGAGCTCAGCAGCTTTTCAGTGAGTATTTTGGGAGGATTGAAATATCCAGAGTAACAGAGAGTCCTTATAAGTGACGTTGATGCTCCCCTATGACAGCACAGACAAATGCTGTCTTTTGGATTTAGCAGAGTTCAAAGTACTTTAATACAATCAAGGAGAAAAAGGGTAATGTCCAATACATTGAATTCAATTTTGCAGAGTTGTTTTTGTTGACTTTTTTTTTCCCGTTCCATGTGAGTCTGTTTTGCAGCGACTGCAGGGAGCTAAGCCAGGTGTGTTGGCTGTGCAGGGAGTGAGGTGTCTCTTTTTCTTCTGATGCTAAACCTTGAACTGTGTGTGCTGCCCATGGGAGGGCTTGCTGGGGAGGGCTAACCAGGTTACAGACAGCATAATTTACACATGACCACTGATTTCTCCCACAGTCTTCAAGTTTTATGGGTTGATACAAGTTGATGTTGAAAAATTTACCAGTTCGAGACGTGTGGAACTGGTACAAAAGGAGGACAGCTTTCATGACTGCTTTACAACAGGATTTGGGATGTGAATGAGCTTGTTCTAAGTAAAAAATGTGTGAAAAGACCATGGGAGGCTGTAGTGTCTGGGGTGGCAATGCCATTTTTTAATGCTGAAATTCTAACATCAAGTTTTCCCCCAGCGTAATCAGGAGGGTGAGAAATGTGTAAGGAAGATGAGAAGCAAAACAGAGATAAACTATTTCTTTTCATGGGATATTCTTGACCTCTATGACAGTTGGTTGTGGAAACTTGCCAGTTTCGTAGCCAGGCTAAAATGTCCTTGTGAAAGTTTCCCGGAGTAGTTGTTTGGGTTATTGCCTGCTGGGTTGCATTTTTGGGTGTGAATTTTTACACTTGCAGCCTCTTTGTGAAAAATGATAGCTTAGCAGTCATCCCCTGTGCGCTGGGAACCGGCCCTAGTGAGCGTTTGACTTTTTGTCTCTGTAATCTTGGGGCACATTCCTCAGTGGATTTTTCTCTGCTAATCCTGTTACTCCTTCAAAGGAGCTGCATCTCACTTGATTGTGTTTGCTGCTGCTGGGGACTGTGGCTCTGGGCTGACTTGTGAATGGAATGTGTCCCTTGTATTCCCAGACCTAGGAAATCAGATGAATCAGTTGATGGTCCAACAGCACAGTTAAAGAACAGGGTGTTAGGCTTAAAGTTAGATCTTTACACAGAAATCTGTGCTGTTGGGAGGAGATAAGTTGGTGTTGGAGTTTTTTTCTGCTGGAGGATGGGATTGTGGTAGTTGGAGAAACAGCTCTAGTTGCAGGGGACTGCAGAAATTCAGGTGCTTTTTAAGCATTTAAATAAAGCTTAAATAGTCTGATCTATTTTTGAGTTGTGGCATAACTTCTCTGTTTCATCTTTAAGAACACCAAGTGCTGAATAACAATTGTAGTTGGAAAAAACCCCAAACAACCACCAACTCTCTCCTTCCCCCCAACCAAAACCAAACTACCCACAACACCTCAAAAACAAAGGGAAATATCAAAACCTAACCAAAGAAAAAACCCCAGAAAACCCAGACTAACTAATACAGGGTACATACTTGACATCTACACTGAGAACACTGTGGTGGCAGTGTTTTGGTTTTTTTTAAGGAGAAAAACAAAATGTTGGAGCCTGTTTCCCAGCATCTAATTTTATGATAGTGTGTTTGCTATTTTATCTTGTTTTAGCATTGGGTAGCTTGTATTTACAAGGGAATTGCTGGGAAGGAGAATAAAGGAGACTCTGAATTAGAGTGAAGCTAAATATGATAACTTTTCTTGTAGCCAGTTAGAAATCCAGACCTGCCTTCCATGTTGAACACACAGCTGTGTAGCACTTAGCTTTTAGTCTGATTCTTTTGCTTTTCTCCTTTCTAAATAAGAATTGCCGTGTTTTAAACTCTACAAAACAACCCAAACAAGTTGCGTGCAGTTGTCTCAAAAATTACGTAAAGCCTTTAATAGGAACAAAGTTTTGTTTGCTTTTTTTTGTGGGACTTCTGTTGTTCTTTCCTTTTTTAGGGGATTTCAAATTATGTAATATTTTAAAAAAAGAAAACTAAGAAGGGAATCTGTTTGAATTTGTAGTTGAAATCTGCACCAGCTTTCAGGGAGGCTGATGTGGACACTGGATTCTGGAATTATGGAGGAATGTGTTTGACACAATGAGGGGGAAAGGCATTTCCATAATTCCTGAGGCTTTTTATGAGAAGGCAGAAAGGAAAGGGAAGTGCTGATGAACGATATTTACATTGCTGCTTTAGTATTCCTGGCCCAGGAGGAGTTGATAGTGGAGCCCTCATTTTTTCCAAGGAGAAATCAGAGGTGTCTGTGTACAAAACCAGTCAGTTTTCATACTCCCTTGCGTTTCCTGTGGGTTGGATCCCCTCTGCTCACACAGCTGTGGCCTCTGAGGATGGAGGAGAGATCTCAGCTGCTTTTCATGAAGGTTTTGCTTCCTTACAGGCTCCATGCTTCTCCTAGAAAACATGCTACTGATATAACAAGTAAATCTGTGGCACCATCTACTTAAGCATGTCTAATAAATTTATCTGATTAGCACCTGGTGTAATAAAGAGTTGGTAGCATCTGTAAAATGGAGATAAGGCTCCACATGTGATTGACAGAGCTTAAAGAGGGAAGGGAGGTTCATGTTGTGATTTCCCACCTGTGCTTCCAGCCCTGGCACCGCCACGCTGTGTGTGCTTACTCACATGTAAAACCTCTGTGCAGCTCTCCAGGTGCTTGGAACTCTGCTCTGGCTTTCATAAATGCGTGATTTTGGAAATTTGGATGGAGGAGACTGGTAACTCTGGAGAGCAGATTGCTGCCCAGTTGTATCAGTGGAGTAACGAACGTTGTGCACTAACTAAAGCATGAAACGCGTGGTATGAAGTAGAGAAATTTTCTATTGCAGTTGTTCTCTGGGTGAATTTCTCAACTCCCTTCAGTCCAAAGGCTACCTGACTTGTTACAAAAAAAAAAAAAAAAAAAAGGGTGTTATGTAGTGTTTTTTCATAGCTGTTTTCTTTTATGACAGAACAAAAATTATGCCGTGCTTTGAATGCTTCTTCAAGCTTCTAGTTCTTGTCGTCCTGTTATCTTCTTGTTTGCATATGTATGTTTATATGTATTATTTTTAACTTTTATATCAACTTGTTTTCAGTTGTACCAGGCCACTTCCTGATACCTTATTGACAACAGATTGAGAAACGGCTGTAGCAAAAGCCTAGCTTGTAGGAAAAAGCTGGTTTTCATTTTTTCTGCTTCCCAGTGTTCCAGGGGACCATTCCATACCTCATTTCTGGATCCACTTGCTGCTCTCTCTATATAAACTTTACTAGATAATGATCTGCTGAAACCAAGGGGAATGTTTTCAAAATTAGCTGTTCTCCAGCAGAGAGTGCGTGATGGGGAGCGTTAAGTGTTCTGTTACAATGCATGTAAATCCTTTCACTGGCTGAACACAGGAGCTCATACCAATGAGTTCCCACTATTATCCACCATTCCTGGCCGGGGCTCTTGAGGCTGCTCCCAAATAGGCTCTTTAGTAAGTAGAATGAAAAATGGGCTGAAGAATAGCTCCGGTATATATTGCTCTGTAGGGTTGGTGTTAATGCCGTGATAAGCGTTTCCTAAAGCAGGTTAACAGCTGTTCCCGAATCATTTTATTGTGTTCTCAGACCAGCGTTTGTGGGTGTAGATTCACTCCGAGTAGCTGTCTTGTTGATACCAGACACGCCGAGGTTATTAATTTAACAGTAATTATTCAAACTTGTTTGGAGGGTTGTCTGGTTTGTGTGATTTCACACATTTAGACAAGGTTGAGATGTAAAGAAGCTACAGAATATTTCAGGGGGAGCCAAGAGTGCGAACTGCAGATAAAGAGAAGGCATTTCCTGTAGGTGAATTTTAGAAGGCAAATTTAGAGAATAACTAGATGAAAACCGGGGAAGAATTACCAAGAAAAGGGCAGGGTGGCTGAATTGCCCAAGGACTGGGGAGTCATCACTCCATAGGTGTGGGGTACCACTCTGTAGATGTCTTACTGGGTAATAAGGTTCAGGTCTGTAGTGAACCTGAGAGTCCTCAGCATCAGTTTGGTTCTGGGACTTATAGATGAAAAACTGAGGGTTTCATGTTCACCCTTCACCTCTTTCCTCCTCACACCTCTCCCTTGCCCTTGGGGTTTCAGTAATTTACCAGAGAGTGCCGAGCCCCAGCTCAGGGAGCAGAGCTCTGGAATTCTGTGTAGGGATGTGTGTGTGCACTGGAGGAGTAACACATCTGCTGTGTCCTGTTGCGTTTCACTGATGTGTCTTGAGCAGTTAAACCCAAGAATTACAAACGTGGACTCCCAGAGAGCTGCTGCTCTGGAAGTCCAGGATGCTTTGTGCTCTACAGATACTATCACTTCATCCAGCAGTATCCCATGTCAACACTGAATTAACTTGTATTATTTTAATACAAATTTCTGGCAGGTAACTGGAAATTTTTAGGAGCTGCCACGTAGGTGGGGTTAGCAGGTGATATATTAGTCTGTTAAAGCAGAGGTGTTAAGACTTGCTTCTCTGAGTCACATTAGCAGGAATCTGAAGCCTGGTGAGACATGTGGGATACGGTCATTTGTCCTGGCTTTGGTTTGGTTTCATTAAGCCATTTGATGGAACAAATAGCAGAGTGTCTGTTATGAAGTCATGGATCTGAGGAATTGAAGATTGCTTGTTTTCCCCATTTATCAGGGCCTAGAGCAGGTGGGAAATCCTTATCAGGAGGAGGTCAGGGCTTTCAAGTTAAGGATATGGGTTCTTATCTTCCCTGAGTTAATCTGTTACACAATTAATGACTTTCTGAACTATGTATCAAAGCTTGAAGAAATGCTTCTCTCTTCTATAGTGTTACTGTTTGTGTGTTCTCAAAATTGCAGATATATTTAAGAGCTTCTGCACAATGGCAAGGAAGGGATAATGAATCCTACCTGGTAGCTTTTCATGAGTGGATTTGACTTGTTTGGTAAAAGAGCTGGCTCACAGCGTGCCTCTTACAGAGAGGAAGTAACCCCCCTGCTCCAGACTGGAGAGCAGAACTCAGGCAAGGCATGAACAGATCCAAGGGTTGTACCCTCATTTTTCACACTGTTTCTTATGTGTTCAAGGGGTAGAAAAGAAAGGATTGCTTTGAAAAACAATGTGAGCTTAGTTTACAGTCACCTAACAGATGTAGCTATGAAGCCAGGCTGAGATAAGGAACTGCAGTCAGGCGCTTGATAAGAGAACACTCTGAGTCATCTGCTTTACCCCTTCTTTGATGTCATTTGTCCTCTGGGGCCACATTCTTAAAAGCCATCTTTTTTCACTTCTGCATCTGTCTGAGAATCAGTTAAAAGTGTCCAAAGCCGCCCAGTTATGGTTGATTTCACAGTTGAAAGCTGTTTGTTTTCTAGCTACAAGCAGTGGAGTAGAATAGGTAAACTTGAAAGATTTTACTACAGCTTGCTGTGATTGAGGAATTGTCGGGTTGGTAGCCCTTATCAGGAACCTTTTCCCTCTGCTTTGGGACTTAAGTGCATTGACATAGTAAATTATTGTAATCCATGCTCACTGTAGCACACTGTCATAGAGTTTAATAAAATTATGTCAAACAAAGTGTCTCCTTCCCTTGTAACGACGTGCAAAATGAATGGATTCAATTTCTGCAGCGTGGTAAAATGACACGTTTTTCTTTCCTTCCATGAGTTGTTCTAGGCAGGATCCAAAAGTGCTGAGCAAGGGTTTCATTCATTTTGGCAGATCCTGCTGTGGTGGGAGCTGGACAGACAGGAAATGCAGGCCTCTTAGCTGATTCACAGAACAAATTTGGCCTGTGATTCTTTGCTTAGCAGAGATGTCTCTCTGACTCGATATAATTGGTGATGCTCCTGGGTGTTGTGAGCAGGGAGGTACTGGTGTTGTGAACGGGTGTGAAGCAGCAGAACCTCCCAGGGGAGTGGCCTGGCTGGGCTCCTGGCTGTGTTGCACCACTCTGGGAGCACCAAGCAAAGGAACAGAATATTTTAAGGCTACTTCTTTTACTATATCTTATCAGGTCTACTGTTTTTCCCCTTTCTATCTTCTAGATTTGGCAAAGCCTCCGGTGAATGAACCAAGGGAACCGGAACAGTTTCTGATGCAGACGCCCCAGGGAAATCCACTGCTGCTTTCCCACACCCTACAAGAGCTGTTGAGCAAGGACAGTGTGCAGGTGGAGCTTATCCCTGAGAAGAAAGGCCTTTTCCTGAAACATGTGGAATATGAGGTTTCCAGCAAGGTAATGTGAACAAAGCTTTGGGCTTGGTGAGAATGTGTCCTCTGAAGAATTGTCTGTGCACAGATTGTCTGAGCAGTTCCTGCTGGCAAAGTCCTGAGTGATTTCGGTGTGATGGGTGGTGCTGGTTTTGGGTAGATCAGTTGTGTGGGCTCACTGTTAATGCAGCAGCACTGGGTCTTCCTGACCTGGGCCTCTGCAGCTTGGAGCATCTTCTGACTGAGGTGTGAAGGATGGCTGCTTGAAGCCTGAGCTCTGCACAAAAGCAGCTGCACGACAATGAAACCTGAACGGTTTTGTAACAAATTGCTGTAGGTAGCTGGATATTTCAAACTGTTTTGGGCTAGTGAAGTAATTCTATTGGCAGTGCAACAAAACCCTCATGGAAGTGCTGCTGTCTAAGCTGTGTTGCCTTGTGCTCCCCCTTCCCTCCCTGCAGCGGTTCAAGTGCTCGGTGTACAGGCGCTACAACGACTTTGTGGTGTTCCACGAGACGCTGCTGCAGAAGTTCCCCTATCGCATGGTGCCCGCGCTGCCGCCCAAGAGGATGCTGGGAGGTAAAACCTGCACTTTGATTTTTGACTGGAGGGGTTTTGCTACACGCTGCAAGCGTGATCAGGGCAACACTGCTGAAAATAAATGTTTGAAAGACTGAAAGTCTTGGCTTCTGCATGACTCAGACAACAGCTTTGAGGTTATAACACACGAGTTGGAGGTGGGAATTGGTGCCATCCTAGAAATTGCTATAGGTGAGATATTAATGCAAAATTTCAGTGGGTCTCTTCTTGTGGATTTCAGTATCTGACGATTTTTCTTAATAAGATTTTAGGTGTAATTCTACACAAGAGCAAGGCAGAGTTGCAGGTATTGCTTCTTAGAAATGCAGGTTGTGATGATCATTGTTTAGTGGTGGACTTGGCAGTGTTAGTTTAATAGTTGGATTCAAAGATCTTAAAGGTTCTTTTCCAACCTAAATGGAATCAGTGTCAGTTCATTCAAGTATACTTTAGCTGTTAGAATAGAAGCCAAGAAGTATCCCAAGACAAGCATATCAAAGCTCCTTCAGGAATATTTTTCATTAATCTCAAATATTGAGACTGGTTTTAAACATTTATTATTTCAAATGTTGCATAACGGTATAGAATCCTGTCTTGTTTAATACTTTATCTGTGAAAGAACAAATTTTTCAGTGTCTTCTCTGCTGCCCATGGTGCTATGCTGACTGTGTTTCAATAAAGAATTGATTTCCATTGAGGAGTCCATGTATTGCTCCAGTAAAGCAGAACTGGTAAACAGTGAGCAGAGCAGAGTGTAGAGTGAACCGGAGCAAAGCAAAGTCGTAGCCCTGAGAAGCTTCAGTGGTGATAGATTCTTATGATGGAATGTGAATTGTGAAGACTTTTTTTGGAGGCTGTGGATCCCACGTGTTAATTTAACCTGATTCAGTGTTCTCAGCCAGAATTTCCACTTCATGCAACACCTGGGAGCAGAGAGACCTTCTCTGATTAATCTCAGTGGAGAAAGGATGCTTGAAAGAAGCTCCCAGTATCTCTCCCTTGGCAGGGACTGTTCTTTCCTTCCATTGCTGGTGTGCTGATATTTCCCTGCATTCACCGGTGCATTTCTTCCCACACATATCATAACTTTGGGAAAAAACCTGACAGGATTAGTTCCCAAAGTGTGCTAGGAGAACAGTTCTACCGCAGTGCAAAGCTGTGATAAAGCAGAGAGTGCTGATTGCCCTTAGTCCCGTGGCTGCACACAGGAGAGCTGTGGACGTGGGCTTAATGGAAACTGCAGACAGGAGGAAGGAAAGGGAATGGGTGGTTATGTTTCTGAGGGGATTAATGGACTGACAAGAGGAGTTGCAGGACACAGGATCTGATGGATCAGTACAGATGTGTGGCTTTTGGAGCCTCCAAGTCTCAGAGCCGGATGGACAGAGCTCCATGCTTGGCCCTTGGTGTGCTCCTCTGCTGAGTTAAATGGATCCCAGTGGGGTCTGCTCCCCTCCACCTGCCGGATGGGGATGCATGGCCTGCTCTGCTTGTTGGGGGATAACAACAGCTGAGGCAGATGCTGTGGGAAGTGTGTACACAGCTTCACAGATGTCTGTGTAGGTTAAATGTGAGCAAAGCAAAATCAAAATCTGCAACCCCAATGAAAGAAAAATGGATTGGTGGGTGATGATGTACTGAGGATCACCTCACAGACAGCAAACTGCCAGCTTAAAACTGAGGCAAAAGAGTAATCACCCTTCATGATTTGAGAGTGTTGCCATGGATAAGAGCATTCCTTTAATTTCTTTCTATGCTGCTTTCTTTTCCTTCAGTCCCTGTTTTTATTTTTTATTGTTCCTGAAAAACTCCAGGAACTTTGATTTACTGCCTTGCTGCAGTTATTGCCAGATTGAAATTCTTCCTGTTTCAGCAAGGGGAGCAGATTCTTTTTAGTTTGACAAGTAAAGCCTCTGGATGGATGTAGTGCAGATTGCTGTGCAAGTCTTCCAAAGTACTTTCTGACATCTTGCATGAAAAGGATGGATGCTGATCCCAGAGTCCCAAACAGACTGGGATATCTTCAGTGGAATTGATTCAGAGGAAGAAGAATCTCTGGAGGCTCATAGTTTGCAAGTGGAGGTTTCAGGCCTTAGGCTTTGTTGTTTATCCTGCCTCCCTGACCCACCCTGTGGAAATAACCACTCGTAAGTATATATGCTGGATTTTGGTAATATTTATTCAGGTGGTCAGGCTAAAAGGTCTGGTTTTGGGAGCTGACAGACTGTAGGTAACCATTCTTTGATTTTTGTGGCAGTGCTTTCTTTTTCCCTGCTGAGCAGCTGGAATGTGAGGTGCATTAATTGAAATTTCCTGTTCCTCCCTGCAGCTGATCGAGAGTTCATAGAATCGAGGAGGAGGGCGCTGAAGCGTTTTATAAACCTGGTGGCTCGACATCCCCCTTTCTCAGAAGATGTGCTCTTGAAACTCTTTCTGTCCTTCAGTGGCTCGGTGAGTGTTTGTTGCAATAGTCCTGAGCTTGCATGTCTTGCTGTAAGTGCCTCGCTGGGCGCAGCGCTCAGAATTGCTGTTCACCTACACGGGTCTGCTCCCCGTGATGAAGAGAATTTCCTCTCAGTAGGTGTTTCCACAGTGCAAAGTGGAAGGTAATTTCGCTCAATGCCAGGAGTCTAGTATTTTGAAAATTATAACTGTTCTTAGGGGAATAGAGTTTAAGTTTTTCCTTAAGTTAAACCTAACCTGGGTAGAGCTGTATCTGCTGAGTTGTGCCTTGCTGCTGCTGCAATTTATCTGAGCCCTGTGTGAGCTGCCTGCATGTTGCTTAGTTCTTTCATGCTCATTTGATTCTGTGTTTTCTCCAGGATGTACAGAATAAGCTAAGGGAGTTGGTCCAGGGAGTAGGAGATGAATTTGTGACTTGCCGATTAGCTACCCAGGCCAAGGTATGTATGTGAATTTGTTGCAACACGTTATCCTGCTTTAAATGGCTTTCTTCTCCAGGTGCTTCAGTTATGGCATTTGTGCAGTGATGGAGACCTTAGGTAGGAGACAGTTGTTTCCGGAGTTTGAAGGACTTGTAATTTTATGAATAAGATTATATAAAATTTTGACTCTTAAGGGCCTAATATTTCTAGCTAAATTCTGGCTCATGAATATGGTAAAAATTAAACAATGAATCCTGCACAGAACATGTCTCTCTGTAATTACTTGTACTTGCATAAACAAATGCACAAATTGCACAATTTAAAAGTTAATATCTAGATTGATGTCTTTCCTTTGTGCTCGCGCCCTCATTCTGTCTATTGTCCTCTCCCTGTGGGAGAGCAATTTGGAGAAGTTGGTTATAAGTTCTCTATATATTTGTTTATCCCAGTGATTAGTGCTATGACAAGTTTTAAGTACACATCCACTGTGTTCATTGAGCAATTTCTCAGCAAGTTGTTGTTCAGGTTTCTGCAATGCTTGCAGAAGGTTTTGCAACTAGAGCTTAATTCAGGTTTTTACCAGTGATAAACTGGTCAAAAAAAAGCTGAACTTTCAGTTCATGCTTGACTTTACTGGGCTGGGAGTTACCAGTAGGATCAGATCAGAACCTGTGAGCCTGAAACCTCACAAACCCTCTTTCAACTGCATAGCAGAATTGCAGATTTTGCCAACTCTGTCTGCACTGGGTGTTTGAACCTCTTTCTGCCTCTGAAAATTAGGGCTATTTGTGTGACATCTGACTTGCACACCTCAATGGGAAGCTGATCTCTGCCGAGTTTTTAGAGCACAGCGTGAGGGAGTGAGCACAGGAGGGAAGCCTGTCCCTCTCTGCACACTGATTTATCCACCAGTAATCCCTCTGTACTCCTTCAGGACTTCCTCCCAGCTGACATCCAGGCCCAGTTTGCTGCCAGCAGGGAGCTGATCAGAAATATTTATAACAGCTTCTATAAGCTCCGGGACCGTGCGGAGAGGATCGCCTCCCGGGCCATCGATAACGCCTCCGACCTGCTCGTGTTTGGGAAGGAGCTAAGGTGGGTTGGGAGGAACAAGGGCTGCTGATGTGAACATCCTACTATTGGTTTAGAACTCAAAACTGTTGTAAAGGTTACCTGCAAATGGTCTGGTAAGAATGGGTATTTTTGTGCCTGCTGTGGGACATAATCAATTTTCCTTGTATAAAAAAGAAAATGCATGCTTTCCACTGCGGCTGCATTCTCTAAAGTGTAAGGAAAGAAAAAAACAGAAATACCTTCCCATCCAGGGACTTGTGTTACTGTCTCTCTCCCCAATATGTACACAGTCAACTCTGCATTTGTGATGGGACAGTAGTAGCTCAGCTCTGTGAGCCATTTAGACAGATTTGCAGCTCTGAACTGCTCTCTGCAAATAACTTTATCTACTCAGTGGAATTTGTCTCCTGGATGTGACCATTGCTTATCTCCTCGCAGTGCTTTGGGCTCAGACACTACCCCGCTGCCTTCCTGGGCTGCTTTGAATAACAACACATGGGGGACTCTGAAACAAGCCTTGAAGGGTCTGTCTGTTGAATTTGCACTTCTGGCAGATAAGGCTGTGCAGCAGGTGAGTTCTGTACTTTTTCCCATTTTTTTTTTCCTTTTGTAACATGAATGACGTACACTACTGCCTTAAATTTCGTCTTGAATCATGAGCTCTGTGGACACAAGCCCTTCAGGGGTTAAGAGGGAGATTGCAGTCCACACTTACATCCTCAACTACCAGCCTGCTTGTTCAAGCTTGTGTGAAATACCTGGACTGTGTTTAAATGGGGAAAAAATGTAACAGGCAAGGGAAAGGAAGGAAAATCCTGCTTTCTTTCTCAATTTTAAATGGTTGTTGCACAGGTTAAGTTCACTACTATGGTGAGCTGTCCAGAAGTGTTCCATCTTATTAATCTGCTGCAGAGAACCCAGAGTAACTTATTTCTGAATCAAATTTTCACATTCATGTGCTTAAACATTACATGGGAATCAGTCAGACAGAAGCAGCACATTCCTGTCTAAGTGTACAGTGTGGTAATGACTGTCAGAATAATCTGAGAACACGACAGCCTGGGAAGGAAAAGCAATAGTTTTGTCTTCAGTGCTCTTCATCTCATTGTGTTAAAACACTCAGCGTGCTTTTGTAGATCAGTCAGGCCAGGTCTCTTTCTCTGGAGTTGACGCTCCAGAGAGCTCTATTGATACAGGAAGAAAAGAGTATTTTGTAAAATACAAAAACTAGTAGTGAAGTTTGTCTCGGTGTCTCATCTCTGCCTTCTGATGCACGAACTATTATGGGGAACATGCAGGTGTTCAGAGTTTTAATGGATTAGTTACCTTGTCGGAAGGGAAGATGAAAGGTTGGAGGCATCTGCAAGAGCCAGGAATTCCAGGCAGAGTGCGCTGAAAGGGCTGACACGCAGGCCTGTGAAACCAACTCCTCTTGCTCTAATGATCAGTCACTTGGAAAAGCTGTTCCTGCCTCACTCAGGGCTTTGTTCTGCACTCTGGAGACTAAACACTGCAGTGCCATCGGAGGGGGTTTTGATGCAGTTGTGTAAGCGCCGCTGTGCCCTGCGTGGTGGGGGGGTGAAGGGCTGGGATGCCAGGCTTACGTAAAATGTACTTTTTCCTTGTTTTCTAGGGTAAACAGGAAGAGAATGATGTGGTGGAGAAGCTGAACCTTTTCCTGGATTTACTCCAGTCCTATAAAGTGAGCTCTGCTGTTCTTCTGCCAGCAAGAAAGTTGTTTAGAGCAAGCTTGTGCTCTTTAGAGGGTGTAACGCCAACTGGATGGAAAACTGTCTGAGAGGCCAGTTCAGAGGCAAACTGGGCATCTGGCACAGGGAGGGGAGTGGCTGGTGGCCATAAGGAGCTCTGTAGCCTCACTGATCAGCTCGTCTGATGATGAGAACTTGCCAAAGAGCAAACTCTGCAAGGAAGATAAAAACATGACTGGTTAAACTGTATGGATGGGCTAACGTTTTGTTTTTAGATTTGGCTGCTTTTGAGTCAGAGCAGTGAACTAGATTGCTGCTGGTTTGTTCATGGAGACATGAATTCAGTTATGAATGAAAGGACTTTGTTAATACTGATCTTTTGGTCAACTGTATGTGACAGCCTCTTGACATTCCCAGGCCAGGGCTGAAACTGAAGGACACTACCGAGCCAGCACTTTAATTATTTGCCGGCACGTAATATTGAGAAGGTCAGAAAAGGTAAGAGGCCTGATAAAATTCAGAATGTTGGCAGAAGTGATGCTCCAGGTTGCCTCTTAAGCTCGCTGGTCTGGGTTCAAGCAGTTTTGTTTCTTAAGTTCTTAGCTACTGGCATTTTTTGACCCTCTTGAAAGCAAAGGAGCAAAAATGCACAGCATAGAAATGCCATAAAGCGTGACCGTGTGTGTGTGTGTTCCTGAGGTACTTGGCTGGGTGTTTGCTGACTCTTGGCTCCCACTCCACACCTGGTGTTTTCTTTTCCCATCCAGGACCTGTGTGAAAGACACGAGAAGGGGGTGTTGCACAAGCACCAGCGGGCCTTGCACAAGTACAGCCTGATGAAGAAGCAGATGATGAGTGCCACTGTGCAGAACAAGGAACCAGAATCCGTGGAGCAGCTGGAGTCTCGGATTGTGGAGGTAGGGCAGGCACCTGGGAGAGCAGAGGGTGGGACTGGGCTCTGTAATGGTGCTGCTCTGTGGCTCAGTCACATTTGCAGGAAGTTTTTCAACCGAAAGGGTAACCTGTACTTTGGGAAAGCTGTGCTTCCCCCTGTGCCACATGGAAAATTTTTTTGTTTTCCTCAGCACTTGTTACTGGCTGTCTGGCAGCACGTCATTTGCAGGAGCTGTGGGAAGCAGCAGTCTGCATGATGGAGAGAGCAGTTCCTGTTGGATCAAATAGGTCCAGGAACTGCCTTGTTTGGGTTTTTGTGTGTTGGAATTGCTGGTATGCAGAGGAATGCTGTGTTCTCCTGGTGTACATGCTTGGCACCTTCCTGGTCACTGAGTTCCTCTCCTTTCAGCAAGAAAATGCCATCATCACCATGGAGCTGCGGAATTACTTCTCCCTGTACTGCCTGCATCAGGAGACACAGCTCATCCACATCTACCTGCCTCTCACCTCACACATCCTGGGGGCCTTTGTCAACTCCCAGATTCAGGGTCACAAAGAGGTGAGTTCTGGACTGTGTCCTTTTTCCCAAAATATGAATGAGAATTTGATTGGATTTGTTTTCACCTATTGGCCTTCATTCTCTCATCATCTGTGCAGCTGGGCTCTTTCATAACTTAAAAAGTTATCTGAGGTTTTTCCATTTCGGGGCGAGGATCAAGGCTGGCCTTAAACCCCTCTAAAAGATGGTATCTTCTTGCAGCAAGTTTTTTTCTTCTTTTCTTCTTCTTTCATCTGGAGCTGGCCCTACCCTATAGGTAGTTGAAAAAGACTCAACCATTAAATCTCTACTCTGTAATAAATGATGTGTGTTTGCTAGAATAATTTATTTTTTTGTTATGCTACACAGAAATTGTATGACAAGAAAACTTCTGGGTTTTGCTCTAAAACTTAGAAGCTCTCTTTTGTTAAACCCTAAATATGGCCTTTAATATTCCCCATATACAGACTTTCTTGCTTTGGTTATATGAGAAAAGTTTCTCCTCCTTTTGCTTCCTTCCATCCCTTCAGTGAAGGAATTTGATGAAGGGAAATCTCCCTTCCATACCTGCTTAGGAAAATGTTCAGGGGGCTGCACAGAGCACCAGTCTAAAAGAAACAATCTGGGTCCACAGAACTGTCTGAAAATACTTGAGCAAATTTGTGTTGTGCTTCTGAGTACCTGAGACTGCTGCTAAAATTCCATGTGGTGAGATTGTTACTGCTGTGTTTCATGTCTGCTTTGTCTCCTTCTCCACTCCCAGATGAGTAAAGTTTGGAATGAATTGAAGCCGAAGCTGAGCTGCCTTTTCGTGGGATCTAGCAGCATGCCAACTCCACCACTGTCACCTCCAGAGGGAAACTTCTTTTCCAATTAATGTTCCGAGCATCCCACATGGAGCAAGAAGGGCAATCAACGAAGGGGTGGGACCTCTACCTCCAATGAATCCTCCAAACAGCTATTTTTATTTTTTTTTTTTTTTAATATTGCTGCTTTGAGCTGCTCTCTGATTTAGACAGACTGGATGTGGGGCAGAACATATGGATATATAGAGACAGTTTTGTAATTCTGCAATGCAGTGGGGCAGAGCTGATGTTCCTTATCCTGCAGACACTCCTCAGGGGTCGGGATATGGCCGGGCACAGCGAGTGCTGCACTGTTGTTGCTGAGGCCTCTGCATCTTGTACTAACAGTCCTCCAGTCGTATTTATCTGCAGCTGTGCTGACACATCTCTGCACGTCTCTGAAGTGCTGAGATGAACAGGATAGCTGAAGCACTTGCTTGTAGTGGAGATAAATTGCCTTTTATGCCTTGGAGGGCCTGTGCTAGGGACGCGTGTGCATAAGGAGAGCTGAAAGCCATCCCCCATCCTTTTGTAGGTGTCTGGATTTGATTTCTTACTGCTAGACCTTAGCACAAAATGAATGAAGTGGTTGGATTTTCTAACCCAGCTGGGCAGGGTCAGTGCTGCTGTGTCCAGGGATTTTCCTGATGCATGGACTGTCTTGTCAGTGTGTTTCCCTTCACGGTTGCAGGGCAGCCTGGGGACTTGCTCATATTTTTCAGTTTGGGGCCAAAGACAGCTGGGTTCAGGAACTCAGAGGAGTTTGCCTGGCATAAATGAGACAATAATTGACTAAAACACTCCTTAATTGTAAACCACTCGGACTGCAGGAGCAGAACAGCTACAAGGTAGCTTGTTTATTTCTTCTGGAGGTTCTGACCTCCATCTGGTGAGTAGCTGTTACGGTCTGTTGGAGAGCTGCTGACCCAAGGCTGGTGTTTTCTTTGGTGTAATATCAGAAGTATCCTGTTACACCAGCAGGCTGGAACACAATGCTGATAAAGCTCATTAGCAAAAAATCAGTATTACCAGGATGTTACTGTCATTCTTTTTCCTGGCTGCGGGTAGCATTGCAGTGTGTTTGTGAAGGAGAGTAGACAATTAAGTGAAAGTTCTCATCTCCAAAAACACCACAGCCCTTGGAAATGGGGTTGTGAGAACGGTTTGTGGTTGTGATAAAGGGACTCAACATTCTCCAGTTTGTATCTCCAGTGACTTTCCCTCGGGAGGCAAAGGAGAGAACGTGCATGTCGTGTTACCTCAGGGGAAATTGTGCACATCCTCCGAGAAACTGATAATCAAACTGCAAACGTCTGCAGCCAAGCTCTGTGTGACCAGAACTCCCTGAACTTGACTTCTCTGGGGCCAAAATAGCTTCCAAAGGGGAATTACTGACTTGGCTTCTTAGAATTTTCTTCGAATGGGTAAAAAAGGAAGCACATTTTAACAAGGATGAGTGCTTACTGTCAAACTGGAACCATTACAGTATTTTCCCACTGGGGAACTTCCCCATTATCAGGAAGTATATTTAAATCCTCCAATCACAAAAGCTTTTTTGTTTTGTTTTTGATTTAGAAAATTCAGTGCAACATGAAATTCTTCCTAGCCCAGGTGGAAATTCTGGATTAGTTTCTTCAGCTAGGAGCAAGATAAGTTATTTGCCCAGTTTCAGAAGACTGAATAACCATTCCTCACACTCCTCAAAATGGGGTAAATACACTGATATGAGTGAATTCCTTGAGTGCTGGGCCTTAAGCAGTGTGTAGCCAACCTTGCACAGAATGTATTAAGAGCTTTTTCCAACAATTCTAATGTTAACTCACTTTCCTCCTGCCCATGGGCCTTGTCCAGTGAGACTGATGAACTGCAAATCACTGTGACGGATTTGATTCTCTCCTGGAGATTTCCAAAGCGATGCAGAAGAAATTCTGCTCACAAGCTGTATCAAACTGGCAGGGGAGGGAAATGTTTCTACAGTCCAGTTACAAAGAAGATACCATCTCAAGCATGGCACAGCAGGTTTTTCTGCTTGACCTCGTCTTGATTGGGAAGATATTTGTGGTTCAAGTGTGGAAAGTGAGTTACCAGGCTTCTCCATGCTCTTCACCCCTGGCATTATCAGAAGGTGCTGGCTGGTTATGGCTGGCTTACTCTCAGCACCCATCCTCCCTCATTTATCTTCGCCTGATGCGGTGAACAGTGAAATTGAGAAGATACTGCAGGTTTTGGGGCAGGATCTGATAATTTAGGATGGGTCTCATTTGTTACTTGTTTGACTGGGCAGTGTTCTATGGGAGTGCTTGCCAAGGACTAGCCTGAATGGAACTTTGCACTTCTCACTTCTAGAAAAAAATTACAATTTTGAACTTGAGTTAAAATTAAAAAACAACCCCCGAAAAGCAAACATCAAAATGACATTAGAGCTTTAGACTAACTTCTCTTTCCTGTTCTTCAAAGCACAAATTGTACAGTCCAAGTGCAGAGACTGTAACAATGGTAAACACAGACCACAGGACCTACAAAGAAACTGGAATGACGTTGTTTTGAGAAACACCCATTCCTCCATTGTCAGCCCTTGAGGCGAGTTTTGGGGGTGGGCTTTTCTTGCTTTGATTTTATTCTATTCACCAGGTATTTGAGAACTAAGGCTCAGTTTTCTCAAAGCTGATCCAGCTGCTGGCACTTCCAGAGTATTTCGTTCTGGACTGTCAAGCTTCTGTCTCATTCCTGAACACACACAGACACTATTTCATACAACCCTTTGTTTGCAAACCTTTCTTCTGGGAGACTGGTCAGCGTGCAAACAGCACTGTTTGTTTACCTCAGTGTGTGAGGGATTTCCTTACTGTCTTTGTTATGTTCAGTTTATGGATCTGCCAGGCTTGGAGGGCAGCATCAAGCACAGCTTCCTTCCTCCAGGGGGAAGCAGCAGGGACTCCAAGGATCCATCAAGCTGACTTCAGGTGTCTGTCTGCCGTAGTCAGTGTGGGGAAAGCAGTTGTAGTTACCTCTGTGCTCTCGCCTTCTGCAGTAAACACTAACCAAGCCAGACTAACTGAGGAGTGAGTGTGTGCTGCCTGTCTGAGATCTGATGCTCCTGCAGGGTGTAGTGCCAAAGTGTTAATGTGCTTTTGTGAATGGAAGCTTTTCTGTGTGTGCCTGAGGTCAGGGCACTTTCCTGTGTTCAAAGAGTGATGGTGGAAAAGCCTTCAGTGTCTGTCAGATCAGTCCTGGAGGTACCAGGGTAGTCAACACCTGAGACCCTGACAGACTGCCTGAAAATTGCTCTGAAAAGGGCTCTGTGTTTTTGTCACTCCTTAGGGCTTCTCCCCTTCGAGCTGTGCAGTGGGAATATACAGGCTTTTTGTCAGTACCATGTGTTGAAAGGCTCAAAACTCTATTTACAATACCTTAAATCCTTCTTTCCCTCTCCTTCCATCTTCCTGGCAAGTTGCTCCTCCCAAGTTGTAACATATTCAATGGTGCCTTGCTGCATTCCAGTGCTTTGAACTCTCCGTGACCATGCAAGGGTGTAATTCTGGAATTTGTAACAGGCTAATTGACACTCTTCAGTTTGTGCTGTTTACTAAAAGACAAAGATCACCAGCTGGGGATAGAACTTATGAAACCATGTCAGTCTCACAGCAGCAGGAGCAGTAACGTCCCAGCTCTTTGACACGAGCTAAAAATCAGGGCTGGGGAAAGCACCTTCCTGCAGAGAGGGGATAACAGAGCAGTGCAAGCCTGAGCCACGCTTGTTCTTTTCCTACCCAAACCCCTGGAGGAACAGAAAGTAATTCTGTGTGATTGTCACATGCTCTCTCACCCAGCAATTTACAGTTTCCACCAGGAAATAAACCATGGTATTTAACAGGTATTGGCTGCTGGTCATGCCCTTCCCCACCATGCAGTAAGGCCCTACACCCTGTAGAAGCTGCCTGTCCTTTTGGGCTTATTCTATTTGCCCCAAGCCATTCCCTGTTAGAGCAGCCAGGAACCCTCACTGCCAGGTCAGAAGCAGGTACCAAAACCTCTGTAAATAACTCAAGTGTGCAGCACAAAAGGAAAATTAAGGTTTTAAGGTGTTAATTCATCCTCCTAAGTCTGAGCTGGGGCTTGCTGAGCAGATGAAGAAGGACGTTTTTGAGTGGTATAAATTTTTCGAAACTGCTGGAGGGAGACAAGAAAAAAACAGTTCAGAGGGTGTGAATTTTGCCTGCCTGGAATATCCTGTATCTTTGCTTTGCTCAAATAGCCTTATGTATGAAGCACTTTATCCAAATGCAGGAATTAAAGAACTATTACTACAGCTGGTAGACTGGAAATGTTTACAGATCCTACATTACATTCCAAGATTCTATCTGTAAGTGTTATATGTCTGTAAAGTGTTTAAAAAAAAGAAAAAAAAAACAAACTTGTGTAAGAAGTTACATATGTGATGTGTTATTTCTGGCACAGTTGGATTAAAGTTTTGCTGGGTTGGGATGACACCAGCGCTGAGCAGTCACCTGCTCCTGCCCTGGGACAAAGCCTGCAGCGCAAGGGGATGGCACTTTGCTACAGGGACTTGCTGGAAGTTCATTTTGTTCAGCATATTTGTACCTGAAATGCTCAAATAGTTCGACTTCACGGCAGGAGCTGCAACAGGGAAAGACGGGCTGAGACAGTAGTGTACATCTACCTCTGACTCCTGTTTTCTTAACTCCCATAACCTCACACTGCCTTCAGCTGGAGAATCCTGAAGAAATCTCTTGTCTGAACTTTTCAAAAGGCTTCCACAGCACCATTACAACAGAACAACACACGCTTTTACTAAAAAAAATATTTTTATTAATAATAAAAAAAAAAATCCACCCATGAGGGAAAAGCTTAAGCCACTAAAACGGGTTAACAGTTAAGTGTTTAATAGTTGTGATCACATAACCATTAGAGCCTACCACAGCCAGGGACTTCACAGCATGCGAAATCTTGTTACTTTTATTTCTGCTTTAAGAAACCCCCTTAATTTCCTTACTTTCCAGGGACCTGGAAAATAAGTCTCCTTTGCTGGAGAGCTGAGCAAGGAGACCCTCATCAGTCATCCTGAGGGTGCTGTAGCCCAATGTGGGCAGTAGCACATGGGCTGAATGCTTCTGCTTTCTTAAACTTCCTCCACTTCTTTCAGGCTGTGCTCCAGGATGGTGTCTTGTCCCTGGAACTTAAAATAGCCACGGAACAACTTTCTCTGGAGCACCAGGGGAAACCAGTAGCTGTCATCTGGCCACATGCAGTGGAACGGCACCTCGTCCAGCTGAAACCACTGGGGCCGCATTTCTGGGGGGAGGAAACAGAAGAACTTTGCATGGGACTTTCTCATGGATTTTTGCTGCCTACACTGTGAATATTGGTCAACAAGCAGCTTCCCTCGACAGCCCAGCTGCCTTCCTTCTGGGAGGCATTTTAGCATGAATAGTTCTCCATTTCTGTCTCAGGAGAGCATGAACATCCCTCCTTCCCCCCACCAGCCACCTACCCTCGCTTTCTGTTGGCTCTCCGTGGAAGTGATCTGCCCGGAAAATGTGAACGTCCATGAGTTCAGAGTTGCCTACAAACTCAAATGTGATCTGCCCCATCTTCTGCAAGGTGTCCACCGTCAGTCCACTCTCCTCCAGGAGCTCCCTGCATAACAAAAAGACTTCTTTACATGACAGTGGGCAGTGGGAGGACAAAAATGGAGTCACTAGCTTTACCCACACATTCAAAACTCTTCCAGTGAACCAGAGGGGAAAGCTGCACCTCTACAACAGAGCAGGGTTCTGACTTGCACCAAGCCACGACCACTACACCACAGTGGAGTCAGGTCAGACGGGATTGTGTGTTATTCCAGGCTCCTGGGCCTGGTAGAAAAAGTCTGCGTTGGAAGGGGAAGATGCAGGAAAATTGATCATTCAGTGTAATTTGCAGTCCTTGCAACATGCAGATCTCTGAGGTGAGCGAGGAGTGGGTATATGAAGTCATGTGGCTGTAGCTGCATGTGGCTTCCGAACTCTGAGATACACTCCATTTGGACTTTGTCAAATGAGAAGCTAAATCTTTTACAATTGTGGAGAAGCAGGTCATGAACCCCAGAAAGAACATCTATACTTGCTACACAATCAGCTGCTTCTGAGGCAAACTGAAGCTTACTTAAATTACACACTCCGTAACACCACTTGCACACAGAACGCTGGGAATTCCGGTTCCCATTCAAATGCAGCGTAAAAAACACAAAGCAATGGTGCAAACTTTGCCTTTCCACTCCTTGGGAGCACATTGAGCATAACAAGAGGCCAGAAGGCAAGACTTTTAAGAGCCCTTGGAGAGCTGTGCCAGCTCTTCTCCACGCACCACCATGCACCGCTACTTGAAACGCATTCAATTATTTCCTCTCTTTATACTCCGTGCTCACGGTTTCTTTTATTTTACCTCCCTCTAACAGAAGCAGCATAGCTTGAAGTTAGTCATGGTTTTTCTAATGTACAAAAATAAGGAATACTCTGAAACTTTAGTTATAGTTAATAATTAATGTACTTGCCTATTAGGCAGTAACAACAATTTAAAAATGTAATTGAAATGATTTTAAGGCTCCAGCTTTCTTTGGCATTGATTTCACGGATCCCATCTTTCAAAATTATACTGCAGCTTAATGTCTTGGCTAATTTTAGTTTATCTTCTGAGAAGCTATCTATGTCTAAAATAGAGGCAGTTTTCCAGCAATGACTCTAAAAGCCTCCTTTTACAGGCACTGATAATTGAACAACAAAGCACAACACTGCTACAGTTCTCCAGGCAATTTATCCATCAGCTGCTTGGCTCTGTCTGTAGCAAGTGGAAACATTACAGGTGGCAAACTAGAAATAACTCATTCTCTAAAAGCTCCCCTTACAAGATGTGTCCCTGAGGAGCTGCCCATGGGAATGTGCTGTGCCCAGCAGAGGATGGCAATCTTCCTGGTACTGGGAACTTTTGTTCATGTTTTGGCTTAATGTTTAACTACCTGTGCTGAGAGGACACTTCACACCTGATGCCTCTGCCAACCCAGCTGAGACAGAGCCACATGGAACCACAGCCTCATACCTGAACTCCCCGTGCAGAGCGGAGCTGCTGCGAGGGGAGTTTGATGTGGCCTGCTCGGAGCTTCCTGCAAGAGAGCTGTGCCCTGAGGCAGCACTGCTCCAGCCAGGAACGTGGCCAGCGTGTCCAGTTGGTCCTGGCCCTGGGGACAGCTCCCTGCCCAGCTGACCTCAGCAGGAACTGGGTGTGTCATTCTGGAGTAAACTGCAGGAGAAGGGATGGGGACAGTCCCCAGCAGCAGGGGCTGGCTGTGCTGTGGCACATTTCTTTGGGATTGATGAAGATTTTAGCACTTGACACCTTGTGTGAACAGAAGTTCTGGGGGGCCAGCACAGGTAAACACACACCCAAGAAAGCCAATGCTACATTAAACCATTAGGTTTATCCCATAGTCAGTGGCAGTGTAAGCCCAGCAAATGTCAAGTGGCAGAACTTACGTCCCTCCCTCCACTCAGAGATGATAAATTACACAAAAAGCCACAATAAAGTGTCAGGTACACGAAGGCCACGTGCTGCTGAGAGCACACCTGCACAGAGACCCTCCTGTCCCCAGGCTCAGCTCACCACAGAGCCCGGGCCGTTGTGCTGGCACAGCTGAGGAGGCTCGTGAGGGCACATCTTCCTGCAGGTGCAAGGGCAGTTTTGGGCACGCATCAGAAACTGATGAGATGGCAAAGTGTGGCTTTGTATCAGCAACATTCATGTAAGGAACAAGGTATTTAATTTTTACAGGAGTTTAGCAATTCAGCTGTGATCTGCTACTTAATTTTAATGGCCAGGGAGATGAAAGAACTACAAGAAATCAGTACTAAAGGCTTCAAAAATTACACTGTGCCTTTTTACTGATGAAATTCAATTCCCCAACTCAGCATTAGCACTTTAGAATGTCACCATACAATCAGATAATAAATTTCTACAGGCCTTTTCATAAGGGCCCCCTAAGAATTTCTGCTATTTTGTCACTACATTTTCACGCAGTACTAAAAATGCTACTGCAAAGTGGCATCTGTTCAACATCTTAAAAATTTAAACAATAAGCAGTTTGGCTTATTTTTTAAATTAGCTGTAATTCTGCTATATAACCAAAATTAAACCCTGCACCTCTTTGAAGAGTGCAAGAACCTCCACCCACCACTCAGAGGCTCAGTTTAGTTCAGAGTCCAGGAGATGGGAAGGAGGACACAGGAAGTTCCAGCTGCTCACAGATTGGATGGCAGTGAAGGATTTGCAGATGACAAAGGGGGAGCAATCCTGTTTCTCTGTACCTGTGGATGACCCCTCATCACCCGTGGAGCCGATGTTCAGAGGTGGCTCATGACTGCACTGGTGGGTAACGCGAGGCTGTCACTGGCCAGATGAGCCGTGGTACCTCCACCTGCAGCACACTGCCGATGGTCCAGCACCTGCGGCTGTGCCCCCGTACGTGTCGCCAGACCTCACCTGCGGGCAGCCTCCTCGATGCTCTCCCCCGGCTGCACCTTGCCCCCGAAGCCGTTCCACAGCCCCGCGCCGAACCCGCGCTTCTTCATGCCCAGGAGGACGCGGGACGGCTGCACCACCAGGACGAGGGTGAAGAGTCTGGACGTGTGCATGGCTCCTGGGTGAGGGACAGGGAGGGCACGCTGAGCCAAGGGCTCCCGGCATCCCTTAGAGGGGACCCGGGGGTGCAGGCAGCCCCCAAACACCCAGAACCCCTCCCCAATGCCCGGTCCCCAAGCCCTTGGTCCCCCAGTGCCTCTCCCAACACCTGCTTCTCAAACGCCCCCACTGACCCCTGCTTTCCTGCTACCTCAGCACCCCCTTCCCAAAGTCTGATCCCCCCCTTCCCAAATTCTTGTTCCCCCGGAATCCTGACCACCCTTAACACCCTCTCCCAAACCCCCCGACTCCCAGCACCCCTTCCCCAAATCTTTGATCCCCTCCGCAAATCCTTGTCCCGCCAGATCCTCCGACCTCCCTCAACACCCCCTCCCCGAACCCCTG
>VYZT01013754.1:298622-768846 GCA_013400735.1 Pomatostomus ruficeps
AGGGGAGCTGCCATTGTCCAGGGCAGGTGCGTGGTGGGGCGGGCTGAGGGGGCCATGGCGGGCTCGGGGGAGCTGCCATCGCCGGGGACGGGTGCGCGGCGGGGCCGTTGAGGCGATCCCGGAGCCCGCTCGGAGATGGTGGGGTGCCGGCGCCTGGAGTTTCCCTCAGGAATGGGTTAATGTGCTTTTGGGGTTTGCGGTTGCTGGGCCAGGGGCTCTGGCTGTTGGTTGTTCCTTCTGGAGTCTGCGGTAGCTCGGGCATCCCCCCGTTCCTCCGAGGGGCTCACGGAGGCCGCCAGCCCCGCTGAGGCAGCACAGGACCGTGCCAACTCTGCCATGTCGCGTCCTTAAAACACCACAACAGAAGCCGGAGTGGGATTTCTTTCCCCCTTAGCTCAGGATAACATATGAGGCCTCATGCAAAACCTGGTCCTGCTGATGTGGTTGGACCTGATAAGTAAAGGTGCCAAAAATCTCAAATTTGGGGGCTTCTTTTTAGAATCACAGAATGCTTTGGGTTGGAAGGGAGACCATCTAGCCCAGCCTCCCTGCCAAGGCAGGGTCACCTGGAGCAGGTGACATAGGAACGTGTCAGGCTGTATTTTGAATGTCTACAGACGGGGATTCCACGCCCTCCCTGGGCTGCCTATAGGGGCTGGAATTAATTACTGTAGAGACTTTTGATGAGTGGTTATGTACTAACTAGTTAACTTTCCTCTCTTCCTGGCAGCTGTCGGTGTTGGATGAGCAGATGCCTGCACACCACAGTGAGGCTTCTGAGGAAAACTGGAACTGAGCAGAGGTGGTTGGAGCGGCACCTGAAGGATCCCTTTGTCAAGGCGTCGAAGCAGCAGCATTACCGCTGCCGAAGTGCCTTCAAGTTGCTGGAAATTGATGATAAGCTCTGTGTTCTTCGTCCAGGACTTTCTGTTCTCGACTGTGGTGCAGCACCTGGTGCGTGGAGCCAGGTTGCTGTAGAGAGGGTCAATGCCTTAGGGACTGGTAAGTGCAATTTTTTGGTAGGCAAGGTGAGGATGATACTCCTCTTGAAGTGTGTGAGAGATCTGTGAAATACTATGGAATCTAAATCGAAATACTATGAAATCAAGGAAATGTTATGATGGTAACAGTGTGAGGAGGGGACATGGGTACTGGCGAGTGGCAGAGTCACTGATAAAAACATGAAGGGGTGTGCCTAGTAAATC
Organism: Pomatostomus ruficeps; assembly: GCA_013400735.1. NCBI lineage: Eukaryota > Metazoa > Chordata > Aves > Passeriformes > Timaliidae > Pomatostomus > Pomatostomus ruficeps. Next base: position 299,828 of record VYZT01013754.1, read on the forward strand.
TTCATATGATCTGGAGAAATTGTGTTTATGAAATAAAACATACCATGTAGTGCTAGTGGTTTGATCAGCTGTTGTGGGAAAGATCATCCAGTTCTGAAATTGTGATCTCCAGCAATTACCTTGGCTTGCCTGAAATATTATTTCCCTTCTTGAAAAATGGAAGCAACCGCTGTGCACGGTTTATTGTGGGTGAAGCCATTAATATTTGCAAGATGAGGTGTTACCATCTGCACCATTGTCCAGGATTTCTGGACTGTCAGCCTCGAAAGAGCAGCAGAGAATCAAGAAAAATCCCCCTTGTTTATCCCAAGTAGCTGAGTTTCCATGTTTTGAATGGATGAGCTTGTGGCCAACCCTCCATGCAGATGCACCCTGCAAACTGCCAGGGGCCGAGAAGGCAGCTGTGGCAGGTGATGAGTTTAGTTTTAGGGAGATTGTGCATGTACAGGTTGTTTGCAGCCACTCTGAGTGTCGCCTGTGTCACTCCTCCTCACAGATCCTGCTGTCCCCACGGGCTTCGTGCTTGGCGTTGACCTCCTGCGGATTTCTCCCCTGGAAGGAGCGGTTTTCCTGTCAGAGACTGACATCACAGACCCCAGCGTGCTGAGGACCATCCAGAGCCTGCTTCCTGCGGGGAAGGTGGATGTCATCCTGAGTGACATGGCACCCAATGCAACAGGCATTAAAGACCTGGATCATCAGAAGCTGATCAGTCTGTGTTTAGGCCTTCTGAGTATATCCCGAAGGATTTTAAAGCCGAAAGGAACGATGCTCTGTAAATTCTGGGATGGATCTGAGGCCCGTCTTCTGCAAAACAGACTGAGGGAGCAGTTCCAGGATGTGAGAACTATAAAGCCTCAGGCCAGCCGGAAGGACTCTGCAGAATCTTATTACTTGGCAAGGCTGTACAGAGGGAAATGAAAGTCAAGAACTGCAGATTCTCAGACATTGATTGGAAATCTGAATTCTGTGCGTGGTTAAAGAAAAATCCCACCATTAAGACCCTGGGAAAATCTGCTACTCTTCTTGAAGTCCATCAGGCTTTTCAAATACCTGTGGACAAAATGGTTGGGAATGGGGAGGAGTAATCTGAAAGGCAACCCCCGGGGCTGGAGTAATGGAAATGAAAATAAATGCTGCTTATATGAGTTTTTAATACGTGCTTGAAAATCATTGTATTGTTAATGCTGTCATACATGAGACTGAACAAAAAGGGGTCTGTCAGAATGTGAGGGAACAGCGAGGGGAGTTCGAGCCAATTTAGTGCCTTTCAGAAGCTGGTGCAATTGCACATGTAAAAATAGAAAATATTGCTGTGCACATTAGGATCTGCATCCTCATCTGTGGAATGTGTAACACAGCCGTGTGGGAGGCACGGCTGACTCGGGAATGCTCAGCCCCGTGGCTCTGCTGCCTTTCCTACAGACACAGGAATTATATTTAGGAATTGCTGCTTCCTGGCACTTATAAATCCAGTCCATGGCAGTGGGACAAGGTCATGGCTACGCAAATCATCTCCCCAGTGCTTTTTAGGTGTGACCAATGGTTTCTCAGGTGAAGTGACAAGATGTTCCTGAGATCCCGGTAGGGACAGTGAATTGCTGTAAATCTGTTTGCCCAAATAAATTTAGCCGCTGCCTTATCTGAAAGTGACAACTTTTACATGAAACAGCGCTTTTATCAGGCTGGCTGTGGCATGAGTTATAGGAGCGGCTGTTTCTGAGACTCCCAGGCGTTTCTCATCACGAACAGCTCATTGGGGCTGATTACGGGTTCGGTTTTGGGGGAGCTGGGTCTCCGGCGCACGCTGTCGGGGCATTACGGTAGCGCGGAGGCTGCGCGCATAGTCCCGCCGCTACGGCCGCCGGCGCCGGCGCTCTCGCGAGAGGCGGGCGCGCAGTTCCCGCGAGATCTGGTGGGCGGGGCGAGGAGGGAGATCCAAGCGGGGCGCGCGCGGCGGTGAGCGGGCGATGGCGGAGGGGCTCGGGATTGGCACGGGGAGCGGCGGGGGAACGGGGGCAGGGGCACCGGACAGGGGCACGGGAGGGCTCCGGCCGCACCTCTCCCGCCCTGGTGCTGTCCCCTGGGGAGCCGTGCGGGCGAGCCCCGCGGTGCCCGGAGCTGCCCGCCGCGGCCGCTGCCGGTGTTCGCTGCCCGGCGGGGTCCCCGGGAGCTTTGCCCACGGGGGTTTCTGAACCGGGCCGCGCCGCGCACCCACGCGTCGTGTTAATTTTGAGTCGGTCTGAGAACAGGCTTGCCGGAGCTACCTGTTGGCAGATGCATTTGGTGCACTCCGGTGCTCAGTTTGGGTCTGGGCACATCTGTTGCTGCTGCGCTGCTGTTGTGCCTCCCCCTCGGGATGCTGTAAATCCCAGCAATGACTGCTGTGTAACCCGGAGAGTGCCGGAGCCAGGAGACAGCCCCAAGTCTCTGCCTGGTACATCCATGTGGATGTTGTGGCTGCCTTTCCTGGTCCTGGTCCTTTTTCGGTCTTTCGGGGGATTTATGGAGCGTGTAGTTGCTACAGGGACTCATTTAAAGCTCCCTTGAATCTCGTGGGAAACTTTGCAGGCTTTTGTGAGCTCCAGGCATGATCTATCTTTGGCCTTTTAGTTTGCACCCTTTTCAGTTTGAAGGAAGAGTTGCAAAAACTTTTATGTCAACAATGAGATGCAGTTTCATTTATACAAGTGATCAGTGGACTTGGGAAGACTCCTTGCTGGAAATTCGAGTCCAAAGTGCTTCTGGGAAGGTAGAAACAAGTTGTGTAGCAGGAAGGGTTTGCTGCTGCTTTGGAGTTGATTCTCCTGCCCCCATCAGCTGCACATGTTTGGGGGAAGAACGATGAGTTTGGTTTGGTCAGAGAAGAAAAGGCTGTCTTGCATCTTTTTATCATTGCAGAGACCTACAACTTCAGCCTGAGTGGGGTCCTGTTTTCCGTGGATCCCAGCAGTGATTTGCAGGTTGATTTTACCCTGTAAATTGGAAGACCTCGTGTTTAGTGTTTCCTCAGGGCAGTGATGGATCCCTATTCAGCAGAGCAGCTTGCTCTGAATGTTTTGCTGACACTTTTCTGTCTATTTCCAGAACCATGGAGGACTTGGAAAATAATACCACTGTTTTCTCCACCCTGAGATCCCTGAACAACTTCATTTCACAGCGTATGGAGGGGGTGTCTGGGCTGACTACGCCGGGGTCATCCCAAAGCTCCTTACAGATGCAGTACCAGCAGAGGATGCAGGTGAGGAGTCCATTCCTGCCATATCACTTCCGTGGGGTTGGGTGCTCCTTTTGCTCCAGGAGCTGGGATTGAGCTCATTCACATCTGACCATTCTTTCTGAAATTGGCGTTAGGAAATTGATGCACACTCAATGAAGGAAACTTGCTGTCAACATTCCAGAGTCTTTTCCAGAATATATATTTTTATATACATATATATATATATATATATAATTTATATATATGGGGTTTTTTTACAGAGTCAGATAGATTTATTTCTGTTTTGTAAAAGTTTAAGAAAGGTCCTTTGAATTTATTCCCTGCTAGTTATATCTGTGTACCAGCTCAGGAAATGAAATTGTAAATTGTTGTCATATGGCTGAACAAAAGAGCTTTATATTTGAATATTTTTCTAGTAAGACACTTTGTCACCTTTTTCACAATTTAAAGGCTTCTGTGCCTGGACACATCCAGGAGACTTGCATTGTGCTGTGGCTTTGATATGCAAACCACTTGTGCTTTCTTATCCACTTCTGTTTGTATCCACCTGGGTTATTTAATTTTTTTTTCCTATTAGCTGCTTCATCCTCATAAAGGATAAAGTAAATTGACATCTGAGATCCCAGGGACTGTTTATTAGGCTGGAATTAAGTTTCTGTATTCTGTATCTTAATATAATTTCCATTTCAGCCTCTAAGTATAAAATAAGCTTGGTTTTTTTAATGTAAATCTGCTTTGCATTTGGAACATTGACAGAAATTTAAATGTTTTCTGTCTGTGCTGCATCTCTGGTGGCAGCAAGAGTTGGAGGAGGCTCTCTCTGGTTAGAGTCTCCATTAACTGTGTGCTGGATGTACATCACCAGGACCTGAGGAATTCTGTTAGTATTGTCTGTGCTCTCAGGTAATTTGAATGAAAAAATGAAGTGTAATGTTGTAGAGGTCGTAGAAAAACTTGTTATTTTGCTCAGCAGTTACATTTTATTGGGAACATGATCTGTGCTTCTTGGCTAGCTGCTATTTTATGAGGCTTGGGGAGTTCATAATTAACTGTTTTGATAGAGAGGTAGATTTTGTCAGACTGCATCTAGAAATTGATTGAGAAATTCCAATTTAAGAACTTGGAATTAATTTCTTTCCCATTCACCTTGGTTTGATGGGGGTTTCTGAGCATGGTGTTGAACTCTTGGTTTCCCCATCTGCAGCTGGTGTGAGAAGCACCACAAATTTGGTGCCAGTTTGTAAAATGGCGAGTTAGTGTCAGCTGAGCAGTGCAGGGTGGGAGGCACGGTGGTATTGCTGTGCTGTTAATGGTGTGCAATGTCTCTTTTCCCACCTGACCTGGCCAGCTGGAAGAACAGGCTGAGCAGATCCACTCCAAATCCCAGCTGCTGCAGGTGGAACGGGAGAAGATGCAGATGGAGCTGAGCCACAAACGAGCTCGCATCGAGCTGGAGAAGGCAGCGAACACCAATGCCAGGAACTACGAGGTGGGTGGGTGCCTGCAGGTGGCTTGGGGTCATTGGCCTGAGCCAGAGCACCTGGAGAGCATTTACACCTTTGGTTTGGTTCAGGGGTGTGCTCTTTACTTCCCACGTGCTGTCCTTCACTTTGCAGTGGGCTGTCTCACAATGGGTATAGTTACTTTTTCTTGGGGTGAAATGAAACTGGAAGCTGCACTCCAGGAGCAAGCCTGGTGTTCTCCAGCTGCTAATGGACACTGTCTTCAGAGCAGGACTTCAGTGACCCTGGAATGCATTTTCTGTGTGTGCATTTACTGCAGAGGAGGTGGTGTGGGTGTCAAGTTGCCAGCACCAAGAGATCTGCAGACCTGCTGAGCACATCCCCTCTCAGTGCCCTGCTCTAACCTGCTGATGTGCACAGAGTGTGAACTGAAGCCTTGTTAGGCTGACAGACTGATGATCTGATCGTTGGGTTCTGTTAGCTTAGCACTGAAACTGTCACGGGTAGCAGCAACAAAAGGGATTTGTTATTTGTTTCTCCCAGAAGTATTTAATCATTTTACTCCTAGAGGAGTTTAAACTTCTGCTGGCACAATTGCAAGCGTTTGGTTTGTATGACTGTAATTAATTGGAATGGCAGCAGTGCCAGCCATGCAGTGCCACGCAAGAGAGCCTGCACTGATAAAACAGTGAGCCTCACTCAGGGACTAAAAGCTTTTATTGGGTTCTGCTTTTCTGCCCACATATGTTTGCTTAACGACATTACTGAAATAAGCTGCAGCTCAGTGGCTTTTGTAGCATAATAAAAGTCTTGTATGTGGGTGATTATTGAAAGAGAAATCTGTGAAAAATAAGAAGTACGTTTTGTTGTATTTTATGGGGATGCTGGGTGACAGATTTAGTGTGTGGTTGTGAAATAGGGAGTCAGTGACTAAATTCTTCCTTCTTCTGAAGTTAGGTGATGTGGGATTAAACCAGGAAGAGTTCAAACTGGAATGTAGCTGAGTCAGTCACAGAAACCCCTGAAATACTGGTCCAAAAAAAAAGGGAGCAGCATTAATCCAGCACCGTGGTAATTACCCTGCTCAGATTCTGTGTTTTTCTGAGTCATGTGGATAAAGGTTTTAGGAACCTCACATTGCTTTGCATAATCCTTGCTTACTATGCAAATCCATGTCTCGAGTTGCTTTGATTAGCAAAGCAATTTACTATGCATCTTTTCAATAAGTATCAATCAGTTTTTGGTAGGAATAAACTGAAATGGTGTATGAAAGGTTGTCAGACTGCAAAAATATTTATTGTATTAGTTGATAATATTTTCTTTTAAATGGCCTCATTGCCAGAAGTTGCAGAGGGATGTTTGTCTTAATAACCCAACTGTTGAGATCCGAGTTTCTGAAAGTCAACTTGCTGTGCATGGGTCAGCTTTAAATTGGAGGTTGAATGTTTTCATCTTTGCTCTGCTGGAGATTGTGCAGTGGAGTCTGTGAAGCCACATCTGTATTTTCACAGTCATGTTTTGGTGTAAGAGATTTGGGAGATTCGGTCTCTTAAATTTCCAGCTCCATTTCCCTGCGTAATTCCCTGAGTAATTCTGTTGAGTTGCTGCTGTAAGATTTTTGTCCTTGCTAGGTTAAAGCTGTGATCTGAGTAACTTTACTTCGTGATGAAGCAATTACCATTGGTGACCATGGTAATGAGGAGTGAAGACAGAAGAAGGAAAAATGGCTTCACCTTCCTGCTGCTTTCTCCTGATGTCCCTTTGTGTTTTTCCCTTGGCAAGCGAGAGGCCGACCGGAACCAGGAGCTGCTCACGCGCATCAAGCAGTACCAGGAACGGGAGACAGAGGCTGAAAATAAACTGAAAGAACAAATGGAGATGAACAAATCCTACAAGAAGAGCATGGAGACAATCAGTAAGAAGCTTCAAGAGAAGGAGAGCAAATTAGCCGAAGCTAACGAAGTAAGAACAGACTAATTTTTAATCCATCCATAGCTTCAGGTGACTTTGCACTTCTTGTGACTTGAAAATGCCCTTTTTGATTTAAAAACCCCTCAAACAAAATAACTGGTATCACTGTGTTAATCACTTGGAAGTGAACAAACCCTGGTGGTGTCTTTTCTGTCAAAGTTCAGAACCAAACCAAGCCCAGACACAAGTGAGCAGGTCAGAAGGAGAAGAGATTTCTGAGACGAGCTGATATGGAGGAGGAGAAAAAAAGTGTGAGGCAACATCCAGCATCTGGGTTCAGAAGTGTGAAGGAAGGGACAGTGATGGAGGAAATAATATGGGAAGTGTAGAGGGAAGTCAGGAGAATGGTAGAGTGGATGAGACCAGAGTTATGAACAAAGTGTGTCTTCCTCAAGTGTCTTAAATACCTGTGCATTCTACTGCAGTAGGAATGCTTGGGTCACAGTTTATTGGGATGCCCAGACCATCTTCTCAACCCTCAGATATCATGACAGTTAAGTTGAGCTATTTAATTTGTAACTTTTCTGTTTAATTTGGTTTCCTGAACCAGTCGTTTATCACAAACACTAAGTCCTTAAGCTCTGCTCCTGCCTAGGTGTCACTGGAAGTTGTAGCTATGTGATAAAGCAGGTAAATAGATTTAATGATCCTGTTATCAGTGATTAAAACCAGGGAGACAGTGATGGTACATAAGAGAAACTGAACCCACCTAAAAGATGTGTGCTGCACGTCAGTTTCTGTGTTTTTATTTCCATCTCCGTCAGTATCAAGATGAGAACCCTGCCTGTCTCTCTGTCTAGAAAACACCCCACATATGTAATGTTTTGAGATTTTTTTCTTTTTCTCTTACAGGGAGCTGAGTAGTGGCTATTGGAAACAAACCTGTGAGCTTCTCATGTTTAGATATTTAGAAAACAACATCATCTAACTTTTAAAGTTTGGTATTTTTCATGCCAGTTTGGGGTCACCCATTTAAGAGATAATGTAAATGACAATTTGGATGGCAAGTGAAAGTGCAAAATGATTTTTCTCTTGAATTTGTTTAAGGTAATTTGCAGGTCTGAAGGTTTGCAAGAGTGTGGCATTGTTTCTAAGATTGTGTTAGTACTTTTTAGTTGGAAATTATTTATATCCCCATCCATAATACCCAGCTTGGAGAGTCACAGCCTTGTGTGTTTATACTTTTTTCCCCCCCATTATTTCAGACAATCACTGTATTAAAAGGGAAAATATCAGAGCTGCAATGGAATATCATGAACCAAGAGATGCAGATGACAAGCCAAGACTCTCAGAAGCAGGAACTGATGGAGCAGCTGGATGTGGAAAAAAAGTAAGCAAGGGATGAATGTCTGTAGGGCGAAAAAGGCAAACAGAACTTCAGTCTTGTGCAGCTGTCATCACTCAGAAAACTTCCATCGGCGTTTGATTTCTGCTCTTCAAAGGGGTTCTTTGATCTGGGTGTGCAGGTTATAACCGTTGTTTGAAACCAACTCTGAGGTGCAATTTTAATTGTACCTTGAGGAAAAAACCCCACAAACTTGAGCTTTAAATCTCAGTGGTGTTTCATGTTCCTGGTGGAGAGTTAGCAGGAGGCACGTGGGTGGCAAAGGCTGATCTGAACTTCATGGACCAAACAGAACAAAAATATCAAGCTTTAAATCGTATTGGAGGGGTAATTGAAAGTTATGAGTGTTTTTTCCTTGTTTACTAACTTCAGCTCTTCAGTTTCAAAGTTGTGAATGTTTGTTTGCTCTGAGTGTATATTTGTTGTTTCCAGAGTTAAGGTGGCTTGATTTTTGTTTATTTCTCAAAATGCATCTTTTCATTCAAAAGGATGGATGTTTTTGCCTCTGAATTAGAGGGACATGATACGAGTGTGGAACTGAAAGAGAAAATGTTGTATAAGGGTAACATTTACTTTGTTAGTGCTGTTTGACTCTTTGTCAGAGACTTCTGAAGCTGGGTTGTTTCTGTGCCTGATTTCTGGGTGCTCAAGTGCCTTTTGTGTCTCCATCTAACAGGAAGTGGCAGGAGGCAAGTCAGCAAATCCAGACCCTGCAAGCAAGCCAGTCCTTACTGGCAGAATACGAACAGAAGATTAAGGTAAGAAACTTTGTGACCTATATAAAGCTTTAGATTTTAATTCCTTCAGTGGAAAAACAGAATGCTGCTTTTTAAAAAACTGGCTGTTGCAGAAGTAAAAGGTTGGTTTGTCGTGTAAGTATCTGTGTTGGTTGCTAACAAGAGTTGAGGTTGGATGGACCAGACTGTCTATAATTAGCTGTCACATGACACTTTGCCTTTGTTATATCAATTGATTGAAAAACCCCCATGCTTTCTCAATAGAAAGGTGATTTATATCCTAATGCAGTGCTCTGGAGGAATGCTCTTTTTGGCACAAATTTGCTCAGCAAAAGACTGCTTCTAGAGTGATATTTTTTCAAGTGGTGTGTGATGAGCCCAGCAGCTACACTTATTTTCTGCTTCCCAGAAAATCCTTCCTCTGCAGTTGTGTTTACAAAGTGCAATCCTTGTAAAGCTTTCAAAACCACACTAAATTAAATGTGAGTATAGAGATGCTTTATATTCTTCCAAATGAGCTTTGCAGGTTGGTGGGAGTGTATCTTTTTCATTTTTCTTATTTTTCTGGCAGAGGGAGATGTGGAGAGTTACTTTGGTTTGACAATGGCATTGCCTTGCTGTGAAACGAACCTGACTGCCAGCAAGAGGAGACTTTCTCCATTGAAATGAAAGGATGGAAAACAGAATATAAATCTGAAACACAGTCCTAAATAATTTGGGTTTCTAGTGGAAAAAAGCCCCCAATATTTACCATAATGCACATTTGTGTTTCTTTTTGTACCTAATCTTGTAGACCATTCAAATGCCTCCTTCTGCACTTCATTGGTGGAGGGAGAGAGGACAAGAAAACCACAGATTTGGTTGAATTGATAGAAAAAATAATTTTAATGAGTAACTGAGGGTTTTTTGGTATGAACTTGGGGTAAGCAGGGGTAGAGAAGAGGCCAGCCCAGGTGTTACAAGTGCAACAGGAGTCCTCCCCGCTTTGAGCAGTGGATTGGAGCACGTGACCTCCCAAGTTCCTTCCAGCTTTGTTCAAGTCCTTGATTTGACCTTAAAAAGTGCAATGCAGAAACAGCTCTTACAAATTCCAGCTTCTTCACTGCTGTCCTGTTCTCATCCCGTGTTTTCCAGGATCTGGAGCAGAAGTTGTCCCAGCAGGAACATGATGCTCTGATTGTCAAGAACATGAAGGCAGAGCTGGCTCGTTTCCCAAAAATGGAGCGTGAGTTGCGCCAGCTCCGGGAGGAGAATGCCTACTTCAGGTGAGGGAAGGCTTCAGTAGCTTGTGTTCTTCTGAACCTGCTGCAGCTGCACTTTCATATCCCTCTTTAGGGATTCCACATGGGAAAGTTCAGAAGGAAGTTTATCAGATAAATTCTACGTATGATTGGAGTGGTGTTGTGGTGGTTACTACGTGAGAGCATTTGACAACATCAGAGGAATCTTCTTGAACACAGGAGCCTCCCAGAATGTGCATTGATTGTTCTGGGTGGCGATTTTAGTTTGTTAGAACAAAATTCAATGTTTAAAGGTAGTGATGAACTCCATGCAGCTTGGGGAAAGAATTTCCTGTAGGGAAAAGAGGCAGCTGAATGTTTCTGTAATAACTGGTTTTGCTTAGCTGTTGTTGCCATTATTTTAAAGGCCTGTTGTTCCAGCATAATGTTTAGAAAGTGTTGTGTTTAAATTTCTGAACCACTCTGATATAGCCCTTGGTAGAGCAGACTTTCTGGATTTCCAAGGCGGCAATCAACTTGGAAAATTAAATGTAATGTGAAACAACTTGCCTTAAAGCTCTTTTTTTTTTTTTGTTCTTTGTTGTTTTTTTTAAATTACATGAGTCATCTTGCCAGACTTTTTTTTTTTTTAATCAAGTTATTGGTCTTGTAATTATTTAATTATAACTTTATATTGTTAATCTTGGAATTCTTTCTCGTGCTTGTTTTTTGTGCACAGAAACAAATCAACAGATTAAAAGTAATTTTTTTAAATACAGTTTTATCTCAGCCTTGGACACCTCTGTTGAGGTAAAACCAGCAGTGCTCCAAAGCCCAGGTCTGCACTGCTTACTGTGTTCTAGCCAGACTGAATAGCAGAGTCTGGAGTCTTTTGTTACCCTTGTTTTGACAAATAGTAAGGCAGACACAAAACTTCAGCTTGTTTGGGCCTAATTAGGATGGTACTTAAAGTAGAAAAAATAGAATTTCAATAAAACTGTATTTTTTTGTAGCAGTGGCTTTGCAGTGAAGGCTGCAGAAGCGAGGCAGTTGAGTGTCTGTTCAATGTCATGATTCCCTTGGGATTCCTGTGTATCTGGAAGTTTGTGAGGGGGAATTGAGTTGCATGAATCTTTAGCAATTGTCTCTCTCCTCACCACAGGGAAATGAAAGAAAACAATGGTTTGCTTAAAGAGGAAGTGGAAGGTCTCCAAAGAAAACTGGAACGCTATGAGAAGGTCCAAGCACAGCTCGTGACTGTGGAACTGGAAAATGAGGTGAGGAGCTGCGAACATCTGGTGCATGAGCGGGACAGGGGTTTCCTTTAGTGCCTGTCCTGACTTTTAGGCTCTTCCTGTGTTGTATTTCTTAGGATCTGATACCTCTTTTAATTAATGGGCTCGAACCAGGCATTCCCAAAGTGAAAAGTCAGCATGAGGGGAGTTATGGCAGTGAAGGTGTAAAAGGCAAAAGGACATCACTGTTCAGCTGGAGAGCCTGGGTAAAGAACAATCTCATCATAGCGTCCATTTTAGCCTGGATGTTTCTTTTACCTTTCTTTGGCTGCAAAGGCTTTTTCTGGCACCAAGCTCTGTCCAGATGTGGTGGTGTCAAACAGGTGTGTGGTAAGAACCCTGACACCCAGGGCTGGAGAATGACAAACCAAAAGTGCTGGATAAGATCAGGAAATCCACAGGAGGAGAAGGAATGACCCTGACTGTGAATGGAGGATTAGGAGAATGAGCTGTTAGAACATTTGTCTGTGCCTAACTCTACTTTTAATCTCTACTTTAGAAGCTTCTGGGAAAATTGCAAAGCTGGGAGAAGCTGGACCAGAGCACTGGCTTAAATATCAGGTATGTGCTCACAGCTCTGCAGGGAAGTAAGACTTCTAAACCCTTTCCTCTTAATCTCTGACTGATCTCTGAAGTGTGTTGGTCATGCTTTCTTTCTGTCCCTTCTTCACGTGGGAGCTCTTCCAGTACGTTTTTTAATATATGAGAAGAAATAGGATATACACTGTTTTAAAGTATCTTTGGGAACTAATAAATGTTTTTCACCAAGTCAGCTTGAGTAGTATCTTTGAGGCCAGGGTTCAGTTTTGAATGCTTGAAACTTCTTGTGTATAGCAGCATTTTTGTTTAGTCATTCTGCTTGCTTAGTAAGTGAATTTCTAAGAAGTTTAGAAGATGTCCAGAGAAGAGAATGCATGCTACTTGTGACAAACTGTTATAAACGTATTACCTTTGAAATCTGGGTATTAAAATTAGCAGCTAGATCATGTTGTGACTTTCCTTCCCTGAAGCAGCTGAAGAAATGTTGTTATTTCAGTTATTTTGTCAAGCCCACCCCCAGTTGTGTTTTGTAACACCAGCTGGTCTGTGTGCTGGTACTCAACAGCTCCTCCTGACATCTGGAGCAGTGAACCAGATTTTTTAAGTTCCCTGTATGTGGTATAAAAAGGGGCTGGAAATAGTGCAATTTCTGATCATTTTCTTCTGCTGCAGAAGGTGTTCTGTGCATATATGAATCTTTTGTGTGCCAGGTTTCAACACTGCTTTATTTCCCTGAATATTTACAGTGTTATTGCATGAGAAAAGGAGATACTGCTTTGTACCTAACTTTGATGTGAGCATTGATCACCTTTCACATGGGGTCAAAGCTGAAACGTGTGCAGAGAGCCTCATCTCGCCAGTTGTTCCTCCTTTCCATTCCATCCCCTCCACCTTGCCAACCACAGAGCTGTGCCTGCACACTGCTGGGATTGTTTGGATGTGCACATATGGTTTGGGCACATCACTGCTTCATGTCAAAGCTGCTTGGGTTGCACCTGGGGAAAGCCCCCTTAATTGTCTCCATGTGTTCTGTTTAATGAGGATAACGAGCCTTTTCCAGAGGCGTGCCGGTAGGGAGCATGCTTGAGGTTCTCTCCTGCATCTGCTGAGGATCCATACATTTCGATGAAGATGGAATTATGCTAAGTCTCCCATGGTAAGGTATGGGCAGAAATCGTAGGAATCCTTTTCACAAAACCTTTTGGAGTAAAAGCTTTTCACTTACCTCAAGCTGTTAAAGGTTTAACGAGGTAATTTCACAGTGGGAGAGAAATGGAACCAAGTGATTCAGCCTGTTGAAGTCTAATAACTCCTTCATTTAAAATCAGAATATTCACTGTGAAGTGCTAGTTTTGTGATTGGGCCATATTGTTTAGTGCTATTAATGGCATCTTCTCCTGCAGAAAGGGGAATTGCTCTTGAGAAAGATCATCTTTTGCATGCAATTGGAGCAAGTGGGACTGGATGATTTCACCCTCCTTCCCTTATTGTTCTTTTTCTTTTTTTCCTTGCTCAGACTTCTTACAGCGTGAATTACATTAATTTTCGGTCAGGGTGATGAAGATGATGAGAGATCATTGTGCTGGTTGGTTCCTGGAGAATGCTGTTGTTTAAAGTTTGAGAAGAGTTAATTGCCCATCTCATAGTAGAAAAGAAACAGGAAACAAGTTGGCTGATTGTCCCAAAGAGGCAGAGCAATGTTCTGTTTGCTAATAACTAGATAAGAAAGGGAAAAGGGAATAAATTAGGATTTCTCATCTTTTCTTATCAGGTTCTTCGTTGGTACAGGGAATGTAAGGGAAGTGCAGGCAGCGTGAGGCGTTTTAGGAGAGGATGATTTTTCATTTCCTCCAGCACTTCCACAGGGCTTGTTCAGTGTCTGCTCTCAGTGGTTTCTGTTCACTGATTGCCTTCTCCCAGCAGGCTTTTTGTCAGATTGGCTTATGATCAGTCCTTGCAGTGTAATTTTATGTAATAATACTTGGGAAGGAGGTGCAGCTTCTGGGAGTGTAGTGGTAATCCTACTGTTTTTAGTACTGGTCTCTTTTTGGTGACAATGGCAGTGTGTCTGTAATGCTTCACCTTGTGGGGGGAAAACAAGTTCATTAACAGCTGACTCTGGCTAATCTTATATTTCCTAGTTCTGGATTCCACTTGTAAGCTCCTGGGCTTTTCTCTCTCATAAGCAGTGGAAATAAAGACAGCTGTAGCTCTATAGCAAAATATCCCTGTGCTGCACAGTAACCAGATAATAAAATAGTACACATACAGTTATATATAGTTCATGTGTTCACATTATAAATCTTTGTCATCTTTCTTGTGTTCAAGTGTATATCCATTGGATTTTTGAGCTTCTTACTGCCTACTTTGTAGCGTAGTTGGCTCTGATTTTTATTGTGGATGTAGGTCTTTTTTGTGGGTTACTGTTATGCCGCCAGGGGTTTTCATACATCTGTCATGTGTTGCTTTGACTTGGTATGTCTGCTGTAGAATCGGTTTCAGCTGTAAAGGGAAAAAACCGCAAAAAGTTAAAATTCTTGCTCAGTGAGTAGGAAGTCTTATTTATTTTGGAGTGCGCTGTCCTGTAGAAGGATATTTATACATGGCTTTTTTAGGACTGTTTTTAAGAAAGGGTTGTGTTGAGACAACAAGCTTCTTGTACTCTGTCTCTCCAGGATGTGCTGGTGTAGTTTGTATTTCTTCAAAATCCAGTATTTGAGTAACTGAGTTGTTGACCATCCTCACTGCCAAACCGTGTTAATCGTGACACACTGGGTTGTTTTTTCAGCATTGGACGATTAGCTTAGAGATGTTTTCCAGGCAGTTCCTCAACTGCTGTTAAACAGTTGATGTATTTTAACAGCAAATATTTTGGGGGCGGTTTTGGGTGCCAGCGGCGGCTCTATTTGGGTGCCAAGGCACGGAGCTCCCACGCGATGGCGCCCGCTCTCCTGCAGCGGGATCGCTCCGGGCTGAGCTTCGGGATCCATCAGCCTCGGGAAGGGGCAGCTGCTCCCCGGAACACTCGGAACTGCTGCCCGCAGGACTTCTAAACCCTCTGTAATGCTGCCAGCCTGCAGTCACCGTCCGCTTGCCCCGTACGCAGGGCTGAGACTTGGTATCAAAATGGTTTCTTCCGATTTCACTCCTGGAATATGGAATAGACTGTGTTTCTAACTGGCTTTGTAAACTTCATGTTTGCACCACGTATTCTTCATTTGGTCTTGTTTAACAGGAGTTCTTCACAGCCTGGTTCGTTTCTCCCCACCCAAAGCCTTAGAATTGCATTCTCAGAGCAGCCCTGTTGCTGTTCTGACTTTCCTTTCTGCAGCGTGTAGGAGATGCCCAAATAAAAAATGAGAGCGCTTGTTCTGTGAGCTATTAATCTAAATAAGCCTGTTTTGCTGCCGTTTGTCTGTGTTTGGCTGATATTGTTTTTGTCCTCTAATGAATTAGGGAAGTGATTTGCTATCTGTAAATAGATATACCCTGGAGTGCTGAGTGATGCAGAAAGATGTGCATCAGGTATTTGTTAAAGCTGAGGCAGTAACTCGGATACTGAAGGTACTGATAGCCTTTGATAGCAGCTGACAAGGTTTAATGCTAAATCTGTCCTTGTGTTATTCCATAAGTGGCAAAAGATTGCAAGTTTGGAAAGGCTGAATGAAGTTTGGCTGAAGAGTCATTCAGTTGGGTGAAGATTGCCAGGTGGGCCGCAAACAGTTTCAGAGGAGTTTTAGTCCAAGCTTTTTTCTTGTTTGAGATAATAAATAGTAACATGGGATGTAGGGTTTCTCTTTGTTATTTTGCTTGGTGGGGGTATTTTTAATGCAAGTAATGATTATAAAATTTGTACAAATTCACTTGCTGAGCTCAAAGATCTTTTTATCTACAGCAGAATTACTTTATTTTTGGTGATCAGATATATTGACCATGGCCTATTTAAGTCGGTCTTTCCTTTTTTGGAGCACTTTTCTGTTGCCAGTGGTACCATCAGCTCAGGCTTGGTGTTTACGTGTGGGATAAATCCCCGTGCCAGGGGAAGTGCAGGTTGGGCAGGAGTTGGTGCCAGTGCTGAGGGACCATTTCCCCTCGGAGGAGGCTGCCAGCTGCAGGCAGCAGACACTGATCTGCTGACCTGTCGCCTCGAGCCAGAGAATGAACCTGGTAATGCTGACCTGGTTTTCTTTCTGAAACATCTGTGGGCTGGCTGGCTGACAAATCTTGGGGACTAACTTCCTGCAGTGTCTGAGACCAATTAAGAAGAGGAGATAGTGTGAATGTGTATGCATTTCCTCTCCAAGAAAGGGTTTAATTAAGTGGCAAGCATCTCTATTTAGTACAGTGGTTTGCACAGTTGTAATTCGCAATTACCCAGGTGCTACACTCAGTACGGGAAGTCCTTCTATGCACATTCTGCTTTTGGAGCTGGGGGCAGGGAGGAGAGAGGGAGGGAAAGGGGAATTGGATTTCTTGATTCTGCATTTAGTGGTGGATTAGTGCTCTTTTTTTCCAGTGAATAGAAGAAAAAGGAGAATATTGGAGTTCTCTACTTTCCTTTTTGAATCTTGATTAACTATGCTTAGCTACTGTGAACTCTCTTCCATCCAAGGCATTGAATATCTTTGCAGTAGTGAATGAAGCTCATAATCTTTTCCTTTCTCACAAGGTAGTAATTTGTCTTTCTCTGAATGTCCATTATGAGTAACTGGTTACTGGTTAAAAAAAAAAGAATCTGTTGACAGATATACAAAGTAATGCATGCTGAAATAATTTGAATTACTCACGTTACTCTGGATACTTAATTGACTGCAACCAATCAAGGCAAGACTGGGGGTTATTGTTGCTGGTTCCAGTAATGCCATAATTCTGGCATGATCATTCCATGGTGGAGCAAATATTTTTATGGGATAGCCTATTGTAGCCCTGTGGTCTATTGTCACCAGGCAAGAAATCAGCCTAATTAAAAGCATTTGGAGCTGGCTGCCCTCTGACTGTACCACTGACCTGACCTACAGTGCTAATTCCTGTCCTGGGGAGGGTGAGGAGTTTGCTTTGTCTGGGTTGGCCACTGGTGGCCCCCAGCTTTAGAGCGGTGTCCCTAATTGGAGGAGAAAATTAGGATTAGCATAGTATGAGGATATTGAAACTTCATGTTCTATGTCTTCAGTTTTTTATAAATAGTTGTAATTTATGATCTGTGAACAGACTGAAATTTGCATGACTGCTGTTTACAAGATTCCCAGTGTAAAACAAACTGTCTCCTCACAGTGGGAATTCCCAGGGCCCCCAGTAGGGAGATAAACGCTGCGTAGGGGGAACAAGTAATTAAAAACCACCACAACAAGCACCAAAACTCAAAACAACAACAAAAAGCACTGTGCTTGTTAGAGAAACTTTTATAGTTCTGAGGTCTTGGTTTACCTCATGGATGGATTATCTGCTAGTGTCCTGTACAGGCTGTTTTTTGCTTTCCACTGAAGTTGAAGGTTTGGAAATGCTAAAGAATTCCCTCTCTGAAGAGGGCCAATGTTTGCAGGTTGCTAATATTCCCCCAAATCCCTCAGAACAGGGCTTTCTCCTGGCTTCTGCACAGGGATTAATGTTGAGTGGATTTCCCTCGCATCGTTCTGCCAGGACAAGTTGGTCCCAGCTTAGAACAGCTCTGCCATTCCTGTCTCACCTGGGGCTTCTGGCTCCGGTGTCTGTCTGAAAATATTCTGTTCCTGCCTGGTACCTTCTGGTTCTGTGACCTCTGCAGCTGCAAGAGGTGTCCCTGCATAGCCAAAAGCAATCTAGAATGGGGAACAGCAATCCCATTGCTGAGCTGTTCCCTCCTCAGCTCTCCTGTGTTGGTGCATGGATAATTGTGCTGTTCCAAAGCAGGGCAGGGGAATGGCAGTGAGCAGCCAGGGCTGGCAGGGATGAGGGTAATCATTGTGTTTATACAGAAATAAAGGTTCCGTGCTCAGGGTTTGTAGGACTGAGCAGTGGGAAGGATGAAAGCGCTGCCTTAACAGCAGCATTGAACAGCTGCTTGAGGGGGAAGTGCCTGGGCAGTTCCAAAGGGCATCTTTGCCTTTAGAGAGGCACAGGTTTCAAGAGAAAACTCTTTGTGGTTGTCCTGCACTAACTGTGTGTGTGCTGAAGCCACCATTTGCTAGACAGAGGAGTCCTGGAGGAAGCGGTCTCCTGGTGGATGTGCCCTGCAGCGTATGCTGGAGTACGGCTCTAAGCTCTTCTCTTCACCATTATTCTGTTCTCCAGTTTTAAAATGTGCATTATTCTTCACTTTGCACGCTGCCTTAGGTTTTAGCTTTCCTTGACAAAACACTTTATTGTGCCTGGTGGGGAGAAAATACTCCTTTGTAATGTCAAATTGTGAAGCTCCAGGTTTCAGAGCAGGCAGATGCAGTTTTGGGAGACTTCAGTCCATGTTTGGGTGTTGAGAGTAATGCATTTATATGTGATGCTTGGAAGTGTGATGTCCAATCTATGCTTTAACCAGAGTTGAGTTTTCTCCCATTCTCATGGGTTGATCCACTTTGTTTTTAATATGGCAACCACCTTTCACAGATACCTTAATGTGTTGTAGGCCTGTGTTTTACAGTTCTTCACTGAAATGTGGGCAAAACTTCCTGCCAGACCTTCCTATCTGATACTGATTTTCTCCAAAGAACGCTGTGCTTATCTCTGATGTTCAAAAATATTAGTGTTCTTTCTCCTTTGCCATTAATGCTTTTATTTCCATTTGAATATATCAGAGTAATAAGTCTGGAGGCTAAAGGAGAGCTGGGAAGAGTGTAAAATATAATGGATGAGCACCTGACATTGAGGCAGAGCGAGGCTGTAATGTATAATCAGATAATCAGAGTGAGAAGTAAGCAAGCTCAGATCAAAAATATATCTGTCCTTGCTTTGCATTTCAAAGCTCTGGGAGCAGTTCAAGAGATTGTCTTCCCAGGATCACAGATCTGGCATTCTGGAGAGAGAAAAAACTGTTGAGCAATAGCTGAGCACAGTGTCCATCTTCTCTGGGGAAGGATGACTTGAGGAACTTCAGTAGTTTGAGTGCAAGAACTGTGTGGAGAGTAATGACAGCAAAGAAAAGATGGACCATTCTTACTAGGGGAATAAATACTTTATTTTGCAAGTGAAGATGCCAACAGACCATTTTTAATGGAAATTATCACTTCTTTTCCCCTTGACTCTCATAATCAGAATATAGATCATTACCCAGCTTGAATATAGGGTACATTCCCCAAACCAATAAACTCAAGGCCCTTTTTTCCTTTAGGAGCAGGAGAGGGTTTAGGAATGGGTGCTGGTGGTGTCTGCTCCACAGCAGGTGTTTCATTTGCCGTGGGGGACCCAGCAGTCAGACACTTCCTTTTGAGTTTTTGCTGCATTCCTTGCCAGCATCGTTTGGCTCTGGTGGAAAACAGTTGGGCAGAAGTTGCTTGGCTCCTTGCAGCATGTAGTGACCCATGTCATGTGTAAATGGCTTGAACTTCGCTGCTCACTCTGCTGTGAAGGAGAAGCTTTCAAAAACACAGACACTTCTAAAGAGCCACTTTTCTTGCATTAGGCAGCCCTGTTTGCCTTAAAGTGAAATTATCATTTAAATAGCAGAGACTAATCAGCGAGGGGAGGGTTTGCTCCTGTCAGACAGCTCAAATGCTTATGCTTGATTTTTATTCAGCCTATCATTTGATCGTTTCCAAAAACCCAATAACCACTATAATCTCCAGCTCAGTTTTAATTTTACCTTTCCATTTCCATTTTAGCATCTTTCAGTATTACAGCTCTAAATTTTCTGCTGGGGCTGTGGATGTGCTCTGCCTCCCCTCTCCCTTAGATGTGCAGTGTATTATCCCTCAATTATCCCCAAAGTTTTGCTTTTGCAGGGAAACTTCTAAACAAAAATGCACACCCCATACATGCACATTGGGGATGGCTTTGTTTTAGCATAGCAATGTCTTTTTTAAATCTCTCCTCTAAATGCAGAGGCTTTTTTGAACAGAAACAAAATAAAATGCTTCAGTAAGGATTCAAACTCTTGTATTTGCTGCTCCCTTGTACTCCTGGGCATGGCCTTTAGCTACAGGGCAAGGAGTCTCCCTTCTTCATTGGATCAAAGAATACCAAGATGGATTGTGCCAGACTCATGTAACAGCTTTCCTTGTCTAGAGAATTGATTATCTTATCAAATAAATCACAATAAATCTTATTTCTTTGAACTTCACTGAAATGAGAACCGCTTGGGAAAGTCTGAACCATGGGGGAGGAGATGGAAATTAATAGAAGAATTGTAGGATGTATAGGAATTGTTTAAACAGGGATAGAGTCAGTATTGTTGAAAGGAAAATGCAAGGATAAGTAGAATTCCTCAAAGATTAGCCTTAGGATTTGCTTTATTTAGTATTTCTATTAATGGTTTTGGTGCAAAAATTTGGTGTGTGCTGATAAAACTTGGCCAATGATGCCAAGCTCAGAGGAGTCATAAATACACAAAAGCTGGATATGCAGAACTGAGTGACCCTGAGGATTAGAGTGCAGAAATGGGACAAAATTCAATGAAACAGAGCCCAGTGCTCCATGGAACTGGGAGCTGAGTGCAAACTTCTTTTGGAAAATGCAGCCCATGCAGTGGAAAGGACCACAAGGGCTGTTCATTCTCACCCAGGGGATGCACCAGGAGGAAAATTGCCTTGAGGTGAAGGTGTTCAAGTGCCTCTGTGGATGTCCTGGGAGATGTTGCTCGGAGTCCTGGGCACCCAGTATGGTGGGAGAGGGTGGGGATGCATAAAGGGGCTGCTGGAGGGAGTCTGTGAGGCCCCTGAGTGTTGAGTGGAACAACCTCTGGCAGGGTCTGGTGGGAGATGTAATTGCTGCCAGGAAATTCATGGATAGAAGGGAGAAGGAAGGGGGATCCATATTGCTGAGAAAAAGAACCAGCCATCCTTGAGGCTTGCACTGGCATTTAAATCAAATTGCTGTAACCCTGCCACGAATGCAGCTAAAGGAGGTTGTGACTTTTAGAAAGCCTGAAGCTCTGAATGCAGCTTCCAGTGGAGTCAGAAGTATCCAAATCGCTGCTCCACAGGGTTATGGAAGAGATGAGTTCATAATAGCAAAGGACTGGACCCGACCTAAGCTGGAAGGTTCTTTTCAGTCCCACTTCCATGTGATTGTGCCAATCTGTAAACAAGGGGATGGACTCAGAGGTAGGAAGAGGGGAGTAAAATTCCATTTTAGTTTGGAATTGCAGGCTTTATTTAATAGCAGGGTTCTGAAACCTGGGGGTGGGGAAGGGGGAGTGAGGGTTAGGGAGGAAAAGCAGTCCCTGTCCATCTCTCTGCCCATGCAGAACAAAACCTGTGGGCAAGGACGGGAAGTGTGAGAGCAGCTGACCTTTGCTCATGGTGAGGAATAAGCAGTTTGCTGAAAAATGCACTGAACTATTAAGAAGAGCTTATCTGTCAGTGCTGATAAGACCAAAATATGATTTGTATCGTCTGAGAAGCGTTTCCGAGTGTGTTTGGGACAGGTTATCTCGATGATGTTTTGAGAATGACTCGCTCCTGGTGGGTGAGTGCTGAACCTCCCCAGTGCCTGGAGCAGGGACTGCTGCTCTGGTGGTGGCTGGGAAGGGGCTGCTTTCATCATCTGTCTTGGGTTTGTCATCAGGGCACTGAGGGGTTCTGGGCTGCATCAGCCAGGAAAGGTCTCACTTTCAGTTTTAATTGTACCTGACAGCCAGCATAGCAGCATCAGCATGGGGCAGGGGGAACCTGGAAATGCATGAACACCCAGGATTTTAGCATTGTGAAAAAGCTCCTGCCCTGACAAGCTTGCTCACAGGCCCTGGGATGATATTATGTAAGCTCTGTCCTGAAGCTCCAATCTTTCCTCCCTTGGAACTGCCTTCCCAGTGAATATTTTTGATGAAAGCTTCTCTTTACCTGGGCTATATTCTCTTTCCTGACAAGCTGCTTTATTAAAGGGAATATTCTTGCAAATTTACCTTTGTCCATGCATTGCTTGGAGAGAGAAAAATTCATGTGGCTGGGAGTAGCAAAAGCACAGCACAATATTTTCAAACATTTCTTAAAGGGCACAGTGAACTTGAAATGTTAGTGAGTTAAAAGATTAATGTGATAAGTGCCTCGAGGTTCTCTTGAGCTAGCTGTGATTATGTAAGTGTTGTTTGTTATTTTAAAATAACTCATAGCATGGAAATGAGCATGGTGGATTGGATTATTTACTCATCCATTTCTGGTCAGTGTCAGTGGTATCTTGGGCTAGACAGAAAAATCCAGAGTAACATGCAAGACCTGAAGCAGATTTATTTTTTAGAATGGAAGTTTGTTAACTCTCATCAGCATGAATTTTACATAAGCATAAAGATTTTTAGTTGGTACCCTCCATCCCTTTTAAGAAGTAAAAAACTCTTACAGATTGGAGCTATTATGTGTTATGTGCATAGAATAAATAGAAAAATGCTTTGCTTTCAGCTATAATCTTTCTTATTTGAGACAATATCCAACAAAGTTGTAAGGTATTAGAGAGAAGTGAGCTTCCTAAATTGTTGCTATTTATACAAATGATGCCTTTTTCTGTTTGAGACAAAATGAAAAGTGTTTTTTGTCTTAACCTACAAAACCCACAGCCTGCAGTGAGCTGCCTGAATGAGAGCAAACACTGCACCAGGCTGGCAGGAGCACTGGGCCTGGGATAACTGGAGAAATTCCCATTTTGGAAGCAGAGATGGGAGGTGTTGGAGGCTGAGAGGGTCCCTGTGTTTAGTGAAAACCCAGAATCAGTGTCTCGGTTTGTTTGCAAACCTGCATGGCTGAAATCAGAGCTCAGGGCTCCTGCTTTCCTGCAGCTCCCAGGGGGCTGGAACAGCTTGTGGGGAGTGGGGCCAGGCCTGCCCAGCAGAAAGGAGCTGGAACATTCCAGCTGTCCCACTCAGCCAAGGGCTGCAGGTGCCTGGGACCTTCTCCCCCTCCCTGCCACTGATGTAAAATTCCAGGAGTGCACTGGCAAAGGTTGTTTTTTCAAATAAATGTTCTGCACATATTTTGGTCATCACCTGGCAGCGAAATGTTTTTTCTAATGAAGGCATGTCCTGCACAATGGTGTTCTTGTAAGAGGATGATACATCTTGAACAGTGTGGTAGAAACCTCTGCAGCAGTGGAGCTGCTCTCAGCTTCTGTTTCCTCTTCCCCTAAGCAGGAACAGATCTGTCAGAGACCTTCACCTTCCAACACAGGCAGAGTTTTGGCTTTTCTAGAAAAGTATTGACTGAGATTTTGAGCATCTCTTCTCTGCTTTTGCAGTCCCAGTTGGACTCAGTCTTTACTCACTCCCTTTCTCTGCATTATTCTCAACTCTCTTGTCAGCAGAGTTAACAATTTCTGTGTCTCTGCAGGGAGTAATGGGCAGCTATTGCAAGAACCATTTTCTGGCACAAGTTGTTCTTGTTGTAATTGCTTTTGAATTCTTATTACTTGTTTAAACTGTCTTCCAGAGATGCTCTGATATGAACAGGGTAGTAAAAGGGAAGATAAATCTTTTGGGTAGGAAGAAATATGAAATTCTGGATTTCCTTGAGTTCCCTGCTGACCAAGTTGATTTATTTTCTCTTTTAATGAAACACTCATCCTCTTGCTGTGATACACATCAAGCTCTTCAGTGATGGCTTGAAGTGCTGCTAACTTTCCCAAGGAGGGCAGAAACGGGATATCTGCCTTTGATTGAGGATATGCTCAGTGTCTGTATTCTCAGAGAAGTCAGCCCTTAATCCAGTTAAACTAGGACAGCTTTTGGGGATACTTCACATCTCTGCTCTTGGCTCCATTAGAAGATGATGCTTTAACCTGGTTATGAGGTTTTTGTACTCAGTTTTGCTGCTGTGTTTGCAGGTGACATCTGACTCGGTGCTCGTTGTGCTCCCAGAGATGAGGCTTTAGGCTTCAGGGGGTTTTCTGCACATGTAGCAGCCAGGGTTGATGGCATCAAGCCTGTTTTGTGACAAGCCTTTCATTTAGGCCTGATGGCTTCCAGCGTGACTTTGGCAAAGCCACCACCTGCCTTCGGGAGAGCTGGCCCACCTGTCAAGGTCACACACCACCTTTTGGCTCCCCTGTCTGCACGTAGCTGGCGAGGGGAAATGCAATTGGCACTTTGTAATAACTGATATATTTGCAAGGCTGGCAGAGAGGAAGAGTGAAAAAATGCTCTGAATTATTTTTTTTTTTCCTAACTGAATAGATACAGGTCTTGGAAATGCAGGTGCTCCTGTCTGGATGGCTTGTGACTGCTGCTAAAGATAAACATGCTGTTTTCAATGTCGTTTGACTGTAGTTAGATAGTTAAAATAGCTTTTTCTTTTCCAGAAATATCTGTCTGGGGTTTTGTGTTCTGTTCTTTTCAGTGATGGTCTGTCCAGGTCAGCAGATTTTCACAGATTTGTAGAATACCAGGTTGGAAGGGACCTCGAGGTTCAGCTTTCCTGACAAAAGCCTGGTCTGGACAAGATGGCCCAGCCCCCTGTCCAGCTGAATCTTAAAAGTGTCCAGTGTTGGGGGAAAATTTTTGTAAACCCTTAACCAATATACATCATGAAAACCTAAACCAGAATGTCTGACTGTACAGCGAAGCTGGGTGTTTACCAGAAGTGACTTTCACAGTCTGGTACCATTGTGATGTTAATAATTAATTGTCAGACACAGCTGATATAGAGTGTTAAAAGAATGCATTTTTGTCTAAGGTTGTAAGGGCTGCAGAATTTGGTTCTTCAGAATTCAAGCATCAGAAGGAAAGTTACCAAAGTTTCAGCATCTGTTCCACTCCGTGATACTTTTGTCAGGGACAAAGGGATGCTTTTGGTATTAAATTGGGATTAAGTTCTACGGTGTGACTAAATCATTACATGGAATTTGATGGAATCATATCTGGCAAGAATCTTGCTGACAGCCTCGAGTTTGTACGTGGGTTTTGGTAGTTTAAAGGAGCTGTCTCTCACGAGGCTGTTGCTTATAATTTTCTGTGCTTAGTAATTTGGAATTGTTGGGTTTGTATGTGCTGTCCCCTGCGTTCTGCCTCCTTGCTGTGCCAGGGGAGCTGAAACCAGAAGGAAATAAGCACCTTCTCCTCCTCCACACTGCTGCGTTTGTCAGGCAGCTCGAGGGCTCAGGTTGTCCTGCTGTTGTGGAGGAGCTGCAGTTCTCTCCTGGCTGAACAATGAGCTTTGTATCTGTTTGTACAGTAATGAACTGCTTTTGTTTCCTTCAGGAACCTGCTCTGCTGTCTGGAGCGTTTCCATTTACAGACAACCCTTGCCAAATTAATTTTATTTAATTATCTCCCAGGGCTAAGCTTGAATACATTTTGTGTTAAATTCACCGTTTCTCCCTCTTCTGAACGGAATGGACTTAATATCCTTGTTAAAATCTGATTAAAACTAAAATTGAGTTTTTTGAAGTCTGATTATCCCATGAAATGGAATTTTTAAACCTAATTATGAATGGATTTGCATACATTCTTAGCGCCATTGAAAAGAAAGTTGAAATAAATTTATTAATGAAATCTTTCTCTCCTGTCTCTTTGGGCCATGGCGATTGCTGGAGAGTGAGGGAGAAGGAAGGCAGGCGAGAATGAAAATTCTCCCTCTTTTGAAATATACCCTCTCCCCTCCCAATTAATTCCGGACCCTGTCTCATTCTTATTCCTCTCTGCCACACAGCCCAATTTAGGTAATTGACGGCCTTTCAGAGGGTAACTACACAGTTGAGCTGGTTTCATGTATTTAAAGCCTTTGTGCTTTCTGAGGGGAGGATTTGGTGGGCAACTCTTGTTTCCACTGTTCCCTCTCTTTCCTGAGGTAGCCCTGACACCTAATCAATAGGCATCTCGCGTTTCTCCTTTCTGAGGAGCTGTGTATTGGAGCGTTGGTTTTTTAACCTGTTAAAAAATGGATAATTTTACAGACCCTGCTGAATGTGCACATGGAAATTGGGGTTGTTTATGTTGTTCCCTGGGTTTGCAGTGAAAGATTTCTTTGTAGGATGTATTTGAATCTCTCAGTACAGTAATTGTGCCCATCCCTTCAGCATTTTGCCAGTCCTCTCTGGGAAAGGGTGTGCCAGGGAAGGATGTGTCTGACTTGGTGCAGAGGGCAGCAGGGTGCCTGTGCAGACAGGTGTTGGTTTCTTGTGGAGGTTCCTACTTGTTGAACCTTTCTGTGTGTTTCTTGCACTGATTGAAGAGTTCATCTCCTTACATGAAAGGTACAGCTTGAAGATGTGCCTTTTTTATTTTTCAGCCACTTCATCCTCTTACCCAGGCTTACAAAAAGCTCTTTGCAAGTTTAAGCATTAGTTACAAAAATTTTTAACAGGGTCTTCTCTCTGTCATGTGTTATGTGCGGATGTTTTTCTTGTTAAAAAGATCTAGGAAATGTGGTAGAAAAGAGGAGTTTTGGCAGTTCAGAAATCCGGATCTTGATGCGTGACTCTGCACAGAGTAAATGCTCAGCATGTGGCCAAGTGTTCTGCAGCATTTGCATTTGCAAAGTTGCTTTCAAGTACAGAAGGACTTGTTTTCCACCTGTCTTTGTGCTTTCATTTTGATCCTGTCTTTGCACAGGTTTAGTACTAAATATTTTGGTGGTACCAAGTTCTATAAGAAATGTGGATTTCTGGCTCTGGTTCTTTGGGGTGCTTCTGAAGGGGCAGTTTGACAAGAGAAGCTGTGGCTCAGCAGAGGAGGGAGATTTTGAGCTGAGATTGGAGAATATTTCTAGCTGGCATGTGCTCAGGTTATAAACCAGAATGGTTGAAGTAAATTAAAAATTTTCTTGGTGATGTTACAGGAAAACATGAGAATTCAGACGAGCTTTGGAGGATAGCAGCTGACCGAGGGCGCTCTGCACCAGGGACTTAAAATTATTTTGTGGTTTAATGACTGCAGCTTTCATTTGTGCTTTCTCAGACACGTTTAGCATCTCAGGTACATAATACTTAGTGTATAAATAGGACTCCCATCTACACTTAGGTTGTAAATGCTTTGCAGTATCTTCCCACTCAAGCTCCAGTGAAATCTGAGGAGTTGGGAATATCTGCTGCACCTTTTCCTCCACTGAGGAGCTGTAGTACAAAGCTGCAGTCACACCAGCAGTGAGCAGGATCTGGAAGCTGAAGATGCTGGAGAAGCCAGGAGGAGATCTCCACGAGGGCTGATGTTTTGAAGACTTTGGGAAGGGTGTTTAACTCTTTTGTTCTTGTCTGGTTGGCTCTGTAACATCCATTCACTAAAAAAGGAAAAGTAACTGTGGGTACTCCTGTGTTGTACAGCATGGTGAAGCAAGATCTTGAAGGGAAATGTGAATGAAAGGAAGGATGTGGAAGTGGTGTGAAAAAGGGATGTTTGTTTCATTTAGCAGAGAGAAGAGGAGCTTTCTTTCCTGTGGATACATTTCAGACTTTGACAGTGTTTATCATTAATCTTATCAGTGCCTCCCCCGGCAGCTTCAGGCACTGAAAGTGTTCCAAGCCTGGTGATAGCAGCAAGCCAAGGGATGTCCAAGTGCTTGTGAGACCAGCACAGTCCCTACCTGAATCCCAGTCCCAGGAGCCCTGGCAGCCCCAGGGAAGCCAGGATTGCTTTGGGCTGCTCTGAACCGGGTGCTGGATGCAGGGAGCTGAGCTGAGTGTGGGTTTTTAAGAGCAAGCTGACAAAAGGAGAAGAGTAATTGTTGAAATGCCACTGTTTACATCTGTAATGCAATTACACTCGAGCAGTTCCACTTTCTGTGAACAAGTCTTAAAGTCTGCTTCTATCTCCTTCTGCCATGAATTATTCATTCCTTGTGGAAGAGGGTGATTGGGGTTTGGCTTTCACAGGCAGGTTTATTATGCCCACTTAGCTCCAACTGCTTTGGCATGCTCCAAGCCTCAGTTATTTTCCCAGCACTTGTTCTTAGCATTCATTGTTCTTGACGTTAAAACTTCTGGAGTATTGAATTCGGCTCTGGTTTTGGGAGTGATAGTGTGGGGGGATGGAGAGGGTTGGTTTCTTTCTTTTGATTTTCTTTGCAGCAAGCATAGGAAGAGCTTTTTGTTTAAATCTGTGGTAATTGCTGAGTCTGAGGGTAACTGTTGTATTATCACCATGTGTCAAAGGACCTGGATGTGAGACACTTTGTACATGCGGCTCGGGAGCTTTGGATGCTGAGGAAATAAAGCAGAATTTCAAAACGAGGTGGGATTGATGTGCTCTGCCCTTCAGGGAGAGTGGCTCTGGGGGCTGCTGAGGTTGGGATATCATCACACAGGGGTGCCACCACCTCTGCAGCACCAGTGACACTCTGGGTTCTTCTGTTCTGACAATTTCTGTCATCTGCTTTGTACTGGGGCTGCAGCACTGAGGTCTTGGCATGTCTCATGTTAGGAGATGCCTAAAGCTGATGTGCTAATGGGCTTCCATAAAACTTTCCATTTTAAATGTTATTTGTCCTTCACTTTGAATATTCAATTTTTAGAAACTTTCAAAAAAAAAAAAAAAAAGAAGTATGACAGAATTACTGCATTTGTTTAAAGTTCTGAAAGCTTTTTTTAGCTAAACAGTTCAAAGAGCGCATCTCACTAATCAGAGGAATATTTTTGCGTCCCCGGGGTGGTCACAGTGTTTTAATTGGAACTCAGGCTTCTTTGAAGTCCTTTTTAATCCTCCCTGAGCTGGGGGAGAGGGTTTGAAGACAGCGCTGTAAATCTGAAATTTCTGCCGTTTATTTACATGTGTCTGGGGACGTGGGTAATTCGCTTTCCTGGATGAAGCCCATGACAGCTGGGTGGGAAAGGGCCTTCCTTAGGTGGGGAGCCCTGAGCCAGGGCTGGGGTTCTGCTCACGTGCTCCTGGATTTGTCAAAAGCAGGAACCGAGCAACAGGCTCGGCATGGGAAATGAAGTGGTGGCTAAACACGAGGCCAGGCTAAGCAAAAAGCTGGGATTGAAACTCCTGTTCTGGGATTAACTGATTAGTACAGCTCGCACAAACGGTGCTGCGTGCTGATACCTGACTGTTTCACCAGTTAAGGAACAAAAGATTTAGGAGACAGTGCTTATGACTGAGAGCTTTAATCATCTATTAAATCAGTGTGGGGTTTTCTTTTCTTACATTGGTGTTGAACTAGAGATTTTTGCGTGTCCCTGATCACATTGCTTGGTCTTTGGGCCTCAGTTTCTAAAATTCAGGCCTTGCTTAGGTCTGGTTTCCAGGGCTATCTAGTCTTACCTCAGATGTTTTATGCACTTGATGTAACTGCCCCAAACAGAGCCTCAGTGGCAACTGATGCCCTTTTTGCCCTCTTACTACAAATGCCCCGTAGGAACCTGTGGCTGCTGACAGCACAGGCGTTTTCCTAGGCATTGTCTAATTTTGTTGTTCTGCTATTGATTTTTGTGATAAATATAATAATTTACCAGCTGTGTTTTCTGTACTTCGGTGAGGCTTTTAACCTCTCACATTTGCTGAAAGTTGGATGTTTTATGTTCAGCTTCTGGCAGAGGTGAGACATAATCTCTTACTGAATTTGGATAGTTTTTAATTAATCAAAGCAACAGGCTTAACCTCAATTTTCTATGTGAAAGAATAACATAGAATTCCAGCTGAACATACAAGTAGTGTGCTTTTTATTCTTTCTAGAATTGTTACCATAAATTTACCTGTGACTGTTATTGTATTGACATAAAAAACCCCAGTTAAAATAACTTTCACTGTAGCTTAAAGTTGCAGTTTAAAGTGGCTGTTCCTGCCATGAGATTGAGTAAGTATGTGATTGCAATCAGAAGTAAATAAGGATAATATATGGGATGTCAAATCACTTCATATAAAAGCAGTTGAAAATATGGTGTAGACTCTCCCAAGGACCTGTCTCCAGCCATTAATAGTGTTTCCTCTTGCTCAAGGTTAGGGGGTTTGTGTTACTGCTGGCTAATATTTCCAGCTGATAAGAGTCTGGGTAAACAACGGGATCAATAAAGATGCTGAAAACAATACAAGGACTTAGGTAAATTAATATTCTGCAAGGATTATCTCAGACAGGTGTCAGAAGAACAAGACCATCAATTCAGTGCAATCTGTAAAACAGTCAAATGTACATAAATTGTCAGCAGCCAGCCCTGCAGCAGGAGCTCTCCTGTCAGACAGGAGCCCTGGCTATCTGCAAAAATGATGGCTCTGGGTTGGACATTTCCATGGGGTGGAAGTTACGCCAGAAGGGCATGTTGGAAACATGCAAGTGATATTTGTGTTTAGGTTTTGGAGGATTTTTGTGTCTTGTCCCTGGGTCCCACTCCTCCTTGCTTGAGAAGAGGCTGATGATGTTTATTTTTAGGCTGGCGCAGGTGTCTTCAAATGTCCTGAGAGTGACCTTGCAGAATGGAAGAGGTTTGGTACAGTTGTCTGTTAATTTGCAGGGATATTCTTGCCTGATTTGAAAGCTAAGGAGTTAATTTTTTTACTTCAAATCCTTCTGTTGTAACCAGCCCTCCCTGCTGGCCCTCAGCTTGGTGAGGAGCAAATCTCTGAATGAGCTTTTATTCATTGACAGGAAAGTTAGAAAGAGAAGCTTCTGCCTGATCTTCTGGAGGTTTCATTTATTGCCTTCATTTTTCAGGGTTCTTTCCCAGTTTTATATAATCCTGGTAATTGGCTTGGAATGGTTTTCAGGGTTTCTGATGACCCTCTGTTGAATGAGATCTGTGAAAGATACAACATCTGTCTGTTTGGAGTTTGTTTCCAATGAGCACATCTTTGTATTTCAGTCTGTGGCTTTCAGATATTAATTTTTTGTTTATTACTATTTGCAACTATCCAAATGCCTTGGAAGGAGTCTAACTCACAGGGTTGGAATCCATAATTGGTATTCTGCTGTCATTCTGCTCTTTAGATGAGTTCAGTTTGCCCCCACCCTCCTCAGGAAGTCTCTTGGCTCCCCTGTCCACTCTGTCCTCTCTGCCCAACCTCACATGGCCAAAATGATTGTTCCAACTCCAGTGACAAGTAGAAACTATAGGAAAAACAACCCTACTTATGACTCCCTAAAAGAAGTTTTTATTCATTTCATGGCATTATTTCTCCCTTTAGCTGTTGCTTTTTCTCAAATAAGTTCATGATTAGGAAAGAAGACTTAAAATAGTTTTTCCTGCTGCTGCAGCAAAATGAAACATTACATTATTAAGTGTGTTTACATTTTGTGCTGAAGTCTTAAGGGCAGTAGGTACAAAATTGTGTGCCACAATAACTTCCTTTCAATGTCCTCATTAATATATAATTACATTCATTAAATTGTGAATTGAGAAAATACATTTGCTTCTCTAATTGTGAAGATTGTGCTGATATCTGTGTTAGCATGAGAGCAGTCACAGCCATTTTTAAAATCCCTTTTGATCATTTCCAACTTCACTCCTTCTGTGCTACTGCTGGTGAATACCTGAGAGGTGCTTTACAAGTTTGTGTGGTTTTTATTTTCTCTTCAGTGTCTAATCTGTTGGTTTAAGACCTTAAGAACTCTTTGTTTTCTTGTATAGAAAAACCCAGGGCAAAGACTATTTCACAGATACACTCCATGTGTCTGGAGTTGTGTGTTAAATGCCTGACTGCTGCCCTATAAATGGTTTCATTGTATGAAGGGCTCTTGATGACTCTGCGAAATTTTCTCTTCACCATGACCTCTCAAAGCTTTTAAATTCTTTGGTGTGATTGAGCATGCAGTGGCAAACCCACAAGCTGAGTATTTTTATCTTTCAGATCAGCAGTTTGGCACTGCTGTGTGTGCATTCCCCTGCCCGAGGTCTCTGAAATCCTTTCAGCTGTGAGGTTCCATCCCCCTGTGCAACCCCTCTGGGGGTTGTTCTGTGCTGGCTCTCAGAGCAGTGGTGAGGATGAGAAAGAAGTTTGGACTGTTGCAATGTCTGCCCAATGATGAATTTTTTTTCCAAGGGAAGGTTAATTTTATCTTGTTGAGCTCTTCTCTGTGTGTTTAAAGTAGAAATGAAACTTGAACGATGAGTTATGATGCCATATCGTTAACTTCGGGAGGAAAAAAAGCTGTCTTCATTAAAATCCAAAGAAATCTATTAACGAGAATCCAAGATAGTTTTCTCCCTTTTGTTTTCCTCCCTTCTTCAAATTATGGCTTGATTGGATTAATTGCTAATTTTGCAATTGCTGCAAAAGAGACTTATCAATTGTCTTTAGAATTGTCAAGGCACTTGTAAACACTTAAAATGTTTTCTTACAAAGAAGTTCTTCTGCTTCAAGTGGTTAATGGGGACATTTGCTTTGGTGAAGAGCAATCGGATTTGTTGATTCTATCTGTACACAAATAAGAATTCTCAAAATGAAGAGAAGCTCCGAGGCTGAGATTGCTCATTGCCTTCACTTACACTTCAGATTTCCTCCATTTACTTTGCACATAAAATATTAAGCAGCCACTTTGCTGGAGAAACAGTCTCAGGTCTACCTTGGTTTTGTGGCTTTGACAGCTCTAAGCACCTTCACTGGAATGAGTAAAAGTTTGTGACTGCTCTTGAAAACATTTTAATCAAAGTGCTGCAAAGCACTAATTGTGTCCTAATTGCTTGGCAACATTGGGAATTTGTTTTTGTGACTAATATGTGTAGGAAATTCCAGATTGTATGGATTAGTTAATGTAGTCAAGAATAGAAAGGGAGGATGGAGGCATGGAGATGGGAACAAATCGGGGTAACTACCTGGGCTGGAGCTTGGAGGGGAAGTGTTGTTGTGGAAATCAACTCTCAGAACTCCCAGCTCTGGACACCAGATTTTAGTGGCAATATTTCCCTCTGGTCTGGTGAAGGGGAGCTCAGGAATGCTCCCAGGGAGGGGATGCATCTTTTGAGGAGAAAGGGACATTGAGCAGTTTGTAGTTTTCTGCTAACGAACGTGGAGTTGATATGGCCAAATGAAACTTAGGGCTCTGTGCTGTGTCCTGGGAACGTCTGCCTGAGCTGCTGTGATTATTGTCATTTGTTGAACTTTCTTGCAGGGCGAGTCCTTCAGGAACTGAGCTGCTTTTGGATGTGGGGAAGCTTCAGGGACAGACAGCAGTTCTGTAGAGCAAAGCTAGAGGAGTTAAAGCAGTTGAGGAGATCAAATACACAAAGAGGATGTTTGAGACTCCCTTCAGACTTACACGAAAAGACTCTTACAGGCATTCCATGGTCTTTCTAATCATACAGAAATATTTAAAACAACTAAACTGCCTCTCCAGAAATCCTCTCTTCTTGTCATGTTATTGTTCTCTGTTTGTTCTTCAGATGCTGTTGTTTTCCTGCCTAGGAATAAGATTAAATTAATTTTGCAACAATGGAAAAGGTTCTTCTTGGGGAGAGGGGAATTTCAGAAGCTTCTTATGTTTCTTTATATATAATACCAAAAAAAGATAAGAAACAAAATAAATGTTTTATACTTTTAGGAGATTACCTTTAAAAAAAAAATCCCAAACCCACAAAACACCTGGAAATTGTTTTTCATAGAAGAGAATTAAGCAGATGTGCCCTCCTTT
This sequence comes from Pomatostomus ruficeps, assembly GCA_013400735.1. Lineage (NCBI taxonomy): Eukaryota > Metazoa > Chordata > Aves > Passeriformes > Timaliidae > Pomatostomus > Pomatostomus ruficeps. Next base: position 333,218 of record VYZT01013754.1, read on the forward strand.
TCTGTGCCTTATTTTCTTAACAAGCACTTTAATAAGGACGTCTGTCTCGGGTCTTTTTCAGTTAATTATGTTTAAGTGTAAAACTGAAAATGCTGTGCCAAAAATCTGGTAATGTTCCATTTCAATTTAATATGACTTAGTTGAGACAACCAAATCTGTCATTGTATATTCATATTGAGCTAAAGCTGTAAAGAGAAATGTTAATTCAACAGACTTCCAAAAATAAGTAATTCTGAGTAATTTAGTATTATAAATGTGGTATTAGTTTGGTAGTTTGAATCAAATTTAATTAAACAAAAAGCAGTGAAGGATTCAGTCCTCCAAACATAGTTGATGAAGTGCCTGTTTTTCTCTTTAGTTTTACTTTTGTCTTGCACTTCCATACTTAAAATTTAATGTCTGATCTCGAGCTACAATCAAAACTCTGCCTTTGCTGTGCATTTTGAAACATTTTATAGAAGCAAAAAGAAGTTGACATTCTAATAAATTATAAATTAAAAATTTTTTTTCTTTAACATTTTCATCTTCTTAGAGAGTCCTGGTTTAATGTTACTTGGACAGCTAATTCTCAGTGTGTAACTGTCACAGTTTATACTGAAATGGTAATAGGTCCTTAACTAAGAACAGAGTTCCTCCAAATCCTAGGAAATGTCGGTTGTGTGCTTAAACAAAAAAAAGACATGCAAAATAGCATAAACCATTTTCCTTAGAAGTTAAAAAAGTGTGACAGTGGACACTAAAAGTCATTGTAATGACTTGGCTGGACATCCCATTAAGTTAATTTTTCACTTCATTTGAACAGTTTTATGTTTTTATCATTCTTAAATTGCTCCTTTTCAAATTCGCTGTGCCTCAAAGGAAGGCAGAGCTTTGGTTCCCAGCAGTTTTGTTCCTCTCCTGCCTTCCTGTGCTGTAAACTGCTGCACTCATTTGCTTGTTTAGGGCAAAAGAAAATCTTGTCCAAATTAGGCTTAAATTCACCTGTTGGCTTTTATGGATTTTGTTTAAGGAAAGGGGCTCTCAGGATGGGAAGGTGGGACAGAGGAAGAACGTCGGAGCTTTTGGCTCCTTCCTTGTGCCTCAGCCAGGAGAAGGGAGCTGAAGGCAGTGATTTCATTTCCCCCTGCACTTTGGAAGCCCCTTGTTCATTTGTTCCTGGGAACGTTGTGATTCAAAGCCCAGGGTCAGTGTTGATATCACACTGCCCTGAGCTGCACCCTTCCCTGGCTCCCTTCACAGGTTTTTGCATGGCTGGTGCACACAGGGAGTGGGGTTTGGGGGCTTCCAGGGGCTCTGCCATTCCCTGGGGAAGGAAGCTGCCTGCAGGGTTGTGGCAGCGCTGCATTTCAGAAAGGGACTTTTGGCTCTCTTTGGGTGAGGACAGGGTTTCAAACTTCCCTCAAGAAGCCATGGTGACTCCAGTCCTGTTGGAAAGCTGTGTTGTCATAAAGATCCTCTTAAAGCGGATTCCCTGGCTGTGCAGTACAGGTTTGATATCAGCTGTTCCATGGGGAATGGACAGAGCTGAGCAGGAATTACAGACCTCAGCCAAGGCTCTCAGAGCCAGAATGTGTTGGGCTGCTGGCAAATTCCTCTCTTGCCATGGCATTGTTTGCAGAAGCTCCTGCGATGAGAGGCCTGGTTACAGCTGCTTGGTGCTCACAGTGCTTTGGGACTTGACCAATTCTCTTCAAATTGAAAGCTCTGATTTAATTTTATTGTGTGTGCAGCGTCGTTCCTCTGCTTGGATCTGTGGAAATTCAGCTTTTGCCAAACTCCTGACGATCAGGGGAGGATGCAGACCCCGGAATGAGGCTCTGGAACTTCTCAGGAAGGGTGTTTGACAGCAGACTGCATGCAAAGGTCTTTGATCACCCGATGTGATTCAGTGTTACAGAAAGTGAACTTTCCTTTTTCTGTACAGGGGTTAATACCCGTTGACTTGGTTTTCTGTTACATATGTATGCTGCCCCACTTAAAAAGAAATAAAACAATAAAAAGTATCTAATGCCAATAAAGCATCGTCCAGAACTAAGTGCAAACCTAAAGCTGCCAATTGCTGGAACTGAGATTGGGAGCTGATCGTTGGTTTGAATGGCTGAACAGATGAGGGTGATTGTTTTTTATTGGAAATCGGTCAGGAGCTGTCATTACTAGAAATCTACGGCTTTTATAGTTCTTTCTCGTTTTACTCTTGGATTAATTTCAGTTACTGATCTCAGTCCTAACAGATTATGATATGAATTTCTCAAAAAAAGAAAAAAATCATGGCAGATATACTTTTTTTTGTACATTAAAAAAGAATCTGTGAAATTGTTTCATTGATGCAGGGATCAAGCACTGGTGTTGGGGGCTGGCACTCACCATGACCAGAGAGCTGCCTGATACTAACTATCCTTATGATAAATCTGCTATATTTGGGTCATTTATTAGAGGCTTACAACTGCATTTTTCAGAGCCTCGTTGACTTGGCATTACATTGTACAAAGATTTTTCCTGTGGAAATTGGTGTATCTGCTTCCAGCTTCTTTTTGCCAAACCCACTGAGTGTGCCCAGTCCATTTCCCTGGTGTTTGCTCTGGTGCCCAGCCATTCGCAGCCCTCAGTAAAGAGCTGGTGAACTGCTCAAGTCAAGGATCCCTTCAGGCTCAGCTACACAACTTTGAAATGTTATTTAATTTGAAAATCCAGGTGCATGTTGGCACAAAATTGACTGGTCTGTGCTACCAGAATTTCATTTTCAGATGTTTTAGCCAAGCCACCTCCAGGTTGTGTCTTGGTTTCTTCGTAATTTCCTTGGCTGGTGAGTGTGATGGCCTGTCCTGACTGATTCCTTTGCTGCAGTCTGTCTCCATTGTCTGATGGAAGAACACTTCCATCTGTTTTGTTATATATTGGCTATTAGGACTTGGATGTAGCACAAGTGGTATTAGAGGCCTCAAAATTTTCTGCTGAGGAAGGATACAGGTTTGCAATTCTGGAAGTGAAACGCAGGAATCTTTCAGCTGGGATTGCCAAGAATGAATCCTATCTGCACCAACTCAGTGTTTAACTAATTTTCACTTGACTGGAAGTGACAGATGATTAAAGAGAAAAAATGATGCCTTTTTATTGATGTGAGTAGTTGGCTGAAAGATATTTTCATCAGAGAAAGCTTCTTTAGTCCTAGATTCAGTCAGAATGAATTGATCAAGCTAGAGGCACTTCTGCCTGTCCAGTTTTTGGGGTGGCAGAGCCTCATTCCAGCGCTGTATTTGGATAGTGAAGGATCTGACCAGGCCTAGTTTGCCAGCACCAGTGGAACCTTGACTTGCTTTTGGGGAATGTGATAGATCATGTTCCTGCAGATCTCACTGCTGCAAAACCGACTCCCCACCTGCTCCCCATGAAAAGCCCTTTAAAGGTGTGGGTCCCTCTTCCCCCCTGTGGGTGGAGGAGAGGGATGGATGTAACCAGTTCACAGAGGGATGCCCTTTCCAGCTTCCTTTCCTTGGGGAGGTATGATACAGATCCTTCTATTTCAGTGGGGGAAATCCTCCCTGATGGCTCAAGACAAATTTTTATTTTTATGACTTAAAGAGAGGCCTCAGAAAGAACAGTTTCCTCCTGCAGAGACTGTTGATGTGGTCCCTGGAACTGCCAGAGTGGAGTTATCTTGATCCCATTCCATTACCTTTGAGCATTTGTCATTGGATTTGATGAGAAAATAAACCTATTTCTGACACCTGCAGAGATGTTGCCAGCGGGTCTGTAGAAATCTCTGATCTCTTTGACAAGAAAAGGTTATCAGTGACATCTGAAGTGTTACCCAGAGCTGAGGGATTTGGGTTTTTCTCCTGTGGCTCTGGAGTCAGCACACTGGTAACTCTGTGGGAACCCTGCTTCGAGTCACCTGTGCTGTACCTGAACCTCTGCGCTCTCAGAGGGTGTTCAGCAGCAGCCGGAGCTGTTGAATTGTACAGTCTGTATTTACATTTATTTCCTCCTTTTCTTACCCCCTTATACTAATTCAGCTCATGCTGTGGTGGCTTTAGATTTTCTGAGCTGGCCAGGCTGCAGCTCTGGGCTGTTCTAGGGGGCTGCAACAGGTTTGGCCCCAGGAAACTGCCTTGGCTGCTCTTGGTGAGACCTGTCTTACAGTTGTCATGGAATACAGATTTGCAACCAGTGATTTGTTAAAGTTCTTATTTTGTTTTAATTGCCTAGGACACCTGATGATCTCTCGAGGCAAATCGTGGCCCTGCAGCAGCGGGAGCTCGCCCTGAAAGAGCAGAACTCCACCTTCATGAACAGGTGAGTGGCTCCAGGGGGGATGCTGTGTTAAAGCACAGAGAAAGGAAACAAGAACTGCAAAACAAGAGACCAGCTCTTCATGTTTCCTTGCTGTTCCATGGAGCCTTCTGTGCTGCCTTCTATTCTGTGTCGTGTCATTAAAGGGCTTTTTGCTTACTGAAATCCTTGCAGGACAGGAAGAAAAAAATGAATAACTCGGTGATGAAGAGTTAATCAAGCTTTATGTCATCAGCTACAAGGTTTGCAAGGGGAAGTGAGTTGCTCTCCCAGACCATTTCATCTGGAAAGGGAATGTCACAAATCAAAAAGTGCCATGGACCCGTCTAGGAGTGGGAAGGGGAGTAGGGGCTTTGAGGACTTTGGGTTGACTGCTGAAAGGACCAGGTTGTAGAGATGGTGGAGGAAAGGGATGTTTGCAGTTCTGGTGGCAGAGTACTGCCAGGCTTTGAGAGGAGCAGTCTTTGCAGTGAGATGTGTTTGAAACACGAGGGTGGTTAAACCATTGCCTTCCTGTGGGAGTGAACGTGTAATGGGGAAATGAATTTGCCAGAGCTGAACTTTCCAGGCTGCCCTGGTTCCCCAGCCTTGCTGAGCACGGCTCCACAGCGTGCCAGGCAGTGCTGCTCACCCTCAGTGCCCATCCTCGTGCTCCCCTCCCTGTTTAATTCCTCACATGAGGAGCCCTCTGTCTGCTCTTGCTCAAAGCAATACCTCTGTCTTTCACAGGGCCCTGGCCTGTTGGCATTGCAGGGTCGCAGCTGCCTTTTCTGAGCAGCAGGAGTGTGGAAATGTCAGCCTTTGGTGTAAAAACGCTGGATGTAAAGCACTCAAATACTGCGTGATTGAGCTCTGGTGGGCACACTTGGCGTGGGCAGCGTTTCCTGATGTCTCCCCTGAGGCAGGAGCTGCATTTTGGTTCAGGGGATGTTCTGGGCTCCACCTTCCTAATGATGGGCAGGACTCAAGCTGGGTGTTAAAAGCTGTGGTTGTGCTGCTGCTGCTCGTGAGGCTGTTCAGTCACTTGTGAAATGCTTGGCTGAGTGTTCCCTCCCAGCAGTGAGGGAGCCAAATTGTTGTGTGGTGTTTGCTGGGAAGTTTACAGGGAGGGGGAAAAAAAAAAAATCTCACCAATATAAAAATGATGTTCTGTATATCAAAAATAAACCAAGCAAACCCTCCAATCCACAACTGATTGAATGATCAAATAACTCAAACACTACCATCATTCTTTTACCGATTTGGGTTTGTTTTTTTTCTTTAGGCTGCTTTTCACAGCCTCTCAGAGAAGTGCTTTTTCTAAATGTATTAATGGCCAAGGGGACTCATCTGTTGAAAAAGCAGCTTTTTGGTAGTGCCTGTTCATCCAGATATAATTGTGCCAATTTAGTTTAAAAATAAAAACATGATTAAAATTACTTTTTGATTTCAAGTTAAATGGGCTGTAAAGCTGCTCAAATTAAAATTCTAACATTTTCCTGATGCAATGCTGTGTGTCATTTCTGAAACTGATAATTTTGGTTTTCTTTTATCACATACCTTATTCTGCCTTAAAAAGAAGGCAATAAGATAAATTTTTAAAAACCTTTCATTACAGGTGATTTGCAAGTTCCCAGCAGAAGGTTTTGGGTTTTTGGAAATGAAATGTTGTTAAGGAAGCAAACCTAATTTTCTCCTTTCCATAAATCTTTTCCAGGTTTACCTGATGGTCTTCTCTTTTATTTGCTTCATAATTGTGTTCAGGATTGTCTGTGTATTACAGCAACTTAATATGTGATCATGCCTCCCTCTAGTGATGGAGGCCAGCACTTATTCAGCTTTCTATTGTTTTTTTTCAACCACAGGTTCTTTTGCCCTTAGCTGAAGTATGTTATCTTTGGTGCTGGTGGTGCAATGTTTGATTTATAAAGCCAATGGTTGTGTGTGTATAGAGCAATGTGCAGCGCAAACACCACAAAATTTGTCTACATTAACAACTTAGATACGTTTTCTCCATTAAAATTAATGAATTGGCAGATGCTTAAGAAAACATCATCAGAAGTTGGCATCTGAATTTGTTTTTATGCTAAGGAGAGAACCACAGTTCTGGCTTACCTGTTGCTGCAGTGCAAGACTGTGATGAGTAGGAGAGATTTGAGTGTTATTTTAGAGGATTATGTGGCCCTCTTCCCTGCATGGCAGATGTGGAGTTTTTGTGCAGTGGATGTGTGTGTGCCCATCACTGAGCTCTTCAACACAGGCAGGGGAGTGCCTGGGAGGTGGGGGGGTTTGCAAGCTGATTATTCTCTCTCTTGCTCTGTCTCTCTTTCCACTGCAATCAGCTGGGTTTGTGTTCCCAGTGATGCCATTCCCACCCTGGGCATTGACTGTGGCAAGCACTTGCCAGCTGCTGTTTCTGCTTCCACTGTCCTGTAGCTGATCTAGGATGGGGAGTTGTGGTTGATAAACACACTGGTAAAAACCTTTTAAAATGGTTTCACTAAACAGAACATTTATTTTTTCTCATTTTTCCATTCTTGGCCTGCTTTTCATTTATTACTGTGTATTTTTTAGAGCCAGTGTTTGTATAATTAAAAAGGCAACAGAGATGATGCCACCACAAAGAGGCAACACCATTACAAACGCACCTTGGCAGTGGTGTTTCCTGCGTGGGGATCTGCCCTGCAGTCAGTGTTTGGTGGAGCCTGGGCATTGGCAGTGTCTGCAGGCCTCCCAGAGCTCAAATGATGATGCATATCCTATCTGCTCCATCACTCACGCTGGATGCTTTTAGACACAGAACCGCAGGACAGAATTTCCCGAGCAGCAGGTTTAAATCAATTTCTTTTAACAGTGATTGTTTACACCTCCGAGCTGTGTAGCCTCCCTCGGAGCTGCTATTTTTGCTGAGGGGAGAAAACCTTCCTGTGGTGCCAGCATGGGGCAAGAGGAGAGGGTCACTTTAGCACTGAGCACATGGGCAGCAACTCACTTCTCTTGGCACCTTCAGGATGGCTGAGTAATGTAGCTGAGAGTGCCATTAATCGTGCCTGATGGACTCAGTGCTGCTTTGGAGTGTGTTGCTAGAAGTCGTATAAATAGAGTAAATTACACTTTCAGCAGCAGCAGGAGGAAGCGTGGCGGAGCTTTTTAACTGCAGAGCAAGGATAACAATCCAAAGGTTCAAAAGCTCAAAAGGAGATTGCTCAGGGCCACTTTGATAGCCACAAGGGTACGTGCTCTGCTATTTAGGAAAAGGTGATGAAAGGAAGGTGTTTAATCATTGGGTCAGTTTAACCATGCAGCCACCATTAGTTAAAGGCCATTTTTCCCTGACTGTGACTGCTGGAGGTGTGGTACTCTGAAATGTGCTGTGGTTGTAGTTTGGAATATGGAAAGTCAGCCAAGTGGTTCATGAGATTTTTTCTTACGGAGAAATGATGTAGCAGTTACACAGTTGTTTTTTTTTAAAATGTGTAAAGCTTCATATTTATTGTGCCTGCTTCCTATCTGCATCTTTGGAGTCTCTGGAGAGATTTCCTGAAACAATCCTGGCGAAGTATTCTGGAATTTGGAGTGTTGTCCTGTGAGGTGGTTCCTGTGAAGGAACGATGCTGCTTTATGGCTTGAGCTTTGCTGCACTTCTGAAAGAAAGGCCATGAAAATGGTTTCTTGTGGCTCCTCCCAAAGTGATCATTTCTACTCTTGCTCTTGTTTGAGGGCAATGTTGACTCTGGACCTTGGGATGTCCTGTGGAAAGTCAAGTACAAGGAGACACATAGGTGAAGTTGGTTGTGGGCAGGATGAAGGACACAAGGGAGAACGGAGGAGCTGTAAATCCTCAGTTCTGGTGCTGAGATCCTGGAGCTGATGGCTTATTCCCATCACCTCGTGTCAGAAACCCAGCCCTGTGTTTTGACAGATTGTTTCATGTGGGAAAAGGGACACAGAGAATGTGTTTGAAAAAGGATTTCCCCACTGCAAGTGCTCATGGAGTTCTGCTAAGAGACATGGTTGTTTACCAGCTTTATTCATATAAATCATGTGAAGCTGATTTACCCAAACAACCTCCTGTGTGTGTTGTTGCTTAAAATGAAATAAAGCCCCACACCACTGAAGACCAGGGAATGTAGATTGCAAACTGAACTTGGGCAGCAGGGATTTTTTTTATTAAAACAAAAAAAAAATGAATGAGTGATGATAAGCCCAGAACTGTCCATCTTCGTAAGTGCTGTTGGCTCAGAAGTGTTGTAAATCTTTTGCCCAACCTCTCTTTTCCTTGGATGTCCCAATGACTGTCAGTCACAAAAACAAATAGAGCCTGTCAGGCTTCTTCCCCTAATCTTCTGGAAAGTTGGACAGAAGTTTAATTACAGTGAAGTGTCTTTTATCTGACAGAGAGAGAAGTGCTAGCTTTTTAATAGGCTTTATGAGTTATTTTGTGATCAAAAGAAGCACTTAATGTCTAATATAGGACTAGGTGGAGATTTTTTTCCTTCCTTTGTTCATCTATATGGCACATTGCACCTTGATTTATACGTGGAGGTGTCTGTGTACCTAACACCAGACAAATGTTTATTCACAGTGCTTCAGGGCAATATTAACTGCTGGCAGGTTCTGCTTTCATTTCACAGAGTGAGAGGACGAAGAAATGACTGTAGGTGCTGCTTTGCCTTTTCTCCAAAATGGGTCTTTCCTGCACTTCTCTACCAGAAGTTACTCGAGAGTGTCTCCTTAAGTGACCAATTTACATATTCATATATTGAGCTTCTAGAGCAACAGCTGCTTATTCATGACTCTAATTAGGTAGATACAAAGCTTCTCTATTTTTCTTCTATCATATAGATAGCAGAAATTAGGAAGGCAAAAAATTACTTCACCAAGACATTGACTTATGCTTCCAATTTGAAAAACATGGGATTTTGCCCAGACCTTTGCTTTTCATGATTGTGCCATTTTTAGTCTGATTTCCTGAGGAAGTGAGGCTTATTACTGTGCTTTGTGTGTGTATGTAGATGAGGTTTGTCTGTGCCTACCCTACACTTTTGAACTTGCAAGTTGTGTTCTGTCAAGCTTGGCAGATGGTGGAGGTCTCAAAAAGAATGAATTTCAGGAAAATGAAGGGAAGGCAGATCTCCTTCTCCAGGAGAGACATCCTGAGGTCATGTCAGGGATCAGAGCCCTGTGAGCAGACAGAGCCTTGGGAATGTCCTGTTGTGGGAAGGCTCCTCTGGAGCTCAGGCACTGAGGGAGCTCTGTCCTGGCACCCTGGCAGCACCACAATTCATCATTTCTGCTGTTCTGTGCTTTCCAAAGCCTCGTGGCATCTGGGAGTACAATGTGATGTTGTTGACATCGTTTTCATGCTTCATGTCGTTCTGGTATGAGCAGAAGTTGTCTGCTTGAGTCAGGAGTCACCTTTGGAGAGAGAAACCCACAGGAAACCAGGCAGCTTTGGTTCTGGAGCTCATGGAACTGTTCTCTCTCTGTTTAAAAAGAAACTATGTAGAAAAAGCCCAAAAAAGCAGCCTAGAGGGGATAGACAAAGCAATAATGATACCATGTTCTCAGCCTGGAGCTCTGGGGAGACTGTAGAGTGCAAAACCAGTACAAATATTAGTACTTGGTTTCCTACCTTTTATTTGACTGTGCTTCTGGGAGAATAATCTGTGAGAGCACTCTGTTCAGTGCCCTGATCACTTCTAATGATTAAAAAAAAAATTGTGGAAGCTGTTTAACTCTATTCTTAATAGTTCTTCTTGTTCCAGGGTTGTGACTGACCCTGGGTGTTCTACCAACACCCCTGGTGTCTGTGCATCTCTTCATTACTGCAATGAACAGAAGCTTTCATTTGGTAGCGCTCACCTGGAGATGCTGATTGGGCATCCCCCTGGTAGCAGTGAGCATCATTGACCAGAAAAATGTGTAAAAATACCCAGCTCGTGTGACAGGAGGCACAGGCTGTTCCTGGGAGTGTGTGGTACAGCAGACACTGTGTTTGGGCACGGAGCTGCACTGCAAAAGTTAGGGAAGGAGAAATCTGCCTTGCATCTCTCCTGTGCATGACTCACATCCACACCATAAATCTTTCACTTCTGCGAGATTAAAATTCCTAAAAATTCTAGATGAAATAGATGTATCTTAATACCAGTCCAGAGTTCTCAGAAACCAGAAGGAATATTTAGAATTATTGAAGTAATTAGAAGTCAAAACTTATTATCTATTTTCATTAGTCTTGTTCTTTCCTTCTTAGCAGAGGGATGCTATGATTGAATTAATGATTTACAGGAGGCTGATGGGCAGAGTGCCCTACATCCATGTTACATTTGTGATATGAATACAAAGGGAGGAATTGCAATCTCAGCTGTGCAGTAGGCAGCAGTTCAGAAATACTCTACTTTGAAACCAGTAGCATTATGTAAAACCATATATTCAGCCTGCTGCCAAGCTTTGGATAGAGCTCTGGGAATTGTAGTGCTTTAAGATTTCCAGTTCTTAGGGATTTGACTTTTATTGCCTCTGCAGCGTGGCAGGATGCCTTGAAAAATTTGATGTGAGTTGGAAGAGCAGGGCCTGTCAGGTTGGTAAAACCCTTGGAATCAGTGCTGGAGTCACCTGGGTGGTTCCAAGGATGAGGTGGATGAGTGGAGCCTGAGGCTGGACTTGGTTTCTGGGATGTTTTCCTGGGTTGTGCTGAGTCACTTTATAGTGACACGAGTTTCTCACGTTCTCCCCTCATGAATGGAAACAAAGTTCTCTGCTCATGTGTCCTGCCCACTCTGCACCTCACTTTTTAATTCCCATCTCTCCACACCTGTTAAGAGTTTTTTGTTCCTTTCTCCCCCAAATACACACCTGTTTGTTCTCATATAGTATCTTGAAATGACAGTCCTGCCCGTGGCTCCTGAACTGTGTTTCATGAGAAGAAACAACAGTCAGACAAGGCTGTGTTTGAGTTTTATCTCTTCATTTGTAATGCCAGAACTGCAGTATGGCTTTCCTGAGCAGGCATGGGAAGCCAGAGGAAGATTGGTGGCACAATGCAAAACGCATTTTCTGTCTTTTTATACTCATTTACCCAAACACCTCCTGTAGTTGCTGCAATAACAGGAGTTTCGAAGACTATGGATTTTTCTAAAGTACTTTAGGGTACTGTTGATATTGTTTATTTCGAGCAGATTGATGAAGACGGCCGGAATACACTGAGACATTTTACCAAGGTAAACATGAATTCTATAGGATTTTTTAACCTGCTGTGGTGTCAGTTCAAATACTGCTCAGAATGTGGTTATGTCTGGAAAATGGATTGCTTGGCCCAGGATGTCTCAATCAGTTGATCATATCTGCACGTACACTTTGTTCAGCTCCATAACTAACCGCTCCTTGAACAATTTCTCATCTGGATCTCATCCTCTCCACTGCCTGCTGCCTTCAGGCTGCTGTTATTGGTATTTTCATTATGTGTTTAATATTCTTTGTGGCTGCTTGTATGCACAAGTGAATGGATAGTGGAAAACACTGAAAGTATATCACTGCTGGTGGTGGGGAGGCATTTTAAATTAGTCATAAATATTCTCCTACTGTCAAAGTTTTATCATCTATACAAAAGACATACTGCTCGGAAAGTTTATTCGAGAAGTGAGCTGCTTGTCTTTTTTAGCTGTGTAAGGCAAAAAAAAAACTTGTCATAAATTGCAGTCAACCCCCTTCCCAAAAAGCAGCTTTCTCTGGCTGCTCTGAAAGTTAAATGACTAATGTGCATAATTTATTTGAGCATCTGTGCTAAAAACTTGCATACCAAGTTTTAGTTCAATGTGATCAACAATGGCGAAAATTAGGATTTATCATGGAAATGCTGACGGATGTGAACATGTGTAGGCTAAACCGGTGCCTGACAAACCTTCTTATTGTGCAGCGCTAATGGTGAAACACAGTTTTTTCTGCTGTAATTGCATTTCCCCCCCTCGGCTGCTTAATTTGCTCCTTTTCAAAACTCGGTGGTTTTAGCTGCACTTCATATTTGGATTCCTGCTTTTTCTGGAGTCTGCATAAAACCTCCTAAGTTCTCTTGTGTGATATTTCTAAGCATAAATACCCTGAGCTGCCTGGGTGAGCGAGGGGAGCATCCCGGGCTGGGGCTTTGCAGTAACTTGCTGAGGACAGGAGATGGTGCCGACAGCCTTGGCAGCTGCTCTGCCTTCCCTCCCCTCCTCCTCCGCCTCCTCTGCCTCGCACAGCCAGGCTGCTGTCACCAGCATTATAAATTCTGGAGCCAATTAGCTAAAAAATGTTACAAGTGAAAGGAAAGAGAAGGAGCTGTAGAACATCTTGATGTGAATGTGCCCGTTTCAGAAACTCTTCCTGTGGAGAGCCTGAATCACAGAATCGCGGAATGGTTCGGGTTGGGAGGGACCTTAAAAATCATCTGCTTCCCAACCCCACTGCCATGGGCAGGGTGCTGCTCACTATCCCAGGCTGCTCAGGGTCCCGTCCAGCCTGGCCTTGAGCACTTCCAGGGATGGGACATCCACTGCCTCTCTGGGCAGCCTCTTCCAGTGCTTTACCACCCTCTGAGGAAGGAATTTCTCCCTAACATTTCATCTAAACCTGCCCTCTGTCAGTTTAAACCACTGCCCCTGGTCTAACCTCTTTCTGCCCGTATAAAAAGTCCCTCTCTTCCTTTTCCTAAGCTCCCTTTGGGCACCTGAGGGGCACAGTGAGGTCTCCCAGAGCCTCCTCTTGTCCAGGCTGAGCAAGCCCAGCTCTCTCTGGCTCTGCAGGAGATGAACAAGCCCAGCTCTCTCTCTCAGCCTGGCTCTGGAGGAGATGAACAAGCCCAGCTCTCTCAGGCTGGCTCTGGAGGAGATGAACAAGCCCAGCTCTCTCAGCCTGGCTCTGGAGGAGATGAACAAGCCCAGCTCTCTCAGGCTGGCTCTGGAGGAGAGGTGCTCCAGCCCTCGGGCACCTGCCTGGCCTGGCTGTACCCAGAGAAGTTGTTTTGGAGGAGTCAAGGCAAGGCCTTCATGAGAAATTGTGTTGATCAAGTCTTAGGTTGGACATTGGAAAGATTTTGGGTGTGTTCATGCCTTGCTGGTGCTTCCTCCATTCTCCAGCCTTGTGCACAAGATTTCTTATTGAAGGAAATTTACTGAAAAAAATAATTTTGTTGTTTAAATTTCAAAAGTCAGACCAATTGCTTAGTTCTTGCATGGGCATCCCAGAAGGGAAATGTGTTTATAGGCAGTTCCTCTCTCTGTGTCTCTGAAAGAGAATTCGGTGTTTTCAGGGCTCAGCCCTGCCCTGTTCTGAAGAAATGCTGACAATTTCTCAGTGCAGTCATTCTGGTGCAGGAATGTGTCCCTCCTTCGGAAGGGGAGGGGATAGAAATGGATTCTGAAGGGGTGCATGGCTACTGATGCAGTTATTTTGTTGCTGGTGACCTGTTTTTGTTTTGTTTTTTCCTCAACCTGTGGTGGGATGTGACGTTCTGAGGGCCTGTTGGGGTTGGATGTGTGGTCAGAAAGGAGGCTGGGCCATGGTGCTCTGCTAGAGTTTAGAGCAGTGTTCCAGCAAAATGTAATTTCCTTGTCATGTATTATGTATGGACTGTTTTTACATATTTTCAATATTTAAAACAATGTCCATATTCATAACTTTTAAAATAAGTTCTCACTGTTAAGAGATGGAAATCAGTAACAAGAAACACACACAAAAAAAATCCCTTCGAAACCCCTCCAACAACCTCCCCCAAGCTTTCCTTTTATTCAAGCAACAACAATCAAATTCTTATGACTGGAATAACTACTGAAGAGGCTCTCTGTTTCTCAGCCAGAGAAAGCTTTTGAAATATTTATGGAAATAAACCAAAATGTGTCCCTTTCTGACTGTACAAATAAGAGATTATCAGATCTAGCCTATGGCAGTTGCAGTACATAGAGTCCAAAGCATCTACAACTAATAAAACAGAGCGTATGCTTTAAGGAAAAGCTGGGAGGGGTTTTTTATGGGACTCTGCTGCCAAAGCAGCACATTTCCATGGATTATCCTAATGAGAAAGTCCCTCTTTGTGCACCTTGCATGGGAGGTAAACATCGTTATCGAGACAATACATTAATTGACCTTTTAAAACCAAATGTATAATTTATGTTGATGCATCTTTATCTATTAAAGAGCCAGACTGAAGTCACTGTGTGGCTCTGTCTGCTGTGGCTGGGAGAGTGGAGCAGGGCTGTTTCCATCCCCTCCTGCTGGATGCTGTGCCAGCAGGGAGGGAATGGCAGCACAGGGTGTCTGGCTGTGCCACACTCCCAATTCCCAGAGTGAGCTCGCTCAGCTGGGCCTTGCTCCTCGCTTTTCATTCTCCAAATCCTGCTCTGGAGTGAGAGCTGGAGCTTGGTGGAGTCAGGGTGGATTTTGATGGTTCCCAGAAGAGCCAGCAGAGCCGGGTTAGTGAGGAGCAGTCACACCTCTCGTTAGAGCCACTGATGGGCTCAGACAGACCTGTGTGGGCACGTGGCCAGCGCTCGGTCTGATGGAGAAACAAATCCTTCGAGCTAAGTGCAGGCTGAGAACAATTGCTCTGGGCTTAACTTGGTTAATCAATTGGACAATTGGAGGGGGAAGGGGGTGGGCACACTTGGGACAGGTATCAGAGGAGATCAAAGGGCTGTTGGCATCCATGAGGGACTGTCCAGTTCATTCTGACAGCAGCGTTTGGATTCTTGGAGAAGACAAACAAGCAGCAGAATGAACTTTCTCCTTGGAGAAGGACCTTAAAGCAAAGAGTGTGTGTCATGTTTTTGTTGGAGCCGCATCCCAGTAAATCCTGCGCTTCACTGACTCAGCACGGGGCTGTCAGCCTTGCAGTTAAGGCACTGGAACTTCAATTTTATATTAGCCAAAAATATGATTTTCTAAACTGTCAATAAAATAATTTTGCTGTATTGTTTGACTTATCTCCTCTGGGCACTCGGGTGCAGCAGCAAGTCTGAACTGCCAATACAGTGACTGCTGAATGAGTTCTGCTTTGTTTGTCAAACCCTTTCTAGGATCGAGTCCCTGTTCCCTGAGCCCTGCTGCGATTGTTGTGGGCTCTGCTGACTCTGGGAAAGGCCAGCTGCAGATACCAAGTGGGACGCTGGTGCTCGTGGCAAAATCTGTTGTCAGTTTTGAGTGACTGTTTGGACTTAACAGCAGCATAATTAACTTGTTTATTCTTTTTTAATTGTGTCCTGTTAATAGAAGTGCACCTGCTGCTGTGCTACCTTGAATCACGATGTGCAGTTCGTGCACAGCCATGGGTGGCAAGTTTCTAACTCGCCTATTTGAGAGGAACATGATGTCTTTAACAGTGTGTTTGTCAGATTTTTTCTTTCCTGAATACATCCAAAAGGGGGAAAAATGCTGATAATAACTGTGATTATAAAAACCCAAGTAACAGTAAGATAACCTGGGGCAGAGTAGTGCCTAAAAATACTTGTTGTTTTTAAGCTAATTACATTTTATATTGCCAGTGACCTTTTGGAAACCTTTCATTTGCATGGATTGCTGATGCCTTCAAGGAAATGCCTTTATGCAGAGAGAAAATGCATTCCAGTCATCTCCTCAAACCAGAATGCAGGCCTGCTGTCTGTAGGATGTGCCCTTTTTCAGAAGGACTTCAAAACGGGCTCGTTCTGAACGGCAGGGAGAGCTTTTCCTGGTGGAGAATCGAGCACCCAGGCAGTGTCATCTCACCAAGCTGCTGCTTGAAGGTGAGGGCTCTGTGGATAAACAAGCACAGGGGACATTCTTGAACTTACAGAAGTATTAATGAATACTTAAAGGCAGAGAAGACATGGAATTCCTTCTGACTCCCTTGGGAAATTCGTGGCTCAGTGGCAAACTTACGAATGATGAACTGTGGGCCTTGTTTCAAATGGATGTGCCACACATAAGGCAGAAATTCCTCAGTTTTACAAGCTTTTAATTTGAATTTTTAAATTTTGTGTTGAAGTAATTACTTCACGTCTTCCCTGACTGAATGCTGAAGGTCTTGAACTGAACTCAGGAGAGTGTGACTGGATGAAGTTTTAGTAGTTTCTCCTCTCCCATCCTCTGGAGCCGGTTCTCCAATTCCTGACTGAGAACTGAGCAAGAGAGAGTTGTTGCAGCTCCTGTGGATAATGTAGCTGTCATTGGGGCTGACAGAAGTTGCCGTGTCCTTCTCCTTGCAAGCCCAGCAGTCCTGGTCAGACACCTTCAGACTTCATTGGTTTTGATGTTTTAAAAATAAAGTGAGTGGCATCTTTTGTTAACGTGTGCAGACTTTGAAGAAGTTCCTCTTGTCCTTAAAGAAGTGAATCGAGCCAAGGACTCGGCGTAGATGGTACCATGTTTGATCAGTCAGGCTGATTTGGAATTCATTTTTTCCCACAGCACTTTTAAAGAGTGAGTTCCTTCTCTAGTCACCTTACTTCAAAGAAGTAGATCACCATCATTGTCTCTGCTGCAAGATACTGAAGCACATCCTGGAAACCTGCGAGACCTGGACATGTAAAATCCATGAGACTTGGCTGATTTTTACCAGTACAGAACCATGTACATGTTCCCATGCTGGGATTTATGGCACTGAGTGCTCAGCACTATGTCGGGAAGGCTTATGTGGAGGTCAGGTGCAGTGCAGGAAATCTGGGACCAGCAGAAGTCCTGCAGCAGAGATGAACCAGGACTTGTAAAAATGCTTTTCTTGGAAGGAGGCTGATGGTACAAGCAATGTGTGTCTGCTGGGTTTACACCTGGCCTAGTCTGGAGCCTCTCTGAAGTACAGTAAATGTTATTTATGTTCTTCCCAAGTGTGGACAAGGATATGTGTTTCTGCTTGTGCTCAGTGATGTGGTGCTTTTTAATGTGTTTAAACTGCTTCAGGTAAAGAGGGTAAGGGAGAGGCTGGTTGGAAATTGAGAGACCTCTGTGAGACAGGTCTGCAGAAACATTCAAAGCTCAGTGGACCTTTGGAAGCAATTTTGTTCTGGACTCTGAATTTGACCCAGGACTTGTGTGTAATGTTCAGCAAGTCAGCACAATCTCTCCTCTGGCTTGTGGGAGTTAACAAACCTTGTGACAGAATTTACCAGAGCATGGCTCTGTCACTGCTTGTGCAGGGCTTTCTCCAAGAGCAATTCGTGCCACTTGCAAATCCTAAAGCTTTTGCCTGTGCCCCAAACAGGTTCTTTTGAATTCCTCCAAATATAAACATGAGAGGAAGCAGGTACATCTTGTTTTGCTTCAATCAGCTTTGTATCCCATTCATCAAACAGCTTCCTATTAAGAAAACACTGGGAACCCTCCTGAGGAAGAGAAGCAGCTGGCAGTGCTCCATGGTCCTGGAACAGACCACTGTGCAAAGAGAGGCTGCCTTAGTGCCCTGCACAGTCCCTGCTTGGGCTGGTGGAGTGACAGAGAGGTGGGAAGAGTTGTGAGAACAGCGTTGCTCTGGCACTGCAGCAGGGATTTGTGGTCACAGTCAGAGTTTTGCTTCGGTGTGGATTTGCTGGTTTGCCTTACATATTTTAAAGGTGTGTGTGAAGAAGAAACAGAGCAACCTATGAGGGTGGTGAAGGGTCTGGAGGAGAAGCTGTGCAAGGAGTGGCTGAGGTCCCTTGGTTTGTTCAGCTGGGGAAGAGGCGGCTGAGGGGAGACTCACGTGGGCTGCAGCTCCTCCCGAGGGGCAGCACAGGGACAGCTCCAATCTCTGCTCCCTGTGAGCAGGGACAGGACCCAGGGAATAGCTGGAGCTGGGTCAGGGAGGTTTGGGTTGGATGTCAGGGAAAGGTTCTTCCCTCAGAGGGTGCTGCCCAGGCTCCCCAGTGAATGGTCCCAGCCCCGAGGCTGCCAGAGCTCCAGGAATGTTCGGACACCGCTCCCAGGGATGCTCAGGGTGGGATTGCTGGGGGTCTGTGCAGGGCCAGGAGTTGGACTCGATGATCCCTGTCAGTCCTTACAACTCAGGAGATTCTGTGATTTTAAAAATTATATGTTCCAACTCCATCTTCTGCAGAAAAGGGGTGGAGTGTGAAGAGGAAAAGTGTGTCATTACTGCCAAGCCAGCTGCAGCTGAGCAAAGCCATGCACGAGAGTAAATCATCAATATTTCACATCACCACTTTGATAAACAAATTTTAGAAAGTGAGAATGAAAACCCGAGGAAACAATGCAGAAGAGTGAGTCTGTGTGTGTTAATGTCCCTGGAGCCCCTAGCAGGCGGGAGGAAAGGTTGTTAGAATTTTAATTTGATTTAAATTCCTTTTGATTTTGTAGTCCATGCCAGTTCTGTGTATATTGTCCTGGAAAGTGAGCAGAGGATGCTTAAGACTCTCTTACCCTTATGCTTGGCTAATTTTATGACCCTCCCATATTTTGTAGCTGTAAATGTTGCAGACCTTATTACATTTAAACTGGTTTTAATATAGGAGGTCATAAAAATTAAGAAATGAGAGGTAGTGTCCACTGCAGTGATGCATTTAGTTCAGGGAGGATGCTTGCAAGTCACTGAAAGGCTTAAACTGCAACTCCAGGATCATCTGCTTAGTGAAGCCAGTGCAGAAATAAAAGAACCCAACCTGTCACAGCTGAGGATGAATTTCATTGTTAAAAAATTCCTCCTTTTCCTTTCATCTGAGGAGCTGGTTTATGCTTTGAGGCATCGATCCAAATGTGAGGAGAGGAGGGCGGCTGTTTCTTTGCTTTTCATAGAAAGGTTCAGCAAGTTCTGTACCCTGTAGAGCTGTACACACACATATATATTTATATTTAATATATATAGGTACAGTGTGTTGTAGCTGAGACCCTTCCTAGCTGACTGCTGAGGAGCAGCTCTAGTTTATCTGTTAATTGCAATTATTCTATCTGCAACCCATAAGTCTTTATGATTTTGTACATGTGCTTCCAGGAGGTTAATTACTCCTGCTGCATTTAAAAGCTGAAGCAGCGTGGGAAGGGAGGCAGCTACTGGGGGATGCTGCCATGGATGTGTTTGACATTTCTTAACTGGTGAGCTTTTGGCTTTGAAACTTCCTTCAGAGAGTGGCAAGGCTGGTGTCTGATCTCCACATGGGTCACAGCTTCGTTTAATACCTTTTGACATTAAAACTGTTTGAGAACTGATGCCTGTGGTTTTGTCTGCTCTGATTTCATCATGGCTTAACAGTTGGTAAATGTTCCTGTAAAATGTTTATGATGGTTTCCTCAAGTGACAGCGTCCTGAACCTGTGGCTCAGCAGCTGCTTCTCCCCACCCTTCCCGTTCAGCCCGGGAGCCACAGAGGCGGCAGAGGCTGAGTGCTCTTGCTTGGATCCTTTCATACCATGTTACAGCAGCGACCATTTGTTTTGCTGATTCCATTTAAAAAAAGCTCCTTAATCCATCAGAATTACTGGGCCTGTTTGTCTAAGATGCCTCAAAAGCAGAACAAGCTGGAACACGGTGTCCATCCGAGGCACAGTTGGCACAGTGGAGTCTCTGCCCACTAACCTGAAACCTCAGTGTAAACTCCAGCGACTCCACAGGCTGGCAGTAATGGCTGTGATAAATCAGGCTGCTTTCTGTTTGTGCAAATGATCTCATGGTCAGAGAACTTGGACACAGGACCATATTAAATAAATTTATTTTAATAATTCCTTTATAGCCTCCATTTAATCATGCTGGGAGCCAGTGCAGATTTATTTAGGAGTGTGCAGAGCAGGTTTCCCATCACTCACTCAGCTTTGTCTGCATCGAAGCAAATGTCTGAATAGCTAACCTTTTCCTTTCTGTTAAAATCTGCATTATTTTCCCAGTGCTTCTTGATTTCTACAGCAGGAAAAAAAGAAATCAAAAAGAAAATTAGAAAGCCTTGACTTTGTGCATTCCTGTGTAAATTTTGCATCGTGTTGCAGTTGATTTCTTGTACCAAACTTTTACTGTTATTTGAAGGACAGTGGGAAGGAAATGGTGACAAATTTGCTGCTCTTAAAAACCTCAAAATTTTCTGTTCTAAAAGCTTGCCTTGTATGCTTGTTTGTTTGGTTTTTTTAAAAAAATTCACGGAATGGTTCAGGTTGGAAGGGACCACAGGGGGCATCTGATCCAACCTCCATGCTCAGGCAGGGCCATCCCAGAGCCCAGGACTCTGGAATGACTCCAGGGAGGAGGCACAAGGCTCCTCACATGGGAATGAATCCAACCTTCAGAATCTTGCCTTTTTCTCTTCCTGGCATCCCCAACGTTGTCCACTGGAAAGGAGAAATGAGGCTTGGAAATTGAGAGACCTCAGTTGAGTGCAGCCCGGGAGTGTGTAAAAGGTACTAAAATAATACCTTTTTGCAGGATGTATTTTGGCAAGGAGAGTGAATGTGTTTTACTGCTCCACGGTGGAAGTCACAGATTTCACTCCAGCTCTTTCCACCTGTCTTTAAATTGTGTTCACAATTCCATTTTTTTCTGTTTTTCCTTTCTTTCTTTCTGTCTCTTAGTTCTTGTAGCCCTTCATGGGTCCCATGTAACTGAGAGGTCTGCAGTACCTTATCCAGTCTCTTTGAAATGAACTCTCTCACGCAGGAGTAGCCAGCAGGGAGACCATTGGGCGTGATGCAGCATTCATTTCTCTGCTGCACCGGGTAATGATTTCCTGGTTCCAGGAGCAAGAGATTAAAATTCTGGTGAGAGGATTTGCCCCCTTCCTCACTCAGCAAGGCCCCGGTGCCAGAGCTCAATCACTTCCTCTGCAGCAGCAGGAGCAGAGGGAATGTGATGCTGTGGTCATTCAATCAGAGGGAGAAATGCTTTAATCTCTGCTATTCTGTCTGATAAATGCTTTCTCCTTTGTTCTGCATTCACATCTCTGGTGTTCCTATTGTTGCGGGGATTGGCGGAGAAAAGAGATCATCCTGTCCAGTTAAGTGTTCAGTGATGATGCCTTCCTTTATTCCCAGGGGCACTCTGTGATTTAGTGAGAGAAATGCAATTGCAAGAAGGGCAGAAAAGGCACAGGAAAGAAGCTGTCTGGTAAATCCCACCACAGCTTGTAATTTCCCTAAAACAAGGACAGAGTGTCTTGGGAGGGACTTTTAAAACCACAGTGGAGATAGAGCAGCTTCATCTTTGCCCTGGATTTTTGGGGTGCTCCACATTAATTGGGGAGATGAATTTCTGACCCGTGCAGCCACTTCCTTTGTCGTGTGTTGCCCTTCACTGCAGCAGCTGCACAAAAATGTGATGGATGAGTATTGACTTTGCTGCTTTCTTTTGCTCCCTTTGCTGTATTGACACGAGTTAATAGGGCAGAAGTGGAAGACAGACTCTCTACAAAGTGGAGAGAGATTTTATGTCAATAGGGTTTGTAAGATAAGAAATACAGCATTAAGGGTGAGCACACAGGAGAGTTAATAGCTAACAAACCACTCGATGTGTTGACAGGAGAAAGATACTGACCAAGAGCTGTAAACTCCTTTTTGATGAAAATATGTTTTCTTGTTTGGCGTGATGTGTTATTAGTAATTAGTTTTTCTCAGTGCTGTCAAATGCTGAAGGATGGGTTGTTGTCTTTCATAATGCTGGTATAATGTTTCATTATGTTGGCTCTACGAGATTTTGCTTGATTAGTTGATCACACTATTAGAGGAGAGTGCTTCCATTTTTATTAATACTACTGCATCCATATGCTCCCTTGATTTGGCCGTATTAAAAGTGGAAATGAGTGTGTTAAGTGAAATTTAAGCTCGAAGGTGATTGGAAGTGGAAGGCAGAACAAGTTCTGACTGAGCAATAATGGTTCACCCAGCTTCAAAAGGCTGTAGATCATTTAAGCTCCTTAATAAATGGAGTGTGTATTCGAGAATTTTAAACCAGTTGTTAGTGAGGAGCCCACTGGAAGGATGCTCTGGCTGTACATCCAAATGAAGAAAAAACATTTTAGATGTTCTTACATTCAGTGGTTCAAAAAAACTCTGCTGCTATCTGGCAGTGGTTTGAAAGGCTGAGGAAACACTTTCATTGGTATCAGGAAACAAGCTGAACATCTTAAAATAAGTGCTGTAGTGCCACTGAACAGGACGTTGTGGGATCCTTAAAATGTCGCTGAATTAGAGAAAGGAGACTGCCAGGGGCAAGAAGCAGCCCTGGATAACAAATTGCAGCAGGTATTTGGAACCAGCTAAATACATGTTCACTGCAAGATGAAAGGAGACTCTTCATATCTCTTATAATTATGAAAGAGAAGAGCTGTGCTGCTGGCAAAGTTATTTAGATGGGTTGACAATTGAAAAATGAGTAGTTTAGTTAAATATTGCAAAGCTAGAAATGAATGGGAGTGCTTAGACCAAGTTAATTATGCATGGATATGTGCTGTAGGTATGGGGGAGAACGGCAAGGGGGATTTACTGGGCCAAGTTTTCAGCTCGCCTTTTGTTTGGGAGCTCTTTTTAATGAGAAGGATGCTCAGTAATTTTCATCTGATTAATGTTTGTGGCATTTTAATGTTCTTTTAAAATGGGCATCTGTGTGCTTTTCTAATGGGCCCTGCCTAGTTTGGCTCATGAAGTTCGGCTTTTGTGCTGGACTTGGGTAGAACTAGAAGAAGAAAAAGCACAATTTAGTGCACAGCAGGTCAAAGTATTAAACCCATGCTAGAGACAAATAATGGCATAAGCCGAAGAGTTCCCTAGAAATAACCTTTCCTTAGTGGCCTTCTTAGGAGAAAGGAAACTTCTTCCTCTTCCTGCTTCAAATGTCATTTTCCTTTGGCTTAAAATCGTTATACCTAAACATGCAATAAATGTATTCCTGCCTGCTTGGTCTGGAAATACGGAATCCTTTGGTGAAGGACACAGAGAGGCAGCAGAGAGCTCCAGCCTATTGGTCCAGTGAGGTAATCACACGAAATGTGGCAGCAGGAAGTTGTTGTAGGCAGATGGAGGCTGTACTGGCTGGAGGTCAGGTCACTTTGGGGCAGAAATGGTGAATGCAGAATTCAGGATTTGCAGCTTGGGCTGGTGTTTGCATAGACAGTCAAGTTTCAGATGTGTATTATGAATATGAATATTACAAAGTTTAGTTTAGTTCTGGTTCCTTATCTTTACCAAGTATTACAGGACGAGGTGCAGGTTGGTTGATGATCACAGTTTGGTCAGCAGAGCTGGACGGAGCTTGTTCTGCAGGAAAAAACCCCACCAAGATTAGTGATTTCTCTTGAAATCGTTGATCATGGCCAAACAGCTGCTATTCCTCTCAAATACCTCATGGAGGAAGTGTTGTGGTCAGATTTATGTTCAGGGCTGCCATCACTTTTTGGGGTGTGAACAAGTTCAGACACAGGAGGGGCTGTGTGAGCTTCTCATATCTCAGTCCATTGACTGGGACCACACAGATATTTGATTTTTAAGTCTCTGCCAAATAGATGCTGGAAGTGGCATTCTGCTGTTAGGTACCCTGATGGTTGAGCTGTTAATTGTGATGGAATCTGAATGGGGCATTAACTGTGAAAGCTTTTCTGTCCTTTGGTTAATTAACTGGCTCATCCATCTATCAGTGTCCTTCAGGAGAAGACACTGTGCATGCTCATTTGCATGGCCAGTCTCCATCTGCCTTAGGAATGTCGTGCTGGGATCAGTACCTTTGTTTCCAGATAATAGGAGATCAAAGTTTTGGTAAAGCACAAAATCCCAGAAGGGTTGGGTTGGAAGGGACCTCAAAGATCATCTTCTTCCAACCCCCTGCCATGGGCAGGGACACCTTCCACTAGCCCAGGTTGCTTTGTAGATGACAGGAACCTTTCTGTTTAGAACGGATAATTGAACTTTTTTGTCCTAGACTTCAGTTTTTTGCAAATAGATGCAGAGATGTTGAGGTATTTGCATTGAATGGATTGAATTCTGGCAGATTTTCCTGGACTATCAGACCAGCTTCTTTATCTAAGAACAGGAGAAAGATTTATTTTTGGAGTAGTTTCATTAGGCTTTGAGTTTGTGGTGTTCGTTGGCCTCTGGGCCTCCCTGCTCGGCCTCTGGGCCTCCCTGCTCGGCCTCTGGCCACCTTGGTCACCCCAGAGAGGGGGACAGGTCTTCTAAAGCCGGGGAGTTTTGTGCAAAGGCAGGAGCAGGATCTGGCTTTCACTCCAGCCAAATGCAGAGACAGCTGGGTTGCTCTATTTAGTTTGACAGTGGCAAGGAGAAGGGGGGGTGTGATCTGTACCCACACGTTCTTGAGGAACAGGATTCGGAGAGAAAGTGTGGGGAGAGGAAATGTGGGCAGTGTGGGGCTGCTGAGGGTGCTGTGGGAGGGCGTTTGATTCGTTACCGTGTGCGAGCAATCAGATGTACAAGCACAGTGCAAAGGAAGTGGAGCTTTGCTCGTTAGGGGGTTCTGTGGATTACAGAGGTGTCTGGTGCTGTGTGTGTGCAGAAGGTAATTTAACATGGCCAGAGGAGGCTGCCTGCAAGGGGACCTGCTCAATAACAGCTGCTTTAAAAGACTTGTATTTTCCTCCTGACATGCATTCTGTGACTGAGCAGGTTAAGACCATAATTGATTTTCTTAAACCCTCTTTTTCTTAATGACTATGGAGCTAAAGAGAGACATTTCAGTATGGAGAATTTCACTTTGTGTCTTCCAAAGTTGAATCCATTGATTTTCCTGAGGATTAACATGCTTGGTGTTGTGCTAATTATAAAGAACTTTGCAGCAGAAAATTGCAAAAGACTATTGCAGTGGGTGGACTCAATTTACTCTGTATTTTGGAACTGAATTCCTTTGGCTTTAACTCATACCTTAACTGTTCCTTTTTCTTTGGCTCTAAGTGGCCATTTCATCCATGGGCTGAAATGTCTGCTCCACCACATCAGGGTTGTGGTTGCAGCAGGGAGGTTTGACATTTGCTTTCTGTTCCAAGAGCATTAGAAATGTCACCAGGGGACTGATACACGGACAGAAGCAAGAGAGGAAAAGTTCAGGCACTGGAGAAAGCAAGGTTTGATCCTTCAGAGAGGCCTGGGATTGGGATTGACTGGGTTTGATTTCAAATTAATAATTAAAATCTTGCACTGCCTCTTGCTCATTTATAACTTCTGGTAAATATTCCTCTCCAGTGGCCTCCTTCCCTGGTGCCCTTTGGCCTTCGTTGTGCTTGTCTCGCTTCTCTGGGGCAATTCCAGAGTTTCTGGTTTCTTCCCTGGTGCTGCCTCTGCCATTGGCATCCCCCTGCTTTGTGTGGCAGAATGGGGAGCTGAAGTGACAAGAAGCTAAAGCTGAGCTAAGTGCCAGCAGCCAAAAATAACCTCCAGTTTTCACTGCTGACTTTTAAAAAAATCAGTCTGTTCCCTTAAAAATGTGCTGGATACTGCCAAGTCTTACCATAACATATATGGCTTTGTTAATGTCAGATACAATTCCGTTGTTTAAAAAAGGAAAGGGCTGTAGAACTCTTGCAGTAGCTCTGGAATGTGTGCTCACCTGCTGGGGATTGAAATGTTACCTTTGAAGTGAACTTTTACTGTTTTATAGAGGGGAAGAAACGCTAATTTGGGAAGCCATGAAAGTGCTGTTCTGTTTATTCTGAATGTTCCGTTGGAAAACTTCTGGAGGAGGATCCTTACAAGGGTATCTATTAATCACTTCTACTCAGAAAAACAATCTGTGAAATGTAATAAACTATGAAATTAGATCAATCTCCAGAACAATAAGATGTGTTTCTTGAAGTGGTGCCTGGGGCAAACACAGAATCCTTGGGAAGCAGCAAGTAAAATGTGATCTGTGCAGATGTGCCCTTTATTTACCAGAAGATGCTCAGGTCCATGTGTGCAGACCTTTCTCACTTGGATCCAAGAAGAGAGGTTTTCTAATTAAATAGAGTTTTTGTTGGACAGCAGACCTATGAAAGCATTTTTTTTGTGTGTGAAAATGCTCCCCTATTGAGTCACTGCAGTGGGAGTGCTGTAAGACGGACATTCAAACAGTGCTCTCACTACTGAGCTGCATTTTCTTTACCCTCATCCAATTATTCACATCTAATTTGTTTCAGAAAAGTGGGAGTAGAATGAGAGTGTTTTGCTCAAGCTGTTTAACCAAAGGAGTCGAGTATTTCTCTGTTCCTCCTCAAAGCTGCTGGTGCCTCAATATTGCTGTACTTAGTGCTGAAGACCCATGAAAGACAATGAGAATGAGACTTTTCTGGTTTTCTGCCTGAGAGCTTCCTGAGGTGATGCTGGGTGCATCATGCCTTGGAAGATTTGTGTCTACCTTGGTCACCCTTCAGTTTCACTGGAAGAAGAACTGGTCCCACAAAAATGAGGGAAGGCCCTGCACATCACACAGCTGCACGCTGGCTCTCCTCTGTATTTCCTGAATATTGTGTTATAGATCTAAAGACATTAAACTTTATCTCTGGGGTGGTTTTGTTACTGTTTGGCTGCTCATTACGCGGAGTCCATCAGAGACAAGAGGTATTGCGTTGTTTCAGCTGCAGAACAAACCCACACAGGAGTTATTAGCTTAATTAGTTTGAAATGTAATTTCATTCAAGCTGTAACAAGTAGGTACAAAAAAGCAGGTGGTGGGGGAGAACAGGGGGGAATGCTAAGCCTTGCTGAGTGGACTCTGGTAAGAGCAGCTTGATGGTTATGAGTTGTTTAACTGTTTTGGGTGTTGAAATCCCATCTCTGGCCAAAGCTCTTTCATAAATGAGACAGCTGAGACAGAGTTTAAATAGGTTAAATAAGCTGACCAAGCAGTGCAGATTCATTTTGCATCACAAGATCATCCAGTGCTCCAAGTGCTCGGTAAACATTGGCATATTTATTGTATTGCTGTTTCCCTGAGGTTGAGGGGGTGATGGTCAGTAACAGTAGCACTGGCTAAATTCACTCAGTTCTTCTCTGAGAGTTGTTGCTTTGTATCTTTGCATTATAAAAGACTTTTTCTTGTGCTAGTGTTTGGGGCTGAGTTTGTTTGCACCTCTTCTGAGTCTGAGGCTCAGCTCCCAAGAGATTGTTGGATTTCACTAATCCTGTATAGTTAATTCAGGTTATTTTTATTCCTTTTTAATCTCTCTCACAGGACTGAAGAAGTCCAGAACAGACTCCTTGCCAAATGATTCCAAAGGTTGTTCATGATCAAAAGAGCAATTTGATATTTCTCCTTCCTTTTCCCTTCAAAGATTGTACTTTTCCTTGCCAGATGTGAAGGCCTTGTATAAAATTAAGCCTCTGTTTCTGTTTTTGGTTAAAAATACCAATACAGGAGGTATGTACTTAATGGCTTTGTGTATTCCCTGGGTGATTGCAGTAGCTCAGCTGCATCAAAAGCTGGCATTTAGCAGACCAAGTCCAGAGTGGATTGGATCAATGCAGTGCAGGATTGAAGTCAGTGGAGTTGGATATAAATATATTTCTCCCTCCATAACAATTAAATGACATTGTTTAGACTGTAACTCTTTACACACACAATGTTTAATGCAGACAGACCAGGTCTCCCGTTCTTCTGCTGTTCAGTGCCTGGGACAGCTTGGTGCTAGTTACCTTCTTCACGGTGGTGAACTAATTTCAGCCAGACCTTTCTCATGCCAGATGCGCACTGTTGCTCTGCCTGTGTCCCTCCTGCCTTTGAGAAATGCCCGTTTATATCAGGTGTTTCCTTGTTTGTGCATTGCTGCTGCACACAGAGCTCAGCCTCTTCCTCGGTTTCTTCTCTTCATGGAGTGCGACTGCTGCAATTGGCATTTCACTCCTCTGCTCTTAATTCCATGCACTGAGCAAAACTTGGGGTATTAACTGGTGTTGGGTTTCATTTATTTATTTATTCCAGGGCTGTAAACAGATTTGCTTCCTGTGTGGGAGCAGAGCCAGGCACTTGCTTGGTTTGGTACTTGCAGTGACACAGGACCAGGGGGGTTGGTGGAGTCCCTGCAGGCAGCTGAACCCTGTCTGGGATGCACTTAATTCCTCTTTCACAGGCTCCTCTGTGCCCAGGATAACTTCAGAATATTCTGAGTTTGCAGCAGTACTTAAGGTGTGGGTATTGTGGCAAACTCGCTGCTATTTTTAACAGTTTCATAGAGGAAATGGGTACTAATGGTGTGCCAGGTGTTCATGTCATTCATTTGTCCATCTGAAATTCCTGTCCTTGGATCCCAGACTGGCCTTTCCTCCTGAGCTGCACCATTTCTCCTGCTCTGACACCTTCTGACCCGGCTGCTGTTTGTTCTCAGTCTTTGATGTAATTTTTGTGTGTGTGGTGTGTCTGTGTAGACACATCTGCCACAGATTTTGCTATTTTTATCAAATTTCTTTTGCCAAAGTGCCAGATTTGGAGTCTCCATTTTCTCCAGTGTTGTTGGTGATATTTGGGATTCTGTCTTCTTTCCTGTCTTTATGGAGATTTAAGGTCCCTCCTGTGGAAGCTCCTTAGGTGTGATTTGTGTAAGCACTCATTGTATGCAGGTTTTGATCTTCATTTTTCCAGTCCTAGGATTTTGCTCAATGATGGCCTGGAAAGACTGTAAATAAATATATTGGTGTACATTGGGCATTACCTGTGAAAGGTGTGTCAGTAAGGTCTAAAGAATGGTAACTTTCCAGCTGCTTCACTGACAGCCCTCAGCTCCCAGATCACCCTAAATTTAAACATAAAGTTTCGGGTTTAATGAAGAAGAACTTCCATGTGATAAATGATTATGAGGTTGAAGGAATATTGAATGTTTACCAAAACCAAGAGCATTGTTTTGCATGTCTGCTTTGTGCCAGAGTGAAATAATTAGCACAGGAACTGCATGATAAACTTGTAGTGACTCAACAGAGTCATCTGATAATTTTAAACTGTTATTAAGAGATGACTGCTCAGAGGAATTGCTTAAAGCCTCGTCTAATGACTTGTTCAGTGCCTTGTGGAGGCAGCTGAGTTGCTGCCTCTCCCTTGCTGCCTCACCTCTGGCACGGTGCCACCCTAAGGGACGGCCATGGTGATCCATTCCTGTGGGGCTGGCACTGACTGCGGGACCGTGGCCTCAGTTTCTGTTAGGCCATGGCATAATTTCACTCCTTGCTAGTTTTCAAGCCCTCTCTGGTAGCAAAGATCTGCTTCTAAGGCATATTTAAAAAACTAAACCCATCCAAATTCACAATTTTTTTCAACAATCTCAAAAACAGCTATTGTCAACTGTAAGTTTTTCTCCTTTTTTTGCAGAATTCTTCTGGTATTATTTCCCATTTTCAAGGCACCTTTAGACGAGTACAGAAGGGACTGATTGGGACTCTGGGCTGCTGCTCCTTCCCCCTACCCCCAGGTCCAGTGTGAGCCAGGGCTGTATTATCACATCCTTGATTGTCTGCAGCCTTTGTGCTGCTGCTAGCTGGTGGAAAGAGTAAAATAGTTTGTTAGAGAAAATCCCAACTTTCTACCTGCCAAACTCAATCCAGCCCTGGGCATTCTGGATAAAATAGTTTGGAAAATGGGAAGATGTGTGCTGGGTTTTTTTTCCCCTCTCTCTCTGCGAGGCTTCTGCTGAGGTTTGTAGAAGGGCATTCTAACAATAGTCGGTTCTGTAGGAGGTGAATTTGTGTTGTGCCATCTATATTTTAGCAGAGAAGGACAGGATTGAATAGTCATACGACTAAAATGCATCTCAGAAAGATCCATTAGTTAGAAACGGCCTCTGGAGCACACAGCATCTGCCATGGAGACTTTGGTAGGAGCCAGTGAAGAGCTGCAGCCTCTCACCCATTTATTTTCATGTGGAAACGCAGCGATTTGGAAACATCTGATTTCTTTTACCTGGAAAACTGACAATTTCCGCCAGCATCCTGACCCCCCTGGATGTGCTGCAGGCCCTTCCTGATGCTTCCCACTTGAAATGCAGTCCTCCAGGACAGGAATTTCTTAGCAGTGAATGAATTTTCTAATGAGCTTTCCTTCCAAAACAGCGAGGAGATGCCAAGTGACATGTTGGGAAGTGCCAAGCAGGAGGGAAATGGCTCTTCTGTGCCGACTGTCATAAACAGGATGTGGTTTGTTTACAGTCCTCACTTGCTCTCCCCTGCTCCCTGTCAGGGTTGTGCACCAATGAGCCTCCCCGCAATGGCCTGGAGAAATCCGAGGGTTCTGAGCCAATATCAAATACTGTGTCAGAGGAGGAAGTGGCTCCGGGCGAAGGAGCAAACAAAATTAAGCATTGTATCTTGGATTCTTCTGTGCTTTTCTGGGGCATTTATCATTCTGGCTGTGCAGCTGCCTTGCAGTTGACTGCAGAGCAGAAGGATTTAATAAAGTGGGAGGGGAGCTGTGGGGTGGCTGATTTTAAGAGGAGATGCATTGAAAGCCTTTGTGGTGGGATCATTTTGGAAGGGTGACAAGGGTTTGTTAAGAGATTCATTACCAGACAACAGTCTTGAAAGTTGTAAAAAGAGTAAAATGGAGTAGTTCCGTTGGAAGGGACCTATATCAAGGGATCATCTAGTCCAGCCTCAAAGAAAACAATTCAGGTTTTTTTTCCCCTATCACTACCAAAAACCCACATAAAATCCTTGGCATTGGTTGGAGCTCTTAGCATGGTGCCAAGGGGGTTCTGCTGCCCATGTCGCAGCTCAGGGGCAGCTGCTGCCCAGGTGGAGCAGAGTTTGAGTTCCAAACATTCAGAGCTGTACGAGGAAAACCCAAGGAGCTGGGGCTGTCACCTTTGGTGCTTCTGCCATTGGGGACTGCAGGGCTCGTGTGCCATAAAACGCTCCGGGAGCAGGAACGTGGGGACGATCCTCTGCTGTGAGTGAAACGTCCCCTGCAGTGACAGCAAACCCACCAGGGCTGGGGGGTATGGCACGTGCCCCTCCTGCGGGAAAGGTGCTGTGAACAATCTAATTAGGCCAAGTTTTATTCTCTGAGGCTCCGCTGCCAATGAAAGCTCCTCGCGTAGAAAAATGAAATGGAGCCATAGCCCAGAGTAATGTGATTTGCATTAGAGCAGATTGTGAACAGAAGGTAAATTTTTAAGTATCAAAGTAATTTAGAGAGGGAAGTTTTACAGAAATTCTGTGATGCTTAAACAGTTTGTGACTCTCTCTGTCTCATAGTTTTCTAAGAAAAGGCTCTGATGCTCGGGAGCTGACACTCTCTGTTTTCCTGCATACATGGATCTCTTCCTGTATATGCTCTTATACAACATGAATAATTCAGTGCTTGTAAATAGACAGGGAGACGTGTTGAGCTGGAAAGTCAGGGGTTTCTTTGTTGATAGTCATGTATTTTAGCTGTTGTGTAAAGAAAGCAAATAAAAGAAGTTAAAATAACCCTGTTTACATCACCCCAGGAGTGTTTGTGCTCGTGTTTATCTGCTCCTCTCAAGTATTTTGTTGCACTTTAAAATCAGTTCCTTAATTCCTTGGCACTAATTTGCCAGCTCAAGTTTATCTGAAGGGACATGTAGGCTGCCTTGTCTTTTTTGGGGCTGCAGAGACCGCCAACATTCCCTACAAGCAGCCTGGGTGTTCAGCCAGCCTGCTGCTGCTTTGGCAGAGCAGTTTGGTGATGCCTCAATATTCCGAGTTTTCCCTTTGCCACCCAGGACGCTGACAGCTGAAAAGGCTAATTGGGATAAGGTGCAGGGAGGAAGAGAAAACACCAGAACTCAGGCAATAAACAGAATTAATTTGGCTGCGTTGTGAGGCGAGGCTGTTCGTGTACCTTCTCTCATGTCGAATCAGAGAGCAAGTTGCTGTCAGAAGAGGAAGAAATCATTTGTAGGGAGTTGATCTGAGCTCCCCGTGGCTGCAGGCTCGTGTGTGAGGGTTTGTGCAGGGATTTAGTGCTGTGGCCCGGGTGGCTGTGCTCTGTCTGACTGAGGAGATGAGCACTGAGGGCTCCGAGCTGCCGTCCATGGGCGTGGACGGCTCTTTGCTTTTCAGTCACTGCTCATCATTGAGGAAAACAGGGTGCAAGTCACTGCTCGTATAATATCCAGAATTAAAAATCAAATATCATTTACAAGCTGAGGCTACAATGCAGGATGGATGAGTATTTCAGGAAGCAAAGACATGACAGTATCAACAGGCACTGAGCATTTCTGATGTAAACTGAAAGGGCCACTGCAGCAAGCCAGCACTTCCTAATCCCACAAGCACAAATAGGTGTTGTATTTAACCCTTACATCTTTGACTCTGAAATATGTGTGTTTACCTCGTTATTGTGCTTTGCTCTCCTCATCTGGAGGAAAAAAGGTGGTTGGGTAAGAGAAGAGTTACTACAAAATAATACCCTACAGAAGTGAAACCATCAGCCCAGCATGGAGCAATCCTTCTTTACACAAATACCATTTAGCCGTAAGAAATCCAGAGTTCATCTCTTTGTACAGAAGATATATGGGTTTGCAATCTGCAGAGGGGAATATGAATCCAGCTGTTTGTATTATGATTATTATTTCTTTTTGATTATAGGCTGTTTGTGCCTAAGGAGAACAGCCAAGCTGAGGAATGGGTGTGCATTGTGCCGGCAAATCCAGTTTGGTGCTTTGTCCTGGGCAAAAGGAGGGCGACAGAAATGCTGATGGAAAAAAGGGGAAAAAAAAACTTAAAGGAATGAGAACTGTTCTCTTAACAGCATCCATAAAGCTAGGGCTTGATGGTGTGTTCTTGAAATATCTTTTTCTAGCACACTAAAATTTTCAAGGGCTTCTTGTTATTTAATTTTTCAGATGCTGTTTTTATAACATGCAAGGTATAAAAGCCCTTGCTGATCAGAGGGCGGCAGGAGATTTGGGAACTCTGGTGTCATCAATACATTCTGTAAATAAGTCTCATTGACTTATTAATAAACCAAATGTGGGAGAACGTGGGAGGTGTCTCTGCAATAAAAGTGCTGTGTTCTGCAGCTCCTCGGGCCCAGCAAGGCAGCCTGGTCCTGTCTCACTGTCCCCAAGGATGCAGGCAGTGAGCTGGAGGAATTCTTGCAGCTGTGGCACCTTGGCTTTTCAGCCTTCCTTCCCAGGAGCTTGTGGTTTCTACCTGAAGCGAGTTTAGATTCTATGAGCTGAAGATAGAGCAGCCTGTGTAGGAAATGGGAATGTGTGCTGCTGCCAGGAGACCTCGTCCTGGCCTTTCCTCCTGAGCTGCACCATTTCTCCTGCTCTGACACCTTCTGACCCGGCTGCTGTTTGTTCTCAATCTTTGATGTAATTTCTTGTGTGTGTGGTGTGTCTGTGTAGACACATCTGCTACAGATTTTGGTATTTTTATCAAGTTACTTTGCCAAAGTGCCAGATTTGGAGTCTCCATTTTCTCCAGTGTTGTTGGTGATATTTGGGATTCTCTCTTCTTTCCTGTCTTTATGGAGATTTAAGGTCCCTCCTGTGGAAGCTCCTTAGGTGTGATTTGTGTAAGCACTCATTGTATGTAGGCTTTGATCTTCATTTTTCCAGTCCTAGGATTTTGCTCAATGATGGCCTGGAAAGACCGTAAATAAATATATTGCCCCAGCTCCATCATGGGAGATGTGGGATGAGGGAGGATTTGTCTGGGCAGATGTAAAATCTCCCAAGGGGCTGCCAGCACGGGGTTGGGGAATGGGGAGGTACAAACTGCCATGACCTAATTGCAATTCCTAGGAACATACGCCCTGAAAATGTGCATTTCAAATAAATACCAAAATACACGATTCTATTCACCATTGTCAGTGGAGAGCAGTGGCTGCAGCTTTCCTCCCCACTGGTTTGGTTGTGATTTGTGCCTCGGAAGGATTAACCACTCTCTTCCCTGTCTTAGTTTAAAATGAAATGATTTCTGCTCCGAGGTCATGACAATTTTAGCATTGTCAGAGATGAAGCATCATGACATCACACCCTGGTCTGAGAGATCCCATGACCCTGGATGAAAAGTGGCTGTCCTGGAAGGCCTCACAGAGAGCACTGGAAAGGTTTTAGCACTGGTCAAGGCCTCAAAGTTTTGGAGAAAAACACCCCACAGCAGAGAAACACACCCCAACATCTGTTTTAGACACAGGACTCGGCTCAGGGTTGCTCCAAGTGAGGCACATCTTTCACAAGGACAGTCCAGAGAACACTGCAGTGGTCCCTGGCAGAAGATGTCACCTCTAAGCTGGTTCTCTTCCAGAAACCTCAACACACAGTGAAAATGGCTTCTGGAAATCCATATTTTAACTCTGAAATAGTGAGGGCATTCCTTCGTGGCACTCCAGCTGCTGAGGTGCCTGGAAAATGGCCAGGCAGGAAGGCAGTGGATGCTGTAACAGCTGGGTGAGGATGTGTGCAGTTTTTATATTGTCAGAATGTATCTATTGAGGCTTGTCAGATTTTCTGTTTCTACAGCATTTCCAGTTTGGGTTTTATTTGTTAATGTTCTGTTAGATTGTGTTTTCACATGGTTTTACACTGATAGGTTGGGATTTTTTTGAGCATCGTATTTTCACTTTTGAGAAAATAAATACTAGTTTTGTGGAACTGCCTTTGATACATTTTTCATGATGGCTTAATAATAGAACTACCATGAAAGCCTGCTTCCCAACAATGTACTGTGATTTCCATACGAGGAGGGGGGGAAATCCCAAACATTTTGATGTTCCATTAAAATTTAAAGAAATATTATATTCAATTCTCTATGGCATTTCTAAAAAAGATTCCTTAATTTTTTTTTCTGGCATAGTACAGATGGCATTAAAAAAAAAAAAAGCTTTATAAATCAGCAGCCTGCTGCTCCTCTCAGCAGGAACTGCTCAGGACACCAGGGGAGGCCTGGCCGAGCATCCCAAGGGATTTTCACTCTGTACATTTTCTTCTCACCAGTGTTTCCCATTTCCTGGAATTATACTTTTCCTTTCTGCAGCTGAGATTTTGCAGTTTTCCATGACTGCCATGGAAATGAAAGGCCTTGCAAGAACCTCTTGCATTCTAGACCAGACCCCGGATCTGCAGGGATCATGCCATATCCTTTTAATTGATTTATTGAGGTTTTGAATGCTGCATTTCATCCTCTGATTTGTGGTTGAGGGCTAGACCAATATGGCTGTGTCACAATTGATGACATATTTAACTTTTGATCTATCCCCCGGTGACTACAGGTACGTTTTTTCCCGAGCAGAACAGTTGGTCTATTGTTGATTTAATCTGGTTACCTATAATGAAAACTTCAGTAAAATATTTAGAAGTTATAAACACAGAATTGTAGCCAAGAACTCACTTAGAGAGTAGCTTCTGCCAGTTCCTTGAATTTTTATCCTAGGAAGTATTAACACAAACTCTGTTTAGTAGTAGAATTTTCTCTCAGTTCTGCTACTTATGATTTACTTCAATGTCATCTCCTGCCAACTTCTGCTAAAAATATCTGATGCCAAAATATTTTGCTTTATAATTTAATGATGCTTTTCTTTTCCCCCCCCCCCCCCNTTTGTATGTTTTTTTTTTCCCCCCCCCCCCCCCCATACTTCTCATGTTTTCTGCTGCTGCACCTGAAACTGAGCTGAATTTTGGAGCTTTTTGGAAGTTTTAGGAAATACTTGTTCCAGCTCCTGTCCTGTGTAAGGGGCTGGGGTGGGATTGCTTTTAATAGCAGTAACTGGAAATTACTGAGATGTGGTTCTCTGTTTGCTTTCAGTCCCCCTGACTTTCCCTGAATCTTTTCTGCCTATTCAATCCCAGCTCCACCTCCTGATGTTGTTGGAGAATCGATTGCTCCCACAGGTGGCATTTTAGTTTATCTTCCTCAGAGACAAGGAGAGGACTCTGTGCCTCCGTAAAGAAGCATTTTTCTCATCCCTGGTAAAATTATAATTTTATATACAACTGTTAGTTTTCTCCTGTCTCCGTGTGCTTTCAGTGTTCTCTGAAGATGACTTTTGATCTTTTTTCCTTCTTTGACTGCGCTCATGGTGTTCCCAGTCCTCTGCATTTCCATTTGCTCGGTGTTGAGCGAGCTTTCAGGTGCTGTTCCTTACCTCCCTCCCTCCCTCCCTTCATTGATTTATCGTGCCACTCTAGCGTGGTTGATTTTACAGGGAGGCAGACTGGTTTGGAGCCTTCCCAGCCGTGTGTTAGAAACTTTCTGTGCACTTATATTTACTTTACCCTGAATCCTTCCTAGACAAGCTGACTTTTAAGAGTTAGAGAATGAAAGAGCAAGCTCAGAATTCTTATTTGAAGCCCGTATTTGCGTGATTTGTCTGTGTACCTTCTGTGCATACCCGTGCAGTCTCTTACCTAGATCTTACAGCAGGCTCATTAATTTTTCAGCAGCTGAACTGCATGGCTTTTGATTTTCACAGGAATCGGCTTTCATTAAAAGGGATGGTTCACTTTGGCTCTTGGGGCCTGTGTGTGGCATTTAGGATGTTTAGCTGCTGCTTTTTGCTTCTTGATGAACTTCCAGACAAGGGCAGGGGTGAACTGCAGACCACATGAACTGGTTCACTCCCTGCAGCTTTTCCCCTGGGCTTTACACAGCTTTGTGATGTTGCCTTTTTCTCAACTTGGAAATGAAACTCGAGATTAGTACAGGAGGTGATATAAAAGTGGATCTTTATTTGGAGGCCTCCAGGGGCAGTTATGGAAGAGTGGCCACAAAAGCCCCCCCTGACAGGGGTACACACAATTTCATAAGTTTGCTAAATTAGCCTAATTGACAAAAAAGCACTAATTAGGAGTATAAGTGGTGATGTAAGTCCCGTCCAGGTCAAGCCCCTTCTCTGGAGCCCCCCCTTGGTGCTGGTTGTACTTTGTTTATGAAAATGTCTCGCAGACCTTGGTAGCCAGGGAGAACCAAGATAGCACAGGGGTTCTGGAATTTGTTTTGTCTTTCTGCCCAGGGAAAGGGCATGGAAAACTGCTGGGAAAAGTAGTTATTAATGCAATAATAAACTACAGAGCTCCAAATATATGTGTAGAGAATATAGAGAATATATAAGGAAAAAAAGGCAAAAACTAAAATGGCATCTGTGACTGTCCCTTATTGTCTCCGATTCTCTCACCGGATGGGAGGTGCTGCTGAGGGAGGTGTCTGCACTCCCTGGGACAGGATGTGGATGGCTCCCCTCTCCTGAGCAGACAGACAGACAGATGTTTCATCTCCTGCCCCCTGTGTTCAGGTCATGTTTGTGAGGCTGTGCAGCAGCAGGAGCGTGGCTGGGGCTGCCCAGGGGGCTCAGCACAGACTGGGGGTGGCATCCTGGGACACGGAGGGCACAGGCCCCGTGTGCCAGGTGAGGTGGCCCTTCCCCGGTGTGTGATGAGCCAGATGGGGTTTTGCTAAGAGAACCTGGTGTGGTTTAAAGGATAAATCACAGAATGGTTTGGGCTGGAAGGGACCTTAAAGATCATCTTGTTCCACCACCCTGCCACGGGCAGGGACACCTTCCACTGTCCCAGGTTGCTCCAAGCCCCGTCCAGCCTGGCCTTGGACACTTCCAGGGATGGGGTGCTAGACCCTGGTAAAAAGCACAGTCACAGAAGATAATAAAATATGCAACTGGCATTGAGGGTAATTTCAAGTTTATGGCTGCTATTTGAATGAAGACAGTGATGTAGGATAAGGTCTTGCTTTTTCTGAGGTTTGAGATTTGCAATAATCATTTTCATGACATTATTTTGCCGGTGTTCTTAGAGTTATGGTTGTATTTCACAGCATATGCTGCCTTTGATTATCTGTGTGAGAGAAAACCACATGTTTTTAGATGACCTGGATCACTTTGATTTGAAGATATTTAATTATGGAAAATAACTTTTGCAACAGCAGGTGGCTTTAAAACTGCTCATATTCAAACTGCACTGTATGGTCATAAACGCAATATTGTAGTAAAAGCACAGATCAGATTTTGGACTCGTTTCCAAGCCCAGAGGGTCGTATGTTGTTTATAAGTTTTGAATACTAAACATAATGCTATTGCTGGAGATAATTTCTAGCTCCCAAGTTACAGTAGCACGGAATAAACAGACTTTTATTACTGGTAGTCAGTGAATACATTTTGGTTTGTATTAAATCTGGCTTCATTGAAGATAAACTTGAAATTTTTTTTCTTGATCAGCTTCTGCTTTTATGGTTTTTCTGTGAACATCAGTAGAGAAAGGAGGAGAAGTGCCCAGAGAAGTTGTGGACTCCCCATCCCTGGAAGTGTCCAAGGCCAGGTTGGACGGGGCTTGGAGCAGCCTGGGACAGTGGGAGGTGTCCCTGCCCGTGGCTGGGGTGGAAGAAGCTGATCTTTAAGGTTCCTTCCAACCCAAACCATTCCTGGATCCCTGGTCAGTGATGGGGAACAGTCTCCAGGCAGAGGAGACCTGGACACACGAGGGTTTGGGTTTGCAGTGCAGGTGATGGAGCCTGAATGTCTCTGAGCTGAGGCCTGAGCTGTCCCACTCCTCTGGGAAAAGCACTTCCAGTATTTCCAGTATTGAACAAACCTTGGAGCAGCTCTTATCAGAATGACCAAACAAACATTTTCATGAACAATGAAACAGCTTTCATTTCCTGTGGGTTCCTCTGTCTTGGTTAATTAGCTTTCTCTAAACTGAATTGGGCTTAATTTTTCTGTTGATTCTTCATTAGCTGGAAAAACCACCATCCTTTTCTCCCTGTTGCTCCTTTCCTACAGAGTATTTTGGATAGCAGCATGTGTGCTGCTCTATTCAACACCAC
This sequence comes from Pomatostomus ruficeps, assembly GCA_013400735.1. Taxonomy (NCBI): domain Eukaryota; kingdom Metazoa; phylum Chordata; class Aves; order Passeriformes; family Timaliidae; genus Pomatostomus; species Pomatostomus ruficeps. Next base: position 372,112 of record VYZT01013754.1, read on the forward strand.
CAATTAGATCAGGGACCAGAGAAATTAAGGGTGAATTTGTGAATTCCAAATTGTCTCCTCACCAGCTGCTTATCTTCACCAAACTCGTAGGAAGAGAGTTATCCTTGATGTCTTCTCTCTATCCTATGGAGATGACTTTTGTAAATAGGTGTAGGGGAGGAAAGAGATGCACAGAATGGTTGTCTAACCTTGATTTTCAATAATAATGATTAAAAAATCCTAAAAGTATCAAGTTTGCACCCAGAGGTACGTATAGTTATTTTATTTTTTTAATGATAATAACTTAGAACTGATGTACTTTGCATACAAAGTGATACAAGAGCATGAAATGTTCTTTTCCTTGAGGATGATAAAAGCTCAGGGTTGTGTGTTAGTACCTGCTAAGAGGAATTTCCATTGACATTTCCAAATCCGTGTCATATTTTGATAAAGCTGCATTAACTGCTGTAACTCTATTAGAAAGACATCACTATTTCTTATGAGTGCCATCTGTGCTTTTCTTAAAGATTTTCCATTGCTAATTTTGACCAGAACCTTTTACATTGTTCTTTAAAAATCAGTTTGTGAATGAATTACTCTGGGTGAATTTGGATATCTCGCACCAGTTACCTGTAATGGGTGAATTCAGAGCCACCACCGAGGTGCTGCTGCTGCTTTGATTGGATGCACCTTGGATTCAGGCATCATTATTATGCATCCTGAATAATAAATCTTAATTCCCTAATTACTCGTTTACCTACCATCCTAAATTGTCACGTATTTACCTGATGCCATGTAATTAGGTAATTACAGAATTGATACAATAGATGATGTATTTTTCATGTTTCATGGCTGGGAAAATACAATAGGAAGTGAATTGGGAGGTGTGTTTAAATACCCAGAGTACTTCCAGCTGTAATCACTTAAAGCTGACTAATCTTAATAAAGAGATTTCTATTTAAGCATTTGCTTCCACACAAGAGCCATGAAATGGGGAGTGCAGCACTACCAAAATAAATGTTGGAACTGAAAATTTGGGCAAATACTTGGGCCTTCCCACTGAGCCTTCTTCTTAATGTTCAATGATATTTGGTTAAGAATTCTTATTAAATGACTCTCACCTGACTACCTAAATATTAATTAAAATGGCGTATCTTATACAAATATTCCTTTTTCCTGGGAATTACCAGTATTAAGAGGACCTACCTGACCACAAAACTCTACAGTGGTTGATTTTCTGAGCAATTCAAATATAATGTCCATTAGTTGTGGTTTTCATTACGGTGGGTTTGTGTCTGCAACCGGACAAGGAAGGAAAAAGAATGGAAAATGGCCATTTGGAAAATCCTCTGCTGTCTTCCCTTATTTACCTTCACTACAAGAAGCCCATGCAATTAGTAAGACATTTGTTGCTTTTGTTGTTTGACATCTGAGAAGTGATGCAATTTTTTTTTTCCCTTAAAAGAGAACCTAGAGCAAAACCACGCCGAGATTACTTGGAAGCCAGGCCTTTCCTGGTAATCAAGTGTTTACAGAAAGATGCTTTGTTCAAACCTTTTCTGGGGCTCTGTATGCTTAAACAAAGGGCTTTTAGACTTAAACACAGCTGTTCATTTGAAAATGAAAAATCAAATTAAGCAGAACCAGCTTTTGAAAGTGAATGTTGTATAGCCACGGGAACAAAGGAAGCAAATACAGTGTTTTACGTTTCACTTAAATAACTTCTTTAACGCAAAGTTTTCGGCTCAGAAGTGTGGTTTCAAAGCTGCTCATCGCTCGCTGCATCCCGCAATGGAACAGCTGCGTTCATTCTGACGCGGATGAATGACATGAATTAAACTAAAACCGTTGAAGTGCTCTTTTTAACATAATTACACCTTGTTCATTTTGGAGACACAATGCAGGGATGAAATGCCAATTAAGCCTGGTATGTTAATGAGATTGAGGCTGAATAGGGGATTAGAGCGGACACAAATCCCAGCGGAATTGATTTGATATAATCCCTCAAGTTTGTGCTGTTTTCAAATGTACAATAACATTTCTATTAAAATTTCCAGGCGTAGAATAAAAACAAAAAAATCTCCAAACATGTTTAGTTTGGGGATCAGGTTAAAGAAGCTGTCGTAGGGTGTGAGCTTGGTAATTTTGGTTTGATTGTCTCTGCTCGTGTCAGATCGAAAGAAAACTTTGGAAGTGTTTGATGTCTTCGTCAGCAGGTTCACTCCACGTGTGTGTCATGGAGTTCCACAGTGTGTAAATGTTACTTCACTACAGATCCCCCAGGCTGTGAGCTCATATGATGTAAATATACATGTGTGTAGACATGAACATGTATTTACATATCAAATAATTTATTAGTTCCTTGTATAATGTGGTGTCTTTAAAAAAAGAACCAAACCAACAAACCATACAACACAAGTGGCTGATTTCCCCTGGTAAAGGTTGACTCTACCACCCAATAGCATCATTTTTTAATGATGTTTTTGGTGTGGTCATCCAGAGCAGTGTGTTGGCAGCAGAGTGGATGGTGGCTGAGTATTTTGAGCAGGACACAGTGTAACAGCACAGCTGGTGTGGAGGCCTGTTGCTTGTAGTTGCTGGGTTGCTCAGCTGTACCTGTGAGAGAACGAAGACAACTATCTTCAGAAATAGAAGATGATCTTTTAATCAGCTGCATTAAAAAGAACCCAAAATGATCTAAGATGTGTAATCCAAATTTTTCATGGTTGTGAAGACATAATTCCATTTCCTAGAGAACTCAGTAATTTATCTACTGGAGCATCTCAAGGAAATGATTCTGTTTCAAGTGGAATTTAGTGCAGATCAGTGTGACTTTAGGAGCACCATCAAACCATCCTTTCAGATTCAGATAAGATTTACTGTGAAATGTCCTGTCAATGCCTGTGATTGACTCCTGAGTTTCTGTGAGATGGGAAGAACTCCTGTGCCCCAGGTGTGTGGAAGACAGGCGGCCTCTTAGGCTCTGGGTCACAGACGCTTCAAACCAGTTTAAATCCTAACCAGGACATTGGAGCAGCTCCCCCAAAACACTGCACAGGGGTCCTGAGTGTGTGCTGAGGCTCCCAATGAAAAGCCATTTTCTGCTCTTTTCAGCTGCCAGTGGTGTGTCCAGCCCAGAGTCTGATTGATTTTGTCTGTCACAGGAGTATAAATTTCCTGTCTGCGTGACTGAGGACGTAGCACAGTGTCAGTCACCCAGGGTATTTTATAAAGGGAAGGTTCAGAGACCTACCAGAAAAGAAAGGAGAAAATTCCTTTCTATTTTTCCTGTACAATTTAATTTGTTCTTGTATTACTCATAGGTGGAAGCCCTTGGGGCTTTTTTATTTGTCCTATATTATAAAATGTATTAAACTCTTGAGTCTTCTTTGTGGCAGGGAGTCCAGTTGTTTAAACAAGTATAATTCTTGTCTTTTCGAGAGTGTCCGTAGTTCTTTAAAGAGAATTTTTGAAATGTTAAACTGCTATCCTGTCCTGTCACCTTTTGATGGGCTGGCCTCTCAATCAGAACAGCTATATGCCGAAAAATAACTACTGGAATTAATCAAAATACTGTCTTTGAGTAGTGGATTGAGCCCCCCAGAGCATGGGTTATCTTCATTAAGTGCATTTTTCTTTTGCTGGATCTGTTGCCTTATGGAAGCACCATTTGTCTTCAGCCTGTCTCCATATTTGCCTCAAAGCAGCTCTTGGGTTAACAGCGAGTATTAAAATGAATTATTAATATTGCTGGAGGTACTGCTGGCTCGCAGACTGAAGTGTTTGGGAAGAGTCTGGAGCTCCACTGCAGCTTCCTGTGAATGCCAGGGCTGCTTTGTACCCACAGCAATTTCCCTGCTCTGCTTCTTGAGCCAAAGTCCTGTTTCATCCTTGGCAATTTTGTCCTTATGTGTTGTGACCAGCGGGATGGCAGCCTGTCCTCAGTCACATGCACCTCTGGAATTTCTTGCCTGGGTTGGAATATACAGCAGTGGAATATCCAGCAATGAGTCTGTCCTGGGCTTACAAACCACAGCAGTTTCGGGCTCCTCAGCACGGTCTGTGGCACAGAGATCAAATCCACTGACACATTTTTGTACTCCCGTCTCAGAGAACCCAAGGTCTCCACGGTTTTTCTTCACTGCTCTAATTATCAGTGTCTGGGATATTGAAAAGTCTTCTTGTAATGACATCTCAACTCTACATGTAGAACAGAATTTTCTTAAATTTTCATCAGGTTGTTAAAAAAATTCTTTCTCTGGATGTAAACCAAACTCCCCCTTCCTCAGGGTAATATTTTGATATCACCCTCCACAGTTAAAATAACTTCACAACCCTGGTTCTGCCGTGGTCTTGGTGGAAGGGTGGGAACCCAAGGGGAATAAGCTGCAGAGGGAGAAATCCTCTCTGTTTCTCAGCTCTCCATGCACTGCTGCAGAATTTGCTGGCCCGTGTGTCATTGTGCTGGATCTAATTCAAAGCAGGATTAATCTTTTCACTTACAAGCTGCTGGCATTTTGACTTCATTTCTTACAGATTAGGTGAAATCTTCCACCGTGTGGGTACAAAAGCATCCAAGTGCTGCAGCCCGTGGCTGCTGCCGGTGCCTGTGAGTGGGATGAGGGAGGAGTCCCAGTTCTGGGATGCTGATTCTCTGTAATGCTCCAGAAGCTGGGACCTTCCAGCATCCACCTCACATTAAAAAGCAAAACAAAACCAGACTGACCAAAGAACAAACCCACAAGCAACCAAACAAAAAAACCCCAGGCCCCACCTAAATCCAAAGAAGATGTGCTGGTTCCTGTCAGGGTTTGCCGCTCAGAAGTTGCCATCCTGATTTGGATTCACCTGGCTTCTGAGATCTGGAACTTGTCTTTTTTGTTAAATGTATTGGGAATGCTGGAATTAGATGTATAAAATAAAGTAATGAAATTTTTAAGTTGAGAACTTACCCAGGTATGAAGTCAATTACTGAAACAGTTGGCTTAACAGAACTGATTATAAAATACACAACTGGAGCTTTATTCCTGACATGCATTTAATTATTCAATACAAAGCTTTTTCAAGAGATAAATTATGGCTGAAGTGATTCTGAGTGTTTGGGTTGCCCTGTCCTCTGGAATAACATCTCTGGGTAAGGACTATGCCTTAACTTTGTGTCTGTGTTTGTTTGGCTGCTCTCACCTGGGTCGTTCTCCCCAGCCTTGTGTTCCTCCTCTTCTTGCTCTCTGCTCACTTTTTCCAGCAGTGCTTTGACGTAAATCCTGCTCTGGTTTTTTTAACACTTGAGGAAAATGAAGGGTATTTTTTGGCACATAAAATCTTCCCCGGATTTGGTTGTTGCTCTGTACACCAGACACAGAATTCACACGCAGAGCTGGAACCTGGCCCTGCTGGGCTGGGTTAAATCCCCGAGGCCTCAGTGCTCAGACAGAGTTACTCTTTTTGGTGTTCTTCCCATGTTCACTTCAGATGGGGGATGATCCATATGTGTTCAATACAGCTTTCCTGTAACAGCCCCAGTGCCTGCAATAACAGATCCTGCCTGTCCTGAGCTGGGCAGTGAAACTCTGATCATTTCTTATCTGAGCGGAGATGTTTTGCCCCAGGCAGCTGATTAGATAAATTCCTATCTTTATCTTTTCATTTTCTAGACGTGAGCAGCTCTCCCCTTTCCCTGTGATACTTCTCCAGGAAGCTTTGGCTCGGAAGATTGTCTGTAGTGGTTTCTTAATCCTGTGCAGTATCAGTGCAGGGATCTGGAAGGGATCTGTGATTTCAGTGTAGAAGGATCCTGCTGCAGCTCCTCCTGCATCTCACATTCTGCAGGAGGGAGGTGGTGTCAATATTCTCAGTTTGTCCCGGCAAACAGGACTGAAACTGAAGCCAGCAGTGCCCTTTGCCTCTTGGCATCTTCTCTTGGGCACAGTGGAATTTCTCACTGTCAGAGGCACTTGAAGCCCATTTGGGTGGCAGATTGCTTTTAGTAATAATTTACATCAAGACAGCTGCTTGAGGAGCCTGTTCTAGGTATGAGCTCTGCTAGAATGTGGAATTCCAGCTCGTTTTACCCACAAAATGTCTCCATTTGCTGTCAGGGCAGGGCTAGTTGCCTTCAACTCGGCAGAATAACTCCAGGAGGGAGGTGAGGTGTAAAACCACGTGGATGTGCGGATTTATGAAAATCAGATGTTCTGAAAGTACTAAATAACTGCAGCAGGGCAAATGGCATCCCACAGTGACTGGAATATTTGGTGTTAACTTCTACAAGACTCTGTAGAGGGCTGTGGGAGACATTCACCCCCCAGTGATATTATCTTGCTGTCTTCTGATTGTGGAGCATCACAGCACCAACCTGCTCGTAAATGTATAATTTAACACTCTGAGACAGTAAGCTAACAACAAAATGCAGTTTTTAAAGTTCCCTCATCTTACAAATAAAACTACACTTGGCGAAATAAAAAGGTAAAGTTTCTGCCTAGCTTAACAAAATTAAACGCTTTTTCTTATTATTTTATTCACATTGCCAGAACATAACAAAAATGCAGTTGTTTACTTGTTTGCTCTAATCATATTCTTTTGGTTTTGTCATTAATAATGTATTGTGAATATCAATTAAAAGCTAAGCAGCAAGTCAGACTTTTCTCAGAGCCAGTTGAAAATGAAACATTATTTCAAAGGAATATTTTTCTAATTTAAGTGGAAAAGAAAGCCAAATAATTCAAAGTTGGAGGAATCTTGATAATTAGAAAATGATTCTTCCTGCTTGCAGCTGACAGGGGATGGTAAATCACATATATAAAAAGAAAGAAGAGAAGGGAGTGCAAAGCGAATTGTTAGCCCTGTTCCATAACTGACGGAGAAAGCAGGAAATTAGGTGATTTCTTTCGCTTCCTGACAAGTGTAAATGAGAATCCATTAATAAGAGACCTGTAATATAAATTATAAAAATGAAAACAACAACAACAATAACAACAACAAAAGCTCAGCCTGTCAGGCGTGGTGTGAGTGTGAAGGCAGAGGTTTTGGTCAGTGCCGTGAGCTGAACACTCTTGGACAGCCTGGTCTGAAGGGCGCACGAGCAGTGGCCGGGCTTGGGATGTCACTGCAGCCTCACCACTGAAAGAGCCACCAACTCCTGGATGAGACCTCTCACTCTGGGCAGTGGAGCTCTGTGGGGTTACAGAATGCAGGTGACAGAGGAACAGGCCTTGAGAGCCAGAGTGACCTCCTGGCTTTGGTCCAGAAGAAACCCTGGGACCCATGAAACACATCCTGGGTCACCAGAGCAGTGCTGGGAGAGCACTGTGGGTTTGGGACCTGCTGGAGCTGTCAGAGGTGACAAACACTGTTTGGTACCTTCAAAGGCATTGGTTACCTGTTCCCATAAGAGGTAACAATACCCTAGAAGGCATTGTTTACCTGTTACCATAAAAGGGAACAATACCCTAAAAGGCATTGTTTACCTGTGACCATAAAAGGTAACAATACCCTAAAAGGCATTGTTTACCCGTTACCATAAAAGGTAACAATACCCTAAAAGGCATTGTTTACCTGTTCCCATAAAAGGTAATATTATGAAACGGAATTGGTGATTGGGACACACTGTGGTATAAAGTTATTTCCTGTTGGTGTGATGTTGTGTAAGGAATTTTCACTGCACAGTGAATGTCTTTGCACAGCACCATCTTGTGACGTCCGGGACCCCTCCTTGTCAATCACCACAGAGCTGTGCCTGAATTGTCTTTGGGTAGAGAAGGATGGGCCCTGTCACTGCTGGACACTGCTCAGAGCTCATTTCTTGGCTTTCCTGGTGGGTTTGGCTTTTGTTAGAGAGTCAAAAGGATCCGTGGCTGCGAATCTTAAGCACTTTGTCTTCCATAGCAAACAGGAAAGCGGTTTGGTGTGTCGTGGTAGCCATCACCTCAATGGAAATACTTCCCCTGGCCCTTCTCCTCCAGCTCTGGCTGGGTCTCAGTGCTGGGAGGGCTGTGCATCCCTGCAGAGCTCCTGCTCCCCCGAGCTCTGTGCATGCCTTGTTTCCGAGCGGGGGGATCGGCTCGGGGACGGCTGGGTTTTAATCAGGCCTTTCCTTTTCCTGTTTGCACTCTGCTCCATTTTCCTATTAAATGGTGATTGCACATTGTTGAAGAAGGCAGTCAAGTGTAAATTTCATTTTTTGCTTCAGCTAATGTTGCTGTTAGAGGTGGCTTTGCACATCTGTGAATATTCCCTGAAGGAGGAGGAGGAAAATCAATAGATGTAGCTAAAACGTTCCAGAAATCCAAAACAAAAAGAAGGCAGTGGGAGAAATTTTGAGGTAGAGGAAACTGTGTTTTGGTACAGAAACTTTTCTGGTTCCGTCTGCTTCCGATCCCTTGCTCTGAGTTTTGTTAGAGCAGACAGAAATGATTGGTGATTTTTCTTTCCTGGATTCAGAGATGGAAGGCAGCAGAGAACACTTTGTTTTGAATAAAGGAATCTAAGTGGGAATGAAATCTCCCTTTGTGCCTTTTATTTGGGTTCTTATCTAAGCAAGTGAGGGAGTGCATTCGGTTTGAGGTGAGGGTTTCCTGCGCTGCTTCTCTCCGAGGTGCTGTTCATTCTCAGTGCCCTGAGCGTTGTGCTGGGGCTCCAATACAGGCTGTCAGCACATTCTGTCGATGTGAGGCCATTCCCTGTTGTGTATTCCCAAGTTTCCTTCTGTAATGTGGCAGAGGAAGCTCTGTTCCCCTTCTTTCAGTGCTCCCTTACTCTGGGGCAGTATTTTTAGGAAGCAGGAAGTGCCAGGTAAGCTTTGCCACCTCTTTGTGGGCACCCTGAGAGCACATCCCTCTAAATCTGGTGAGTTCAGAGAGACTTTGTCATCCGGAGGGACTTCTGTCGCTTCTTGACTGCAGCATTTCTTGCCTGGTGCTCAAATTTCACTACCAGCCATGGTTCATTTTTTGCATACATTTCACTGGTGGCTGATCTCCTTTTATTATCACCTTTTCATTTGCCCTGAAGTCTGAGCTGCTCACAGTGCTGAGATTCTTCTTTCCTTCTGTTTTTCCCATCTTTTTGCACGCGGACATTTTATTCATGTAGTCCCTTCTGTTTGCTATTTATCTTCTTTGCTTAAAATCCAAGTTCTGCTTAGTTTTTGGATGCATTAGAGCTGCAACCCCCAGCCTGCCTTTTAAGCTGTAAGCATGACTAAGGACAACAAGACAGTATTTATTTTCCTGGTTCCTTCCATTGTGTTTATATTCATTTATTATCCTGTCTTTTAAATGAAAGGTGTTCTGTGCAGCTGCTGACTCTCTCCTCTGTCTCATAAAACTTCTCAGATACTTGGGGCTATAAAAACCTAGTTGTAATGTGGTCTGGGATTTTCTTTAGAGATTTGTTATCCGTGTGCTACCCGTAAAAAATGTGTTAAAATAATTTAATTTATGGTGAATTTTTGTTCATTTCTCTGCAGTAGCTCCTGCAGCCAGGTAAGATATCTGCTTAGTGAGGAACTGCCTGTCTCTTCACGGTGTGGATGTGCATCTTTATCACCTCAACTTCCTTTGCACGTTTTCTTATTACCGTCTTTTTGTGTTCAGGAAAACAGAGTTTTTTCTGAAGTTGAGGGTCTGCCTGTGCTACAGGAACTGGAGGCCAGCAAATAAAATCTGCAGGTGTAAGACAGCACATCATGATGAGCAGGATTAAATTTCGGGATACCGTGCAGTGGGATGGTACCAAAGTTCAAAAAAGGAGTGAGAACAATAAAGGAAGAAAAATACATTTTGGTTTATTATTACAAAGGTGCCACATTTGATTCAAAAAGAGTCTGAGGTAGGAGTTCCTGGAAGCATGGAGAATATCCTGCAGAAGTTTTGCTATGCCTTTGTCCTGCTCTTGTGTTTTTCCAAAGGCACTAAATAACTAACAGCAGCCTTGGCTGCTTATGGAAAGTAAGTGTTGGGCTGGATTAGGTTTGGTCTGACCCTGAGTGACTGCTGAGAATTGTTTGTTTTTGAGGACTAGCAGCAGTCTTTCTAAAATGGAGTATTTGTGAACTCGGTGCGAAGCGTGGTGATGTACAAATGTTAACAATGCAGGCGGGTGTTCAGGAAATCCATCTTCTGCATGGCAAGGCAGTTAAGTTGCTGTACACCAGGAATATTCAAATACGTTGCAAATTATCAACAGAGCAGATTCAGTGAGCTTCAGGACCTGCTGGGGAAGTCACCTCACCATGCCCAAGGAAACGTGGCTTTAATTCAGCAGCTGTTTAAATATGACATTCTTCACGAGGCAGCCTCGGCACTCAAACCTTTGGCGCATGTTAAATTTTAATGGAACATCTTCGATTAAAATGGAGCTTTTGGAGCTCACACTGTTTATATGCAAAAAATGGTTATCGTCATAAAAATCCCAGGAGGGGAGCAGAAAAATGCAATAAAATTTCACACTGTTTAATGTTCATCACCCTCGGGTATCCAGTAGATTTCCACTAACTAAATGTGAATTCCATTTGCTTTAGGAGCTGAATCTGCTTCCTCAGCCAGCTTGGTTGTGCTGCTGCCCATGGAATGTTTTAGGAGTATCTTCTTTAGAAATGCCTTTGTATTTCTTCAGATTTCTCTGTTTAAGAGGCGCAGCTCAGTTAAGTGAAGTGGTTTATTTCCAGTGGCAAGTCTGAACACCTTCCCTGGGTTTGTTTGATCAGTTCTTGGCTGCCTTTCCTCCTTAGCTCTGCACAGAAGTTGCTTTGTGGCAGGGCTGTGAGGAAGCAGAAGTGCAGTTCCTTTGCTCTGCATTCCCTCCTCATCCCTGCTAGATTGGTAAATCACAGCCATTTATTGGGAAATCTAATATATGGCTGAGGCCCATAAGGTTAATCTGTTTTATCTGATAAAATACACTGTGTGTTATTACCTGCCAACCTTGGCCACAGGTTACTGACAGTGCTAAGGTTATCAGAAAACTGCTGATTGTTCTTTTGGGCTTTGTCATTGTGATTCCAAATCCCCCCCTCCTCTGTGTCCTGGGCTCCTCTGCCAGGACTCGTGTCCACATTTCCCTTTGCAAAGAAGCTGATGCATCAGGATGGGTGGAAAATACAAAATTCTTCTCTTGAAGGAGTTTTCTCTGCTGTCACTGACCAGCACCAGCTCAGCTTCCCCTTTGGAAACCCCAGGCTGTGTGTGTTGTCTCCAGCCCTGCTCCCTCTGTAAAGGCAGGGAATAACTGATTTCCCCATCCATAACACGGCAGCAGAACCAATTGGTTTTGTCTTCTCTCATTCCTCTTTTGTTGCCTGAAATTAAGGTGATTTTTCCCTCTGAGCTGGCTTTCCTGCAGACCGATATCTCTCATTTATTGTACTCCTGCACTGAGGCTACTGACACTGAGAGAAAAGTTTGCTCTGTCTTCTTTCTGACAGTTCTTTTATGACAATTCTTGGGCTTTTGGGAGATGTGGTTCTTTTTACTCTCCTTTTGAGAGGAAATACTGTTTGTGCCTGGAGGTTCTGTGGAGAAATTTCTGGGTTTTCAGTCTTCTGCGTGTCTATAGGTACCCACAAAATCCTAGTGCTTGATTGTTTTGCAAGTTTATTATATCAACAGTGTACATAAGAAGCAGTGTGACATTCCTATAAGATAGAGTGTTTTACAGATGAATAATAGAGCTACAGAGGAGGTTAAATGAATTGCCTGAGGTTAAGCTGAAAGCCTGAGGCTCAGTGTGGCTTTGAACTCAGATCTGCTGAATCCCAGATAAGAGCTCTAACCTGTTAATTTTTCTTCTTAGATCTGTTCCTTCTGCAATTAATTTACAACCGTATCATCAAATGCAAAGTATTTCAATGGCTAAGCACAAAAGAGTTGTTTTATCAATTTTAGATGGAATTTACTTTTGAGAACTGGACAACCACTAATAAATATTTTCAAAGTATTATGGAAAGTAGAAAATATATTGAGTCTTAAGTCTGCTGGATGGGGAAAGATATCCCTGTATCTAACTGTGCACACCCAGCTTCCTGGGAGATTTTATATCCTGTTCTGATTTCTTGAGATTGGAGGTGACCATTTGGCAGAGGATGGCTTCAAACTGAAGGAGGACAGGTTTAGATGGGATATTGGGAAGGAATTCTTCCCTGTGAGGGTGGGGAGGCCCTGGCACAGGGTGCCCAGAGAAGCTGTGGCTGCCCCTGGATCCCTGGGAGTGTCCCAGGTCAGGCTGGATGGGGCTTGGGGCACCCTGGGACAGTGGAAGGTGTCCCTGCCCATGACAGGGGGTGGGACTGGATGATCTTTAAGGTCCTTCTGACCCAAACCATTCCCTGATCCCAGGATCCACTGGATTGTTTGATCAAAATGAGTGATAGCTCTTCCCAAGGTGGACTGAACAGCCAACACTGTTGTGTAGCACTTTTGTTTTCCAAAGTAATTTTCCCTTTGAATTGTGCTTTTTTAAATTTTTTTTTAATTTTTGTTTTATTTCTTTATTTTTAAAGAATAAATTTCTTTGCTTCCACAGTGTAACTTTGGTGTTAATTTCTTATCTCCTGAAGCTTCAGCAGGTTGAGACTTGTCTCTAGCAGCCCCCAGCTCAGTGTGTTACAAGTGCCTTCTCAAGGATTGCATTTTAAGAATGATTTTTTTTTTTAAAGCAAGTCACCTCTGCCGATATTTGATATTTGGGGCATTTGAATAGGAAATGCTGGATGTATTTGTGGTATTTTTTAGGGAAACATGCACAAGCTTTTGCCTGTGTTTCAGGATGACCAGAACCCGTTTAGAGCAGGGAGATTCCTTGGCACACCTTGTTTCTCAGAACATGACCTCCTGCATTCAGTGTGGCAACAGTCACTGGGTGAATTTTCAGCTCAGGCTGCAGGTGGAACGTCTGCTTGCCTGCCTTCAAAACACTACAGAAGAACTCACTGTATTTTGCAATATTGCGAGTTTTGGTACTGAATTTTCACTGTTTGCAAAGAAATTATGTAATAGATGCTGGAGGCTTAAATGTCTTAATTATGCCTATGCATCAATTTATATTTATAATTACTGTCTGTGTGTCAAAAATACATTACTGGAAATAGAGTATCAAAGATCCTTTTCCCATCTGAATGAGCATTACTAGCAGCTGTCATATAAAAACCACAGAGGTGATTTAGCTTGGCCCAGCATTTCTGCTCTCTCTCTGTATCAAAGTCTGCCAGTTCAGCCTCATTTTCCTCACAATGGGATTATGGACTTTGTTACTTATGTTTGGGTAGAGGATGAAATCCTTCAGCCTTTGTTCAGCCTGTGGAGCTTCCAAGGTGTCGTGGTCTGAAGCAAGAGATTTGCAGCTGGCTTTGGGTAGAAATGACTCCTGGTTGCTCAGGCACCATAATGACTCTGTTTGGATTTTAATGCCCTCGCACCTCAGCTCCCTGCATGGAAATAATGTGCTGTTTCCCAGAGATGAAAGGGGAGGAAAATGGTTTTGTAATGTTTCTGCAAGAGGTTCTCCTTGAAAAATGAGAGGAGGAATTTGTGAATATGAAGGGCTCTTAGTGTTTCGGCAGAGAATGGCTTTTTGTCCATTTTAGGGGGGGCTGCACTGCACTATCTGACCATGAGAAATGTAAAAAACAGAACTCCTGAATCTGTATATTGTAAAGTTTTAATTCCAACACGGTTCTGTGTTCATTTGGAAAGTAAAAACATTGGATCTGGACTGTTTCTTGCAGGTTAACTATGACATGACAAGAACCTAACAAATCTGGAGGATTTTGCCTCTAGTTTCAATCACTTCATTATCTTTTTCACATATGAAAAAAGCAATTTGAGGAAAAAAATTAAGAAAAAAGGAGCAAGACCATCAAGTTCTGTGAGTAAATCATTAGGACAGAACTAACTGGGGGTCCTGGATCTTGGTCGTACTGTCCTGGCCCTTGCATGCAGAGTTATGTGCCATTGTTGTGGCTGTGGCTGGTGAGAGCAGCTTGGGAGAGCAGCACTTCATATCTTTTTTCCCCCCAAAAAGCTCCTTTTCAGCTACAGAAATACAGGGGATTAGCTCTGTTCTTGCCAGCTCAGGTAAAGCCCTCGGTCAGGAGCCACAGAGCTCTGAAATGGATCCCTGAGAATTGTGCTTCAAACACCTGATCCGAACCCCGCTGGGTCACCTGTGCAGGACCATGGAGCTCTGAAATGGATCCCTGAGAATTGTGCTGTGCTTCAAACACCTGATCCAAACCCCGCTGGGTCACCTATCCAGGATCACAGAACTCTGAAATCGATCCCTGAGAACTGTGCTTCAAATACCTGATCCAGACCCTGCTGGGTCACCTGTGCAGGACCATGGAGCTCTGAAACGGATCCCTGGGAATTGTGCTTTGGACGCCTGCTCCAGACCCTGCTGGGTCACCTGTGCAGGGATGGCACTGTCAGGGAGGAGCTGCCACGGACACAGCCAGGGACAACCCCAAAGGATGGGACAGCCCAAGCAGCAGCCAGGCCAGGAGGGGTCTCTGGCTGTAGATAAAACCCAAAGTGCATTTCCCCTTCCACACTGATTTTTCCCATGTCCAAACAATGTCCTGGATTGGGTCACCATCTAATTCCCTTTTAATTGCTGTGATTCAGAGGTAGTTTTGGAAATGTCTCCTCAGCACACCGTGGTGCCTGCCTTTGCTTTTCAGGCTTAATGTGCCTCGGATGGGAGCAAAGCAAAGATCATTTCTCTGTGTGTAAACACAAATAATGTTTCCTTTGGTGTTTGCACACAAATATGTGAGGCTGAACGCTGTCAGTGGGGCTCCGGGTGTGGAGTGGTTTTGTTTAACTGAGGGTTGCTGCAAGCTTAGAGTTGATTGAAAACTTCAATTTCCTCTTTCCCAAGCTGTGCTGTCACTCATAAATACTTTAAAATATGCCTCTATGTGCATATGTATATCCATGCAAACTTCAGATTAGAGAGTAAAATGTAAAATTAAATTAACATTCAATGTTTAAGCCACTCAGCCAGCAGCCTTCTGGTTAGGGATGTATTTCCAAGTTGGACAGGTCAGCAGATAAGACAGGTACCACATTTTTTGTGGTATTTTTTGTCACCAGTCAAACTCTCCACTGCACAGAGGTTAGGGAATGAATACACTTGGGGAATATTCCAAAGAGGGTGGAAAACGCCAGGTTCTGGTCTCAATTCCAGGCACAAACCAGTTTCAGGACAGCTGGAAGTTTCCACCAAAATTATCCATTATGAAATTAATTTCCATCCCTCTGGTTCATTAGCACTGCTAGCCACAGCAAACGCACAGAGTGAATAGGAAATGTTCACTCTTGTTTTTGAGTCTGCAGGCAGTGTGAAACTGCACGGACCACGTGTGTGTCAGGGGACCCTCCCCAGCAGATGAGCTCTGAATTTAATGGATTTTAAAACACTTCAAGGAGAGACGTGGCTGGATGAGAAATGTCAGTGTCTCCTGCAAGCCAGTTTGGGCTGAATCTTCACCTGAATTGTTCAGAGCAAAGGAAACCCACCCCAGCACATCTCCTGTGCACAACACAGAAAAGGGTGGAAAGAGCCTGCTTGAAACACAACCTTTGCTGGAAGATTGGAATAGAAATGAATCTGCTCAGCTGTTCTTTAAGAGCAGCCCAAGCTTTGTATTAATGCAGTCACAGTCGATGGGACCCAGAGGAGAGCAAGCAGGAGACTGAGAGCCTACCTGTGAAACAGTAAATTGGATGTTCCTAAAGGCAAGACATTTACAGCTATTAGGGTTTCATATTTATTTGTAGTCTCATTTTCCTTGCACTTGCATTTAGATCTGTTATGCCATTAAATGTGATATTAGGTGGGTTTGCCCTGTTTTTGGAGGCATTGCGTTTTCAGATTGAAGTTTAAAAATCCAGAGCTACCAGCAGAACTTCGTATTCGATGACACTCAATATTTCTGATGGGTTTTTTAAAAAAATCAATGCTCACTGAATCTTGTGCAAAAACACACTAATTTCTTCTAATGAGCCTGTAAGGCTGACACCTGTAATCTTCTCAGCAATCCAGATTTTACCTTCTGGGGTCACACAGCGCTGGTAACTTGTGCTGCCCAGGACGTCTGTCTGGCCCTCACTGGGCAGGATGGCGAGAATACCCACAATTAGCTGATGTCAAATTGATCCAGGTTTGCAGGATTCAGCAGGGAATCTCAGGAAGGCAAGCAAAGATTGTTCAGGCATCTGCATGGATTAGTTTTTCTCTCTTCAGGGCTCTCTCCTGGCTGCAAGATTTGTCTTGGGATGTCAGTGGAGACAGGCACAGCAATTAGCTTTGTATAAATAAATTTGATGTTATTTAACACAATTGCTTGTGATGTTTCTATAGCAGCTTGAAGAAAAGGGGGAATAAGTATGGGAAGTGGTTTGAATATTCAAATATTGGTGCTCTGCTTCTAGTGTTTTTCCTTGGAGCAAACCCAGTGCCCCTGCTGCTGTCACTGCCCTGCTCTGCACCAGCTCAAACCTGCCAAGTGCTAAACCCAGGATTTCCTACTGAACAACTTGGTGTAAGACCTCATAGGAAGCTTCTATTTGCTTGTTGAAAGCGAAATGCCAGCAGTTTTCTTAGGGAATTAAAAAGAATTTTAAAAAAGCCCCACCAATATGAAAATTAAAATTCGGGAACGTGCAAGTCTAGGCCATACAGGCTGTAACTTGGGTTTAAAATAAATTTAAATAATATATTAATAATAATTTAATTTAAAAACAATGCTGAGGACCTAGTTAAACTTATCTCAGTTTGGGGCAAAACTGAAGTTATTTCTCTTAATGGTTAAAGTAGTTGTGTTTTCTGCTACAGCTGTGGAGTAAATAAATACTGAGTGCCAAAATAACCCCGCGTGCTGAGGTGGGCTCAGAGAGGTGAGGGGCCTCAGGACCGAAGGGAAATCCCACACATTTGGAGTTGTACAAATGTTTCCTGAATTGCTGCTGTGTCACAAGACGTTATCCTTGCATCCTATCTGAGAGTCAGCCGTGACTTTGTGCATTCAGTCCTGGTGGTTGTTGCTTTTCTCTGAGTTTCACAGGAATTCTGTTGTCATGTGGTTAACTCGGGAAAGGATATGTTTTAGTTTCAGATGCAATCTCATATTTCAGTTTAATACTTTAATTCACCCTTAAAAAACCCTCTCTGAGGAGCTGACAGACAGTATCTTTTTGCTCAGCCTTTGTGCTGTGGCTGATGGGGGTAAAAAACCAAATACAAGTTTCTCCTCTGGTTTAGAAATATCCACTTGCCCACGAAATCTTTGTAAGAATTCTCTGTGCTGTAGTTACCAGTGGTGGTTTGAAGGTCAGTGCAATGTAAATGTTGGATTGTGCCTTCATTCTGTCCAATTCCAGTGCTTTTATCCCCTATACTGCACCACAAATGGACGAACTATTTCACGAATCCAATTAAAAAAAAGAAAGATGAACTCGTGAAACTGGTTTAATTCTGTAAACACTCCTGGTAAAATACAAACATTAATTCTTTTTAAAAGGATTCTTTAATCGATAGAAATGTTTCTATACCTTTTTTATAAAACCATTAAAATAGTCATTTCCCTTGACTGGCCTGTCTTAATAGAAACACAAATATTGGAACACCAAGGCCCTGAAAATGAGAGCACGAACAGCCTTGGAATGAATTGGTTATTGTTGTCTAGAACTAAAAAAGGGTCAGAAAAATACTGATGAAATCAGCCAGAGGAGGGTTTGAAAACACTCCTGTATGAAGTTTGTCACAAGTAATTACAGGCTTATGGATTTCCCAATCATTCTCAGCTTGTTAAATATATAAATGCTATCAATATCTAATAGTTGGAGCTATGGAATCAATTATCTCTAAATAGATTAATGAATTCAACTAAAATTGATTGACTGTTTGTTCAATTGATTTAAGCGATTCCAAGTAGACTTGTCAATATATACTCATTTTGAGATACTAAGAATATCATAAAATTAGCTAAAGATCAGAAAATATTTACTCTTTTGGGCATGCATTCCATTAAAGCATGATCCTCTACCGTATAGAATATTGGGATACTTTACCAGATTTCAGGTTTTGCTGTTTACTGTTTTTATTCAATTTGAGAATAACTTTGAACATCAAAGAAAAACCTCTCCCAGGTTAGCAACCTGTCAGTTCAGGCACTGTACGTGCACAAAATAACTTCTGTAAAACCCTGGTGATTTTGTCTGTGTCTTTCCTGTTGTTTTTCGTTGTCTTGCTTGGCTTTTCTTAATTTTTATTTTTATTTTCTTGGGGTTTTTTCATTAATTCAAAGATTAAAGAATGCAGGCCATACAGAGTTGCTGTGGTAGTTATTTTTTTATATAACTTCATGTATCTGTAGCAATTTAGACAGCCTGGGAAGCACCTGCTAGCTGTTCCTGCACACAAAGGAGCCCCTGCAAATATTCTTTGGTTTGGAGCAGCTCTTTGCTGCTCTGTGCAAAGCATCACCCAGTGACAGTCAACCCACAATAAACTGTTGGCATTCAAGGGTGGCATTGTTGCTGTTGGTGGAATGAGATATTTTCTGTATTCTTACCAGCTTCTTGTGAGTTTGCAATAAAATTATCAGTTTTCTGCTTGAACTTGATTTTAAAGTTTTTAGAAAAATACATTTTTTTTTTCTCTCACTGTGTTGAATTTGGTGAGAGGGTTTGCTTAATGTATTGGTGCAAAATTGACAAGAATTTCAACAATTGCAAATTATTTTTTGCATTGTTTTCTGTTAATGAATCCACCTACACTATTACTCCAGTGATGTGTTACTGCAGCATTTGAGGCAAAGTCCTTATGGATTCCTCATTTTCAGCAAAAACCTTGCTCAGCTTTGCCTTCTGCTGCTAAAAGCTGACTTACACCACCTCCTAGTAAGATAATTTATTGTCTCTTGCCTGTTGACGTTTCTTCATCCTTCAGTAACTTTGTTTGCTGTGCTCTTGCATGAAATCTGGGGAAAAATTTCACCCTTTCTTCTGGGCCACTGGGTACATTTCTGCTGGAATACCTGGATAACTAAAGCAGCCGTGACTTGTAAATTCTCCTGCCTCAGAGTGAGTTAAATGACAAAGGAAAGAGCTGCCAAACAGGGATTCTTGATCGCTGCTTTCTTCTTTCAAAAGAGCAGAGAGGACAGAAAAATTCCCTGCCTGAAGATGATTCCTGCTGGAAGTCACAGTTGGGAACTCTCCTGTCAGGGGCGTTTCAAAACAGCGACAGAACTCAGATTTTACTCAGACCAACGCCTTCCTTCCCCTTTGTTGTCATCCCAGAGATCTAATAGACTCTTGAATAAAGGGTACAAAATTGTTTCTTCTTTTACATTCAGTTCTTCATCTTCCTTGCTTCATTTAAAGCTGTTTTCTGATCAGTGTTCGTGTTACCGTTTGTTCACCTGGGAGTGATCAGGTGGTGCCAAAGCACCGAGAGCAGAGTCCTCGAAGCAGCTGAATGGGGAAGGCACTTTACTACCAGAAAAGTGCCCTGGGACACGAATTGCTTTAATTAAAACCTTCAGGCAAAAGTTACAAGTCTCAGAGTACAGCTCATGTAAATCAGATGGCAGTTCCTGACTGGTTTTTAATGTGGTTTGATGTGTGTTACAGTTGAGCAAATCTGGTTTGCAGCAGTTATGCACCTCCGGTATAAATCTGTGTTTTCTTATTGCCCTGAAGATGTTATGGAGCCTTTTTATGCACAGGAGTCCGAGCCCCCAAAGCAGCATTCTGTGAGTGAGAGCAACAGTCGGAGGCTAAACACTGTTAAATGGACTGTTAAAGGCAGTGATTGTGCGGTAGCTTTGGGAGTGGGAGTCTCTCTAATGGACTGCAGGAGTAAACAGGTTTCTCCAAGACCTCCTGTGATTTTACACACAGGAAAAGCCCCATCAGAGAGCTCAGACAGCAGTTAAAAAGATATAAAAAATTGTGGTGATTAATGAAGAGGGGTCTCGGTTTTTATGAGATGGTGATATGTAAAGATGTTTATTGTGTAGTGAAAAATGTTTATATATTATTACACAAATAGGAAGTAATTCTACACTACAGTGTGTTTTAATCATTAATTCTGTTTCAGAATATTACCTTTTATGGTAACAGGTAAACAATACTTTTTGAGGTAACAAACAGTGTTTCTCACCTCTGACAGCTCCAGCAGGTCACAAACTCATAATGTTTTTCTGCTACTTCCCTGGTGACCCAGGATGTGTTTCATGGGTCCCAGGGTTTCTTCCAGACCAAAGACAGGAGGTCACTCTGGCTTTCAAGGTCTGTTCTTCTGTCACGTAGAATCTGTAATCCCACAAAAAATTAATACTTGGAACCCTTGCAGGGCTACATAGGATGAAACAGTAGAGATATTCCTCTTTAATATGCATTGATAAGTGCTGTGTTCTTGTCACTCTCTATATAAATATATTTATACACTCCACCTACAACTGTACAGATATTGCAGGTGCAAGAATTTGCTGAGTCTCTGCCAGCAGTGAGACACCAAACTCTCACCTGAGCATTCCCACTCAACATCCCACCGAGGCCCTGGCTCCCTGTCTGGCCTCCAGTTGCACTGGAGAGCAAAACCCCCCTCCCCAGCTCCTCTCCCCTTGCTGTGGTGCCTCATACTAAACCTTAGGAATAATGACAAAAATGATTCATTATTAATAAGTTAACCTTGGCTATATAAGGCTTGACTTCTTCTGTCTGCCTTGCTGAGTTTGATGTGTGTTTCCCTTCCAGAGAAAAGGAAAATCCTGCACAGAATAGCCATGGGGTTCTCTTTATGCAATGTCTGCTTCTGCTTAAGTGGGCTGATGGTGGATTGGAAGCATTTCACTGCTGCTGATGGCAAAGTGATACTTCATCCTTCACTGGAGATTTCCGAACTCCCTCAGTCCTCCACTGCTTGGAGTCAGTGTGGCTTAACAGCTGAAGATCAAGGCTAGAAATAAGATAAATTTAAAAATAAAAGGAGGAGGCAAAATTTCAACCCTACCTCTCAGGAGTTTCTCTGCCTGGCAGTGGAAGGTTCGCTCACCTTCTGCGTTAACATTTTGCTGTTACCAAAATGTCTCCATCTGCCTTCCTTACGGAGTGAGAAACAGGTGAATACTCTGATACTATCTGGATAAATGAAATATCATTTGATATCTTAGTCTAATGTGCAGGTGCCCATCAGCAGGGCACTTTCTGTCTTCAAGTGCTGTACCACTAAGTGTCTTTATTAGCACACAGGCAAACTCAACTTCTTTGTCCCCAGTCTATTCCCATCTCTATTAACATCCCAGATATTTGCTTTCTGAATTTCCTGTATCAAAACTCCTAGGCTGTCCTCTGCTGCCACAAAATCCTTCAATTGCCTTTCTTTGGACATCTGGTGGTATGAATTGTGTGGTGGACCTCAGATGAGAATATTCTGCCCAGTTCTGGCTACTGTTGGGTATTGATTTGCATTTTCAAGCTGCCTTTCATCGAAGACCGCTAATGAGCCATGGAGTGATTGGTTTCTTTTTTAGCAGCTTCAGCAGAGATTGATGTCAGCAAACTCAGAACCACCAGGGAGATGTCCCAGAATAGCAGTCCTGGTATCGTACTGTGTGTCCCACTGGCAGCAGGAACACTGGGACTGTGCTGTGGTTGGGGCTGGTGGTGGGATTTAGGTGCAAGCTGGTGGCTCTGCTTCATTTTGGTTGTGCCTGCAGTGTGATGGAAGATCAGGTGTCCTCAGGGCGTGAATATCGGTGTAGTCTCTGTCCTGGCCATGGGTAAGGTCATCGATTCGTGGTTGTCTCAGCCTCTTCCCCTCTTGCTGTGGACAAGCTGGGTCACCAGGTCCCCTGTCCTCCAGGGCTGTGGCTCCTGTGGCCGATGGAACACAGTGTTGTTCTTGCCTCTGGTGAGAGAGGGGAGTTTGTACAGGAGATTTGCTCAGTACCTTGCTGTGCTGTGTAAGCAAAGAATCCCTCTATCAATTCATACAAGAACTAACCCTGCCTTTTTAAAGGTCATTTCTGTCTCAGTCAGCTCTTAAAGTTCAAGAGGAAATAAACTGCTTAGAGTTGGCATTTTTCAAGTCAAGTGTCAACTTTTCAAGCCCCCGAGCCAGAGAATGCGGAGGAAGGAGAGATTAATAAGTGAGCTGCTCGCTTGATACAGTGATTGTGCAGAAACATTCCCTTTTTTCTTTCCTCTTTCTGGGGCTTCGGAATGAACATCATTGAAATATCTTACTTTCTCCTTTTCACTTTGCAATGCAAAAGTACCCAAAAGCTCTTTAGAAGTGCTTCTTTTCTCATTAGTCCAGTGACAGCGAGTGGAGAGTTTGTCAGCTCCGCTGAAGTAGGACACCAGGAACGTTTTATGACATTGCCAATACCTAAAAGCTCCTTTAACCAGAGGTTCTTATTATCCAGTGGGAACAAAACGCTCTCCCGGAAAGCAGCTGAAGGCTCAAGTCTCCGAGCAGGTGCCTGCCCGTAACTGCATCGACGCCTTCTCCCGCACAGGAGCCGGGGATCAATCAGAAGTGGCCGGGGAGAATGGGCTGTGTTAGTCAGGGACAGGAGAGGCAGCAGGGGAGGTGATGAGGGACGGCAGGTGGCAATCGAAGGCCGTGCTGAGCACATCCTTGGCTGCCAGAGTGCCTCTATTGAGCGTGGGGGACGGGGGCTGGGAGGAGCAGCTCTGGCTTTGCTAATGGGCAGCTCTGCAGAGAGCGAGCTCTGGCTCCCTGTTCCTGCCCTGGGGTGTTCGTTTTGGTCTTTGCAACTTTTTCTTGTCCATTTGTTTTGCTGGCCCACCTAAACTCTCATTGAAGGTTTTCTTCTTTCCTTCCTAAAGAAGTGTGCAGAACTAAACACATCAGTGGCATTGCCTTGTCGTGCTTTGCTTTAAATAAAGCGCCGTGGTAAGAACAATTTTTGGAAGTGGTGGATAAATCAGCCCTGCCAAGTATCTCTGCATGGTCACCCTATCCCTGGAAGTGTCCAGGCCAGGCTGGATGGGGTTCTGGCAGCCTGGTCCAGTGGGAAGTGTCCCTGCTGATGGCAGGGAGGTTGGAATAACGGGATCTTTAAGGTCCCTTCCAGCCCAAACCATTCCGTGATTCTGTGATATTCCAGACCATCTGATGTCACGCTCTGCTGGGGTTAAACCAAGACAGTGATGAATTTTGGTGCCACAATGCTGAGGGCAGAAACTTCTCCCTGCACCTGTTGGGTCCACACTGGACCATCATCCTGCCCCTCCAACGTGGAGCTGGTTGATGCAGGATTTGTGGTGCTGGCTGGCACCAGCTTACATTGAACAGAGCATTTATTTTATGAGTGATACAGAAACAAAATGCCTTGCTTGCCATGTCTTTAAATTCATTTCCTTGTCACAGCTTCACCACAAAACAAGGGATCTGACTTGTCTGCTCATCTCGTGATTTTGAAACGTGAAACTGCTGCATAAAGGCTATTTACATGGCCACCTAACTGTTTTCTCTGCAAGTATTCATGACAAAAAGGTTGCATTGAATGTAGTATTGTTTTATTAAACACTTAAAAATATTGATGCAGAAGAATTGATGTAACAGGGCTGTAAATGCAGTTTTTTCTGGCAGTTCTCCTTCCATGGTGACAGCTTTATTCCCCTTGCCTTGCACTGCTTTATGGGTTCTTTGACCTAATTTTGGGCATAAAAATTAGAGGAAGATTGGTCTCTGTGCCCTGCATATAAATCCCAATAATGTCAACAGTCCAGTGGAAGACTGAAATAGCGCTCTGGTTTTCTAGGTGAAACAGAGAAAACAAACAAGCCCAGGATGTTTTAGGAATGAGGTCAGCAGGACTTCATAGTGAATCTGATCTGGGCATATTCTTCTCATGGGGAAAAAATTACAGCCTGGAAACAGGGTCTGAGGAAGGTTTTTGCCTCTGCTCAGCTGCCCAGACACAGTGATGGAGCAGTGAAGGGTGTGCAGCTCGGCATATTCCTTGGGATTACAAGGAGAGGGGCTGCAGGAGCAGTGGCAGATATTCCTGGTGTGACGGTGAAGCTTGGACAGATCCCAGGTCCTTCAGTCTCATTATCTGACACCAGATGGCTGCAGCCCAGCTCTCCTCTGCTTTGTGGGTCTGCCTGTGCTTATGTACAAGCCCAAAATGGATGCGTGTGAGAATGTAAAATAATAAAACTGGGATGAAGCTTGCCCCATATGGATGTTTTTGGGGCAGTTTCAGCTAACTCTACTCTTTTGCCTCATTCTTGTCCTTGGATATGTTTTTGCTTTTATCTTTTGGGTTGGTTTTTTTGTTGTTTTTTAAAAAATATTTTTAAGTACTATTTTCCCCAATAGGTACTTGAAAGGCAAGATGAGAGTTGCAAGGTGAAGCTCTCAGGGTGTAGGAAATCCCAAATCCAAGTCACCTGACACCTCCTTAGTCTGGTTTCCTATAGAACGCAGCATTCTTGTTTCACTTGGCAGAGATGGCGGATTATGTTGACTTAATGAGCAGTTATTAACGCTTCTCTACAGAGAAATTTAATAATTTATTAGTTATTTCTTATGCTGGTCCTGTTATACCAGATGTAAACCGAGGAGAAAGTGTAGCCATATTTTTGGAGATGCCAATATGGAATATTTAGAACACGTTCTTAAAAAACACTTTCCCAAGGCTTCAGATGCTCTGAGGAGCTGCTGCTGATCTCAGCAGCAGTGTCAGTGCCCAGCACTGAGCTCAGCACTAAGAACTGCTTTGGAAAGGTCGTGGCATCACCAGGAGCTCTGGCAGAGGCGAGAATTGGAACCACATTTTTTTGGGAGACTTTCAGTTGCCTCCGTGTGAGACCATTCTCCTCAAGCAATTTCTGTGCTTCATTAATCTTCCAAATTCTGCAGCAAATGAGGCAGAGATCCTGCAGAACACAGATGCAGTTAGCAGTGAGTCCTGGTTTGTTGTTAGGGCGTGGTGGAAAAGATCCTGCACTACCATGTCAGCTTGTTTGTGCCCAGAGATACGGTGGCACTTGGAAAACCCATGGTTACGGGTCAGGTTACTTGGTCATGGAATTTTTAGGATCTTTGCAGAGTTATTGTGCATATCCAGGAGTCCACACTGTGGATTTGAGGATCAGTAGGTCTGTTACAAGGCTGTGCTTAATATGGCTTGGATGCTGGTAGACTGCATTGACATCAGCTGAGTCAAAGCAGGTGGGAGGCAGAGAGGAGATGGAGTTAAATTGGTGCTTGTGAGACAGAAAAGCCATGAGCAGCAGTCTGGCAGAGAGCTTGTCACAGACAGCTGAGTGACTTTGCAGTCATTCCTGTGCTTTTATCTGTGCCAGCGTCCCATGGGGGAATGCTGGGGGGTAGCACTTAATTGTTTCGGTTTATTTGTTGTCAACAAGTAAGATTATGAATTCTCTTCTGAGTCCCTGGTGAAAACTGAGACAAGTTTTCATCACAAGATCTGGAGGGGTTTTCACTGACAAAAGCCTGATGCTGAAATGCTGAGCCACAGCTTTGGATTGTAGTGAGAGTTATGGTAGGGGTCCATCACTGGTTTGTTCTGCAAAAACATATTTTAGACAATTGTGTTTCTGTAAATTCGTTCAGGTAGTCTTAGATTCAGATATTAAAAAAAAACCAAACCAGTGACTGAGCAGTAATATACAATCATCATTTCAATCCTCATTTCACTGTGGAGCACTGTAATGCACATTGGAAATGAGGTCTCATTGGAAAAGGTAATTTGAAACAGATCCGCAGAACCTTCACAAAGCTGTAATGAGTCACCAGTCTGTGAGGACTCACTTGCTATATTGCAGTGGAGGGTTTAATGTTTTGTTTTTCTCATCTAAACACTTTGACCCTTCTTATTTTATTAAGATAAGCCATTACCTAACTGTCAAGAGCCTGGAATTTCAGCAGATTTGTTTGCTGACAAGTAGGTTCAGCACAACCATTCTCCTCCCCATTTCTTTCACCACTTCAAGCAAATTTTCCCTTTTTTCACTCCTCTTTATCAGTTCTTTATTCTTTAGAGCTCCTCAGCTCTCATGCTATTCCCAGATGACTTTCCTGCTCTGTTGATAAGTGCTGTTGGAGTGTATGACAGAAATTGGAAATATTCTCAGTCACTCCTGGTGTTCACGTTACCGGTTGCCTGTGTGGTGTGGCTGTGCTGGAGAAGTTGGCCCAGAGGCTTGACTTGGTTTCTAGGAGGGAGAAGAGTTATTATGTGCACTTTATAAAGCACTTAATGCTGGATTGGGTGGAGAAAACTCTGCAATCCTTCCCTTGTGACTGTGCCCCAAACGGAAATCCTTGGGATGTGTGTTTGGGGCTGAGTGGTGGGGAAGCACAGAGGGGGCTTAATCCCTAAGTGAGGGAGCAGCAGAAAACAGAATAATACAAAAAAAGAGAAGTTTTGACTTTCTTCATCACGTTTAGGCACAGCCCCGAGTTCCTGCAGCCCACCAGTGTGATTATAGATCGGTGACTGGTGGGGCCAAGTGCATTATTCATTCTGGTTCAGGCTGAAATGAAATCATCGAGGGCAATTTTCTGTGTCACACTTCAAGGTCAGACGAGAGTATTTATTATTCCTTCTCTGTTTATCTGTGAATGCAAATTGAATTTAGTGATTCAAATTGATGGAATGTTAGAAATATAAAACTCATCAGAGCCGACATGAAGAGAAATTACTGGGTAGAGCTGGCCAGTGACTTCAGCAGCCCATGTACAGGCCTTTGTTTTGATTAGTAATTATTTCAGTCTTTGGGTTTTCTCATTCAGAGTTTTGTTTCAGTTGTTGTCATTTCTGGTTTCAAAGAAAAAAGTGTAATAACACTTTGAAGCATTTAGAATTTGAATTAGATGCTGTAAATTGAGCCAGCTGCAGAGAGGGTGCTTGCATCCTGGCTGGAGAAAAGGTTTCCTTTCAAAATTCTTCCTTGGGATTGTTTTCTGGGGGGCTTGTTTGTTTGTTTTCCTCTCTCCTATGAGAGTTCCTTTTCTCCAGTATTTTCCTCCCTTGTGCTGGATCTCAGAGCTGGGTGAGGGGTGATGGGGAAGGGAGCAGCCATTTGGCATCTTTTGGTGCTGAAGCTCCACGTGTTCCCTTAGTGACAGCATCACCCACAGGCTGACCTTCCTCACCAGCCAGGGCTGTTAGGAGAGCCCAAATTAGGAGCTGCAAAGGGCACCAAATGAACACAACCCCTAATGAGTAATTAATAAATAGTGGGAGGGGAGATGCTTCCTTCCCAGCTCCCTGTAACACGTTTGGACAGTTCAGTGACCAGCTTGGCTTGGTTTGCTGGATCACTCTGTGGTCAGAGGGCATTGCCTGGGTGGGCATCCTGGTCACTGCAGTGTAGGAAAGACTTAAAACATGTTCTTATCCCAGACTGGGAGTGTAAAATCCTTTTCAGTGAATGCCCTTTTAAAATAGTCCTTCCTCCCCGATTGCCAAATACCACATGCAAATGACGATGCAGGAGCAGGTGACACGTGCTGTACTGGCTCTGTGCTGTGCTAATCATCACACAGGACTCCTGGGTTTAACTCCTGCTTTTTAATTACTTGCATTTTATTAAGAACGTTTAGTATTTGCCTCTCTCCCAGCACTCAAAGGGAATCCGTTTGCTCAGGGTGCAACTGGTGTCTGACTTGTTGATTCAGAACCAGAGCCATGAGCATCTGCACATAGCAAAGGCCCTTAAAGATTTAGCTACAGAAGCTAATATTAATCAGTTTGTTTATTCAACTATCAGCTTAATTTCTCCTGCAGCCAGTTGTACTGAAGGTAGCAGCATTTTCAAGTGTAGTAAGTGCACAGCCAGCACTGTGGGCTCAGTGGTTTTTAAATACCAGTAAAAGTTTTATTCACCAAATAAATGCCTTTAGTGGGAAGCTTTGGCCTTATGAACACTTCAGGTTTAGAGGTTTAGAAGGACATTTATGCCTGTAGTTACCTCACCCTTGAAATATTTCACGTTCCAGAATTCAGCGATGTATGTTGAAACTATTGATGTTCCCACATAAAACCAGAACAAACCATGGACATTCCTCATTTGTTAAGACATTGCCTTCATTCTCATCTTGATGGTGATGTGGAAGGCATGTTTAGAACTGTGACAGTGATAGTCACATTGAATGTTTAAGTGTCTGCTGTGGTGGAGCCACCCTGGCTGTGCATATTTTGGCACCGTTCCTGAGCTGGGCTCTTTGGGTCGCTGCTGCCAGCAAAGCCCTGTGTGCTGCACCACGTTCACCCTGCACTGAAAGGAAGCACAGGGTGCCTGATGGGAATTTCTTTCAGTAAATCTTAACTCCTGTCTGTCAATTATGGCCATTGTGCTGGGGTTGGGGCAGAAAATGTGTGTTATTTCTCTCCTCCAACTGCTCACTTTGGTGGAACTGCATTTCTGAGCCTGATAGTTACGCTGCTGGTTAGGCAGTGAAATTAAATACTGTCTCGCAGAGAAAACACTGTCAGTGTACCAATAAAGCTCCAAATGTCTGTCTGCTTCTCACCCATTTCATCTGGCCGCACCAGCAAAGTAATTCTCTTTATGTTGTTCCCTCATTATAAATTCAGTATGATTCGAGTCTTCCTCGTACGTCGAGCAGCACTGTGATGTATGATCTGTTTACTTTTGAATGATTGGTGATTTATGGGAGCCTGATGCTGATGAGTTACACAAAAGATCTTCGAGAAAATGCAAGGTGTGAACCAAGGGAAAGTTTGCAGATGTTTGCTGAAGACTTGGGAGAAATAAACAGCCAGAAGAAAGCTTGTTTTCCCACCGGCTCTCTGTGGACCGTTTCTCGTCGTGTTTTGTGTAGCAGTATTTCATATGGCTCTCTGTGAGGCACAGTTAAAGCTTTAAATAAAATATAGCCCCTGTGATAACTTCTGCTAAAGATGTTCGTATTTTGTGTCATTGCTCTTTCTGAATGCGGTGAGCAGAGAGATAACACAGACCTGCTGGCCCCCTCAGCTCCCAGAGCCCCGGCAGCAGGGCAGGGCTGGGGGCTGATGCTTCCCTAGAGCCACAGTCCTGTCTGTGAAGAAGAAAGGAAGCAGAAAGAGATGCCAATCTTACTGTAGCAAAGGTTAGCACCCAAACCTCTGACTTCTGAGCTGAAATAGTTGCAGCACTGAAGTCCTCTCCTCCTTCCTGTTGGTTGATTTTCTAATTCACCTGCCTTAAATGTTAAACTAGTTCAGGCAGCTCCGTTCTGCAGCTCTGTTCTCAGAGCTCCCATCGGTCTTTTCAGCAGCATTTTCTAATGGATCCATTTTTTCCCTTTTTAACATACGATGGAGATATTTCTGTTTTGCTAAGCCTCACCTTTTGTTTGTATCCTGTCCCTATTTAAGTCAGACTGTTTTCATCTTCCTTCTGTTTTTCCTTTTTGATTTCCATCCTGGATGGTGCCGAGGGAGGTTAGGCAGAGGCTGAGCGGGGAAGATGTCTGTGTCAGAAATTGGAGTTGGAAGGATCCTTGAGGGAGGGCACAGGCAGGGATGTCCTGCTGCTATCCACTGGACAAGAAAAGCCATGCTGGAGTTACCCTGGGCTTGCTTATGCCTTTGTGTTTGCCTAATAACCCTGTGGGGGAATGAAAAAGAACATTTTTGTTCAGCCTCTGTTTATCAGTTTCCAGCGTGGTTTGTGTGTGCGCGTGGATTCATTGAGATGCCTGCGAGTTGTCAAGTTTCAGGAACGGGTGTTCCTTCATCCAAATGTTTTGCCACAAAGCAATTTCCCTTGCTCCTTTTTGCCTCATTAGCTCCTGCATTAACCCCTTTTTTGGGCTCTGACAGGAGGGTGTTGCTCGCAGTGGCGCTGTCACCGTGTCCCCCTGGGCTCCCTCGCTGTTCCTCCCATCCCTCTCTGCTTTTCTCTTGGATGGGATCTCCTTCCTGGCAGCTGGCCCTGCTCGTGTCTCATCCTCTCCTGAGCTACAACATGACCCAGACACTGTTGTTCTTCTAATTGTCACCACGGGCCCCTTGTTTTCCTCTCAGGTTCATGCATCCTGTTTGCTTTCCCTGTTATTTTTTCTTTTTTAGTAACTCGGAGGTGGTAACTTGGCTACTGAAAGGATGGAACGATTAAAGTAATGTTTTATGGATCACTGGTGGTGGGGGGAAAAGCTGTCAGCTGCTTTTGTCATTTTTGAAGGAGATTATTAAAATGTATCTTATAGCTTCAGTATTCACTCTGTGCCCTCATTGTTCTCAGGCTTTCAAAGAATATTCTGGAAAATGAAGTTTTATCATTAAGATTGCATTAAAGTGGATTACAGAAGGGAAGAGCAAAATATGAAGAGTCTCAACAGCTCAGAACAGAAAGATGTTGGCATCTCATTCACTGGGATGTGGAACAAGGAACATTAATAGGCTGATAAACAGAAATGACTTTTTCTCTTTAAGGCTTAAAAGGTTTACTTTGAACTTGCAAAGATTTTTTAAAATGCCACTTCTCCAAGCTTATGTTGAATGGAGAACTTTGCGCCTCTTTTATTTTATTTTTTAATGCTCATATTGAGTGAGCAATTACTTCTGAAAAGCCATAGGTGTCGTCAGGGTGGAAGAAGAGCGCACAAGTCTGGCTTTAAAGGCTTTTCCTCTGAGCACCTACTTTCAAATCCTGTTTTGTGTCAATAAGAAATAGAACTTTGGGATTTTTCCTCACAGAGGCAGTTCATGTTGTATTTGGTGCAGTTTCTGGAAGAATTATCAATCTGTCCTAAGAGAGGAAGAAAGGGTCTCAGTAATGTACTTTGGCATGGTGTGGAGAGTTGTGAGGAAGCTGAATTTCATGCCTCCCATAGGAAGGAAACCCATGGCAGCAGTCAGTTCAGGGAGAGTGAGGATTGGCCCTGCCTTCAGAGACGTCTCTGGCGTTTGAATTTTGGGTGCATTAACATCCCGTTTGTACTGAGGCTGGAATATAAACAGATGAAGGTGTTATTTCCGTGCAGTGCCTGAGGAAATTGCCCATTTGTCTCTCTTTGCTCAACTTTTCTCATGGTTTAAAAGAGTTGTTTTCCAACCTGGTTTGAGAGTTCTGTGTGTGGCTGAATGTCTGTGCTCTCCATGAGATGTGAATCTCAAATATTTTTCATTATTTTGGGAAAGAAGCCTAGCACATCTCTCATTTTTCTTGGTGAATGTCAAATCAATCATAATTTGTCAGTCCACTCAACATTTATAGAAATAAGTCACAATATTGGGAGATTAAGAAAAAAGATTTCTCCGTTGTCTTATCAAAATGTTTTGCAGTAATCAAATGTGAGATTTTGGCTCTTTCATAGTAATGAATCTTGTGTTTGCATTTTTTTCTTTCCTTCTGACTCTAATCAGGACAAAAGCTCTCTGATAAAGCAAAAAATACTTGCAGTACGGTTTCTGCAGTGTGATTTTAATTGGTATAACACATATATCGCAGTTAATGAGGGTTTTGTACTTACATTTACCCTAAGCATAAAAAAGAATGTTTTGAACAAACTGGAATGAATCTTAAGGCACAAATGGAGGTTACCAGGTCTCACCCATCCTTTCTGCCCTGTTTTGAGGACTGACCTGCTGCAGGCTGGACTGGCTGACCCCCAGGCACGTTCCATCACCAGAGCTGTTACCTTTGTACAGGTGCCCTTCTTAACTGATTAACTAAAGCAGATCCAAGGAGGCAGTGGTGCCCTGGTAATGCAATTAGCCAGTTTCAAATGCAGATGTGAAGCCCTCTTGATGAACCTTCCCACCTGAATACAGCAATGAAGAGACTTTTCACAGTTCCCAATTATTAAATTGGTCGTGAATGGTTCCAAATTGAACTGGAGCTTTGAAATGGTTGCTAATTCATCCAGTGCTTTAAACCAAATACTTTTTTCAAAGAGAAGGGTTTTGAGGTAGGGAGACAGCTGCTTTGGAATTCTTGTGAATTCCTACATACATTTCCCAAGAAATACAATTTGGTGACCTGGCAGCGCAGGTTGTACTTGATTTATGCCAGAAGTGTTCAAGTATTCCCTTTTGGAGCTATCTAAACAGTACCTTAGCAATAGTGCTATTTTATTTTATTTTCAAGCATTTTTATTTATTTTCTTTCAATTATAATGATGAATAAGACCCCTCAGAAGCACTCATAAATCTTCCAGTGTTGTTTCTAGCATTAGAGAAACAAAGTTCTTCTGTTCCTGACTAAGCTGGAGATGTTGGGTTTGATCTTTCCCCCTTGCTTGAGGGTTTTTGACTTGTGTGCAAGACTTCTATTTCATGTCCTGCTCCCTCATTAAATACTTAGCGCAGTCTTGGATAAATTCAGCCTATTTAAATTATGAACTGAGTCTGAACAATCACAGGAGTGATTTCACTTTTATTTGGTTGTTGATCAAGTGCTTTGCCAGCAGCTGAGGTGTGATGAGCTGTTTGATGCGAGCCTTGGAGCAGCTGCCCACGAGGGTCCCAGCAGCCTGAGGGGCTGAAGGGCTCACGTGGAGAGCTTCTCCAGGAGCACACAGGCATCACCACGCACGGAGAACTGAGAAGAAGAGGGCCCAGGCTGTTCTGGTTTAAGCGAGAATCACGTCCACGTCTCCAAAGATGTGCTAATCACCTGGCCTCACAAGGCATTTCTCTTCCAACATAGGTTGCTGGCAAGAGCAATGTGCAGGTGGTGGCTGTAATTACTTGCTGGGTACTGTCTGTCAGTCAAAGCAGATCACGTTAAACCTGCTTTTTCTTCTACTTCGTTAGGAAAAAAATGAAAAGATCCAGTGGAGCCCAAACAGATTGATTTTGAAACAGATACACAATTATTTAAATGCTTTGTACGTGTGAGGTTCCAGTAATTGTGTCGTGCTGCACAAGAAGGCTCTCCCTGGGTGGTTCTTCTCTCGTATCTTTTCCTGACAACAGCTGATAATGAGGCTGCATCTCCCCGGTTTCCAGTGGTGCAGCCGTAAGATGAGGGTGCCACTGGGTCCTGTGTCCTGGTGATGCTTCTCCTCCAAGGCTTTCCTGACCTCTCTGATGGCTGAGAGGCAGTGCTCAGGTGTTCACAGCTCTGTGTTCTCTTCCTTAGTGCCCGGATGCTGGAGAAGGCCCGGCAGCAGCTGCAGGAGGAAATCCTGCGGGTTCAGAGCCAGCTCTTGGATGAGAAGAAGAAACGGGAGCACCAAGAAGCGCTGGTGAGGCGGCTGCAGAAGCGTGTGGTGCTCCTCACCAAGGTGAGTTCCTGGACCAGGTTTGGAAAAGCCCACATCCTTATTTCCTTCTGCCAGGTGCAGTCCTTCCTATTTCTTCTTTTTTCATCTCTGTAAGTGGTGCTACAAAACTGTTCTGGGGTCTTTGCATGAAGGGTGCCATGGGTGCCGTGAGCCGGG
Source organism: Pomatostomus ruficeps (assembly GCA_013400735.1). Classification (NCBI taxonomy): domain Eukaryota; kingdom Metazoa; phylum Chordata; class Aves; order Passeriformes; family Timaliidae; genus Pomatostomus; species Pomatostomus ruficeps. Next base: position 405,502 of record VYZT01013754.1, read on the forward strand.
TCTGCAGGACTTCACTGGAATGGGAGCACCAGGGCCCCCTGAAGCTGTGCTCATGTTCCCCCGCCGGGCTCAGGCTGTGCTGAGGCTACGTGACTTCGTCTGGGCCTTGGCATCGATGCAAGGGCAGGGAATTGAATCATGTTGTTGCTGGAGTGTTTTGAGCCACTGAAGGGAATTTATAATGGCTTTGGCTGCATTGCCTCCTTTCCTAAAGAGAGCGAGGTGGCGGCACCTTGTCAACTGTTCCTGTGGAAAAACAATTTACAGAGAGTAAGAGATTTGCCTTCCTCTTACGCTGGAAGTCTGCTCGAATGTAATGGCAAGCACTAGACCAGTAAATTGAAAATACGTTTCAAGATTCCTTCTATAGAATATATCAAAGGGGTCTGCATCATCCTATATCAGGTGTGCTCTCATGATGAAACTCTATACAATAATTCCAAAGTCTGCAGAGCATTGAAAATTTTATATTAAATTCCGAGAACTCTCTTTCCACAAAAGGGAATAATAATTCGCTGTAGTCGGAATGAGAGTTACTTCACTTTCCAAGAATACTCCTCGCAAAACTTCCCTCATCTGAGCAATCTCCCTGGTGTTGTAAAGCCGCTCACGTAAACGAGCTTATGTGTGTGCAGGAGGTCAGACTCCAGTAGGCAGAGCTCCTGAGAGGGAGCCAGGCACGTCTCCACGTGGGGAGGCAGGAGGGGAGAGAGCTGCTCTGCTGCCCGAGCTTTAGGCTTTGATTTTCAGTGTCGACTAAAGCGTTTTGATCGATTTTAATTGTGCCGCACCCAGTTTTGTGTAATTCCCGTGTCACCATTGAGCCAAAGGGGCTGTGATGTATGGTGCAGTGAGCAGGGCTCTCGAAGCATGAAGCAGCCACTTTACAGGAGGATATTCCATCAGATCTTCTGCTGCAGAGTTTGATGCTGTGGAGAGCCGCGGAAGTGCAAAGAGAAAAATGACAGCAGTTCTGTCACTGAGGCAGGCACCGCCGTCAGGGTGGATGGACCAACCTCTCCCCATGGAAACAGAAAAAACATCTCCTCCTCAAGCCTCCTCCTGCCCCCAGCAGCAGAGAGCTCACCCTAGGGTTCTAGTTTGGGACTGCCATGACTGCATAAGACACAGGTGGATGCTGAGCCCCATTAAAACCTTTCTTTACAGCCTTCTCAGCTGTCTGACATTGTGGTGTACTGCTCAGCCCTGAAGGAAGTTTCTCAGATGGTTTCTAAAGTATTCCCTTTGTTAATTTATTTCCAGTCCTCAGCAGAAACACTTTCTGTCAGAGAACACAAAAACATCATTACTTTCTTTTGAGTCCAGGACAAAACCACAACAGTACTTTGACATGGGATGCATTGTTCCCTGATTTATATGGAAAGACAAACCTTTGCTCTGTTTGCTGTGCTCCCCCTGAAGAGGAGTACAGGAAAAACTGGAAGTGTCCTTCCTCAGATCATCACAAATAAATTTGTGTTTTGACAGGGGAGGTTTTCAGTGTGCTCAGTGATTCCTCAAGTGACCTGTTTTGAAGGAATAAAGACTTTGCTGTTCTCTGAAAATTTATATTCCATCCAGAGAGCACTGGGGTCCTTTGTGAGGAAGCACACGCATTATGGCGCTTGGACAGTCTCTCCTTGGCACTGCTTCTCCTGCTGGTTGCTCTTCTCATGCAAAATCAGAAGAAGGAATTTCATTTAATTAAAAAAAGTATGATATTGTGATTTAAAATGAGATTGAGCAAATACATTTCCTGTCAAAAATAATTATTTTACATTGAAAGCATATCACCTAGAATGGTGTTTAATCATCTAATTAGTGGCACCAGTGCTATGGCGTGCTTCTGTGTAATTTGAGAATGGAAGAGATGAGTTCTCTCTATTCACTCTTTGTCTTGTTAAATAGGACTGTGAAAATCTAATTTGGGGGAGAGTATTATATATGTGATTGAATTGCTATTGCTTTTGATAGTGTGACTTCTGCATTTGTGTACGTTTGACCCTCTGCCTGGGCAGCGAATCAGTTCCTGTGTGCTGAGCAAATAATGCCTGAAATGTGTCAGAGGTGTTCAGCAGTGCAAGTTTAATGCTGTAACAGTTCTCCTTTCCTTGGGCTCTATTTGGAACCTGGAAGTCTCAGAATGTGTTTTAAAATATGAACAGAAAGCAGTAAGTTGTTCTTCGTTTGGTAAGAGCAGCACCACATATTTCAGTAGTAAATGTACTCTCTTCAGGGGTATTGCTTTGCCAGTCCCACTTCTTCTCACTTCTATGGCCACTGATTTTTTTCTCCTCAAGGTTCAGGCAATGCTTTGTGGCTCTCACAGGCTGCCTGTCTCACTTGTCACTCGTGCACAGTTGCTGCTTGCCACAGTCTCTGTCTTGCTTGCTCTCATATTTCCATTTCAGTGCCTTTAACGTCTCTGTCCATTGCTTCCTGCCTCGCCTCATTTCCTTCTTTTCGGCTTTCTTTACCTTACTTGGGCCTTTCCAGTCGGTTTACTGCTTGGAGTGGCACAGTTGTCAGTCTGGGGTACTTCAGTGCATCCCTACAAATCCCCCTTCCCTGGCAGACTGGAAGAACAGCGTTCTCCAGGCTCTGGTCCAGCCCCATCGATGCCGCTGCTGACAGTGGGCTGGTGTAGGAGCTGCATCCTGATTATTCCTGCTCACAGACTGCTCTTTAGCACATGCTGGTTGATCATTTTGTCCCATGTGTCCTTGTAAATCAGGGCAGCACTGAAGTTTCCTGATTTACATGTTTTCAGTGAAATGTAAGAGTAGATTTGGACACCAGCGAGGCTTTCAGACATTGATGGCTGGAGGGTTTCTCCTGGAATGTCAATCCCTTCACTTAAGGTGATGAAACAGAAATTGATGTTTGAAGGGCTGGATTCACTCTCTCCCTCAGAGATCTGCCTGGCTGGCTTTGCTGTCTGTCATGCTTTTTGCTTTCCCTTAGCTCAGAGTTTAGGGAAAATCTTTCATCTTTGCTTTAGCACCTGAGGTAGTTGTGGTACAGCAGTACAGGGAGATATGCTGGGGAAACACCTCATCCCCCTCTGCCCTTTCCCAGTTTGATTTACTGCTGTGTTTGCTTTGAATGCCATGTTTACTCACAGAGTTTTGTATTTGACTTTTGTGTTGTCCTTAAGCTTGTGAATGTTTCTCTTTTTCTGAGAGCTTTGCACACAACTCCTGGTCTTTGTTTATGAAGTGGGCTTGTTAAAAACAGTCAATTCTGCTACTGAGTGGCTAAAATCTGAATCTCTTAGGAAATTTTATATCTCATAGAGGCCTCCCAAAATGAAAAACCCTTTCTGAAAATCTTTATCTGAGTGTAAGCAGCTGATTGAGTCAGGATTCCATGGAAAGAAAGTTCTGGTTGTTTATTTCAGGAGGGCAGCTTCCAGAGGGCACAACTGGGCCTTGTGCAGCAGAAGTGAGGCTGGAGAAGAGCAATAAAAACACACTGAGAAGCTCCTATAGCCTTCTGATGTGGTGAGCCAAGGGTTGGCCATTGTCTGCTTGTCTCCTCGAGCACTTTTACCTGGTTGTGATCACCCTTACTGCTCCTCACTGTGCTGCTGCCAGGGTTCAGCCCCACCAGGCTCTGCCCCTGCACAGGTTCAGTTCAGAGACTCCTGAGAGCAGAGATTCCTCCTGTGCCCAGAGGTGCTGGAGGTACCTGCAAGAAGCTGCAGTGTGAGTGGAATCAGCCCTTACCACGTGCTGCAGGTCTGAGCAGAGACAAAATGCTGTGTGCAGCCAGGGCATGATCCTGCACAGGAAGCCCAAAACTCAAAATAGGAGTTGCTTTTTGTAACTTACTCCAAATGAGGCCAATTTGCTCCCGAAATCGTTGGCTTTATGAATGCACACTGCCACGATTGCAGCCCTTGCTCTGTATGAGGCATAACACGACTGAACTGATCTGTTTGTGTTGGATGTTGGTGTTTCTCTGGGTTTATTTCCTGCCTGTGCACTTGTCTGCCTTTGGGTACTCTGCTGCCCCGAGAAGAGTCTGAAAATTTCCCTTTTATTTCCCGAGCTCTCAGCCAGATCATGTGATATGATAGAAAATCTGTTTCTATTGAGACATAATTTAGGCCATCACCATAAAAGTTAGAGATTAAACAAGTATTGATTAACCCACTCCAGCTGACTGCTGATACCACATGTTCCTGGAGATAGCAGGCAGTGTGAAGTGTATTAGTGGCTCCCAGAGCTGAGAATGGCAAAGATGCATCAGAAATGGGACTAGGTAATTAAACTGTTCATTAAGCATGGCAGATGCAGAGTTCATGACTTGATTTGCCATCTGCTTTGTTTTGTAATCAGTAAAGATTTAAAATAATGCTGATGGCTTCTCTGTCATTTTGGGTCTGCATTATGTTTTTTCTGAGGAGGGAGATAGATGATTTTAAAGCACGAGGAAGGATCTTAAAGTTCTGGGTGTGCAGCGAAGAAGGGGAATTAACCCTTTTCCTGGGGATGTAAAAAATTAGCTGTGAATACAGCAGCCGGTCTTGTGTTCAGTAGCAGTAAAACAGCCACTTTGGCAAGCAGATCCTTGTGACAGACCTTTAGAGCACCATACCCTGAGCTGTGCTCTGCATCCAGACAGCACAATCGGCCTCGGGGCAGGTCTGAGCTGCTCCTCTGGGCTGTGAGCAGCATCCAGTGCTTCCCCTGGCTGCTGTGATGCTCCTTCCTTCCCTCAGCCCATGTCATGGTTCTGTGGATGTCATTTAAGCAGTGCTGCTGCTGCTGCATCACCAGCTGTGGTGCTGCCAGCCTGACCCTCGCCAGACCTTCCCCTCTGCTCACTGTGCCTCCCCTCTGTAGGTTTTTATAAGCTCAGGGAAGTTACTTTCCTTTTTATGCCTGCAAATAAATACATTTTAAGGCACTTCTCCCTCTTCAGTGATTCAGCAAGGGAAGTTTTGGGAGTGCTTCCTTGGACCATCCTTGAGAAGAGGGAGACAAGACACTCTGTACTTGAAGGAGACTCAGCAGCCTTTTAGATTGAGCACAGGTCTCGCTAATTTCAGCTTGATTATATTAATCAGTTAAATAATTTCAGGTGAAAGGTGGTTGGTAGTTAGGGGTGGAGGAGGATAATAGCAGAAGGAGACAGAAGATTATTAACAGGTGTGGGAAAGAGGCAAAGAGCCGATTGCTGCTTTTGGAGTGTAGAGGCTCAGAGCAGGGCACTGCTGAATTTTAATTTTTAGTAACCAGGAGCATCATAAATTTTAATTCCCAGGCTCCTCTTGTAGGGTGCCTTTTTTAAAGAATGAAGACCAGCAGGTCAGAGATGAGGTAGGTGCTTTTATGAATAATTTTCTGCACTATGAGGTGGTGTTAAAATGGTCCTGAGTTCAGTCTGATGCAGGGTGGTTGCTGGACTTCATGTGTGTGGTTTCCACAGGAGTGTCTGGGTTACTGGCTAAAGAGTGCTGAGTTTTGTGAGGAGAAAGCAGATTTGGGAGTTTGATGACTGCTGCTGTAGACAATTTCTGTTGGAGTTAAGGAAATATCACCCTTTGGTTTTGTTGGCCTCTGACAGCCTTCTGTCTACGAGGTGGAGAGTGCTCCAGGGAAATGGAATTCTGTGAGGAGTTATTTTAACACAGGTCTTTGGGAGGATTTTTTTTTCTCTGTATAACCCAAACTTTTTTTTATTTTTTTTTTTTTTTTTTAGTAACTTCTTCCAGTTACTTGCTGTGCCATGTTTTAGTCCTGATCCACTCAGCACCTCCTGGAGCTCAGGCAGCTCCTCCACACGTAGCACTGTTGGAGGTCACTTGCTGTACCACTCTTTGCCTGCAAAAGATGCCCTGCAAGATAACTCCACAGATACGTGTTCTGATGACACTTTTTCTGTCTAATTTTTTATTTTTTCATGTCTATCACCGATCTGCTTCACTTTTCTTAATCATCTTGCAGTCTGCATTGTGAGGACTTTTAAGCCAGCTCTCACCTTCCATCCCTAACAGCCTGCTAAGGGCTTGACTTGATTTCAAGTGGCTGTAGATCTCAGAGACTGAGAGTGATTTTTCTTCTCTGTCTGTACCCTCTAATTTGCCTGCTCTGGGTTTTCTTTGGCCTCTAATGGAATGGTCTAACTCCAGTTTTGAAGGAAGTTGCTACAGGGAATACAAAAGAACAAATACAAACTTTATCAGCCTCGACTGCTCCCCAGCTGGCTCAGCCCTGCCCCTAGAGAAGCCCAGCAGTGCTGCTGGCTTCACCCTGGCCTTGCCATGAACCAGCCAGAGGATTTATTGAAATGGTTTCATCTGCAGCACTGCCCTTCCTGCAGATTTCCGAGCACAACCCCACAATACCCCAAAGGCAAGTTTTGCAGACACTTGGGCGGTGACAAACTAACTCTGTGCTGATTTACACTCGATGCTTCGTTATATTCATTACAAGATCCTATTTGCATGCTTGACATTTTAAAATACTGTGTTTGGAATGTGTTATTTATTTTGAGACCTTTATTAAGCAACCTCAATCTAAGGGTTTAATTGTTACTGATAGCTAAGAGTATAATTACCTCAGTAAAATATCATGGCTATATTAAGCAAATGGCAATTGTCTTCCAGAAGAAAATGAGTACAAGCCGTTTTCCTTTGAAACAGGTTGTTTCACGAGGCCTGCTAATATCGTTTACTAATACAATTGCAGAATCTCTGTAAGGAATGAGTAGGAAAGCTGAGATCGATGTGTTTGGAGAAGGGACTGGCTGCAGCAGTGCGCAAAGATCACTTGGGAGGAGGAAGTATCTTTAAACTAAACCAGAAAATGTTGCTGAAGCTCAAGTGAGATTTGCAGAATTTAGAAAGGCAGAAGAATGGTTTTTTTGCTGGTGTGGGCTCTCAGAGCAGTGCCTGCTCTTCTTCTGCTTGATTTTCTTTTTTGCCATTGTTCTCTACTCTGCCTGACTTGGTCATAAGTTTACTACTCACTTGTTTTGACTCCATGAGGAAAGTAGCTGTGTTGTTGAGTTCTCACTTCCTTATCCTGCTCCAAAATTACTTTTCAAAGCCTGTGAATTCCCTTAGTTTGACTTTTTGGCCTTCATTTGTCAAAGGTCTCTGGCTCTGAGCTGTGGGCACTGCACGTGTTTGGGAGTGAGTCTGCCCTGCTTGCTTTTCACTGGATCCTCTCTCGTGAGATCTTCTCCTCTTGAGCTGCTGTCCTAATTCCTCACAGCTGGTGGATAAATTTGCCTTTTCCCTGACTTTGGGTACTGTACTTTGTGTGGTACCTGCAGGAGTCTGTCCCAGGGAGGCAGGAGGGTGATGGGCTTTGTTGGAGCTGAGCTTTGTCACCTGAGGGCTCTCACCACAGAAACGGTGACTGGGAGTTCAAATGGCCAGCCTGGAGGCAGGAGATGAATTGGCTCCTGGGCCTTGCTTCCCTTTCCCTTTTAGAAGCATAAAAGAGCTCATAAAAAATTACCGTAGCAATTTTCTGGGAATTGGTTTTGTGTAATTCTTTCTCTTGCTTTATTATGTGTCTGGGAAACCTTGCAATGATAAAAATACGGAGTTCATTGCTATCTTTGTATCTGATGTTTTTGAGGTGGAGGCACAAGGACAGCCTCTGTATTCTTATTGATGTTATCTCTGGCATAACTTCTATTTAAGCAGTGAGTTTAGAGGGTTTTTAAAAATTTTATAACAATTCAGAGTATGCAGCAAAGTTAAAAGTTATATGTTATTTTATGAGGTATTTGTGAAGAACAATAGAAGTGTGATCTTCTTTTCCCAGAATACTGACTGGATTCTGCTTTGTTCTGCCCCCACTAGATATTAACGCTCGCTGCTAAGAGGTTAGATTATGAAAATTAGAAATATACCCATAAAAGAATTTATATGACCTTCAGCTCTCATTTTTCTCTGAGAGAAAGGGCTGTAGGACTTCTAAAGGTAAAATATTCAATAAAAAGAAATTAGGTTAATCCAATGTTATGGTTGAGAATTTAAGCTCACCCAGGTCAGGTAATTCAAAGTTATAGCTCCCTTGATGCGTGTGCTGTAACATTTATTCCTCAGCTGTGAGTTATGAAGGATGGGTGAGCAGGTCTGGCAGGGAGGCAGGAGGGAAGATGGATGGATGGGTGGAACGAGGGAGTGATTGTTGGGGGAAGTCGGGCAGAACAAACCCGACTCCTGGGCAGGGGCTTGGGCAGCACCCAGGCACGGGCCAGGGGCATAGGATTTCTGAACAGCAGCCTCTGAAATGCCAGCAAGGCTAAGCTGCACAAAAAGGGGGTTTTTTTTTGCGTTTCTTTGTTCCTCAGATACTTAGGGTTTGAAGGCATTAATCTCGCTGCCTCTTAGAGCGGTGGTATTGCCACAGGAGCTGCAGCTTTGAATCTCTGACTTCTCTCTGTTTTAATTCTCAGCCATAAAACTGGATTAACTGGGTTTGCTTCAAGTTGAATTGCGGTGGATTTTTTTTTTTTTTTTAAGGGATAGGAGAGAGAGATAATTAAGTAATTGCACAGTAGCTTATTTCAACATGTGATGTGAGCCTCTGGTAAGAGCAGCTGCACTGCTCAGACACCAGTCAGAGTGTCCTTTCCAATGAAGACCCAAAATCTTTATAAAGCTGAAGGACTGTCCGGAGAATTGAAGAGTTTGGGATTGCTCCTGGCACGGTATCATGCAGTAGTGACTGTTTTGTTCAATGTGTGTTCACAACATCTCAGGTCAAGCATTGCTTAAATTGATGAATAAATTAGAAGTCAAATGAGGTTTTACAAAGCATCTTGGAAATGGTCTCTGACCCATGATTTGTTGCATTGAGGAGAAATGTACTGTTCCCTCTCTCATGAGCACATTTGTTTAGGTGCTATTTCAGACAGAGTCAACAACTGTTTAATAGAAGCTACAGAAAATGTGAAGAATTGGTGTTTCAGTTAATTAATTTTGATTGATGTCATGAGATTATTATATTACAAGTTTCTCAATATACAGAGCAGCTGCTGGGTTTTTTAGTGTCGTGTCGGGCAGGACCTGTGAAGAATCATTAACTGTGGACTTGCCTGTTCAGGTGGAACCAGGCTGGGACAGTGGGGGAGCTGAGGCTCAGTTTTCTCTCTGTATGAACCCAAAGCTTCAGGATTTCCCTAGAAAGATCACTGCCTTTGTGAAATCATGGATTTGGAACGGGATCAACAGGTAAAGTGTGAGTATGAGACAGGAAAAGAAGATGTGCTCTTTACATCAAGATGAGGTTGGGCTTTTTCTGTCAGGAGCAGCAGAAGGAGGAGATCTCTTCTCATGAGTCTTCTGATTTGTTTTAGGAAGGTGCTATAACCCTGTAGGGCATCCAGGCTGGTTTTTAAGTGTAGGAAGAAGCAGCTGGAGGAGTCCCTGCTCCCACACCCATTTTCTCTCCCTGGTGTGGTGCATGTGCTCCAGGCAGGTCCAGGACCAGCAGCTCCTTGTTATTGCTGTGTGGATGGGAGAGGAGCTGGGAATGCTGATTCTGTGCATGGAACTTGCGATTAAATCAAAGATAAACGTGGATGTGCAGTTATGTTTCTTTCAGTGTGTGCGTAGAGCAAAAGGAATGTGCGGCTCCCAAAATGATCTAGTGTTTGAATTAGAAATTTAAGCAATTTCACTCCTCTCCTCAGTTGCTGTTCTTTTCAGACACATATATAAGTTTTATGTTTTATGCTTGTAACAGGAGTTCTGCTCTGTAAATAGTATTTTCAGCTTTGCAGATAAAGAAACACTTTCTGGCTTTAATAAATTAATTTTCTGTTGATAACATACTACCTTTGGAGACCAACTTTTCAGGTTGACATTTCTATTATATTAATTACAAAGAGAGGAGAAGCTGTGCTTGTTTTGTCATTGGGAAATGCCATTTGCAAAGTTATTGGAAAGCTGACCTTGTCAGAAGTGTTATTGCATTATCCCTCAGTGAGGGCCACCACAACTGAATGACAAGGAAAAAACGCAGAAAGAGAAAAGCAATTTCAGGAGATATAATGAAATCAAAACAAAATGCCTTTTATCCCTCTCCAACGAGAAGATGTTTATTAAGATAGTGTATGTAAGAGTCTGGTGCTGGGGGAAAAAAGTGCTTGTGAACCGTTCAGGGTTGTTCTTTAAAAATGAAAATCACCATTCAAGAGAATTCTTGACCTTTTGCATGAAGTGAACATGAACAAGAGGCAGTGCTTACTCCAGTGACACCTCTCCCACTCCATTTCTCCCTGTTTTCACTCCGTATCCCTGTCCATTATCATTTTCCCTCTTGCTCATTCTGCTCATGAGGCTAAAGGGGCTCAGCCTGCAGGACCAAAGCCCGCACCCAAATTCTGGGCTGGGGGTGTCCTTTGCCACCTCAGTGCTTGCAGAGCTCACCCTGGAATCATTTCCTTTCCCATCTCTGGTTCGCTCTGCCAGTCCCATAAGTAAATCTCAGCTCTTCTGTTTGCCTCTAGCAAAATGCCAAGCAAATCATCTGTTTGTTTTCTCCTCTCCTTCCCAATTTCAAACCACAAAGCTGTTAGAGTTTTCTCAGAGCCATTCCCTGTTCTCCCTGAGCACTCGGGGACAGCAGCAGCTGCACGTTCCTCCTTCAGTGTCCCACCCAGGCACAGCTCTGCTGAAAGCCCAGGGGATTTCCTTCTGCCTGTTTCATGTGCCTCTGAGCAATCCCCTGTGCTCCTGAGCAAGGAAGGACCACTCAGCTTAGGGACCATTTAATCTTTGAGCGTGTGGGGTACAGCAGGATGTGCTGAGTGTCTCATTCTGCTCATCCCTGCGCTGGAACCATCACAGAGCTGCAGGTCACAGGTAGCTCAGCGAGTGGTTCATAATGGAGCATGGTCATCACACTTTAAAAGCTTTAAATGAAATCTTTTCCACCAAAGAAGTTATTTAAAAAGCCCCAGAAAGCTGCTTAACCCACCCCCTCCTTTTATGTGTTTCTTATGTAATATCTGCACATGAATTTGTCATGTGTGGTGTTAACCCGAGGCTATGTTTGTAGCCCTTGAGTTCCAATATTGGCTTTTTACTTGAAAAGAAGAAAAAAGCCCTGCTGAATTCCTTGAAAATACCCTAAATGGGATGCTGAGGAGCTGTGAATAATAGCCAGGTTTAGGGTTTAAGTGTGGGAGCTGAAGGGTGTGAAACACCTGTTCTGGGTCTGATGTTTTCCTTCAGATAACACAGGGAAACCATGAATACAGAAGTAATTAAATGGGCACACCTTCCCTGCCTCGCTTTCCTGTCTGCCTGCACCTGCATTAGTGAGTTCTGAGGTTCTGAAGCTGCAGCTGTTGGTGCATTTTCTGCATCGGGCTGTGTCCTCTGTTGGGGTTCACTCCCTAATAGAAGGAACTTTTTATCCCTCCAAACATCCAGCTCAAGCTGACTCATCTAAACCTGTTTCCTACCAAAATGCTGTGACTTTGAGTTCTTGTTAAGCTTCACCTAGCTAGGCTGAGTTTGGGCTGTCCTTTTGCCAGTGTTTATGTTCTCACCACATCTCCCTCTGCAGGGGTATTTTTTTCTGCTTAGTTTCCCTTTAAGAAGGGGGAGCAGGGGTGTGGGATTGTTGCCCCTCATCAGCCAGCAGTTACACAGGCTCAGTTTTAATGCCAGACTGGAGGAACTGGATCTCAACTGCAGCCAGAACTTCCAAGTAGGCCTATCCGGTTGAATTAATAAGAACAGATAAAGAATTTCCTGCCGAGCCTGACTGGTGGGCAGGGGGTCACACTTTGGCTTTATGGAGAATTCCCCGAGTTTTGAATGCTCTTCAGCCGACAGAACCTGCAAGCTGTTCCTCCTCAGCTGCGGCTCTGCGCTGGGATCACGGCTCTGCCTCCCTGCGGATGAATGGGTGCCTAACGATCTGCATCGGAAGTTTTGATTTGTAATTAACGTTCAATATGCTAAAAGGATGGCTAATAAAATTAAATGCAAATTACAGAGTTCACATCCTTCATGCAAATACAACTTAAGAAAAATGGTATCTTCTCATTTTGCTGCATTGTTCAGATGTAACGAGCGCGATTGCTGCTCTCCCCGGGGACAGCTTTGGGACTTACAGGGTTTATTCATCCAGACCAATGAGTTCTTTTTCCTGGCAGTTTTTTTCCCCCAAGAAGTAGTGATAAGAAACTCTGGTAAGGAAGGGGAACCTTCTTGATACATTGCCTGTCCTTTCTCCTTTTTGTCCTGGGACTTGGTCTGGAGTTAAATGTGTTATAAATATCCGAGTACCAATGCTTGGTAGACTTATGAGAGCTGTTAACAACTAATGAAGGTTAAATGCTGTCTATTTTGGGAACCTGAATGACTCTGCCACTCACATTTTAGCAGTACTCAGTGTCTAGAGCTGCCTTTTCCCTTCTGTCATTCCTGTGAGGTGGAGAAGCACTGTAACCTCTGTTATAAAAGAGGATGGGGAACAGAGATGCGTCGGTGAAATCACTGCAGACCTGAGCCCAAGTCAAATAGGAGTGCTGTGGAAGAGCTGTTGAACCTTTATGGTATCTCCTCCTGAGAATGTTTGGGTTTTTTCTGAAGTCCCCCAGCGCAGACTGTAGTTTTCTGTGCCTTATCTGTGTGACAATGACCTTCCTCCAGGAGGCGAATCCTTTGCTGCAGCACGTGTGTGTGTATGCCCTGACAGTGCCTGCTCCACTGTTAGTATCAGCATTTCACTGATTTTCTGCAACTTTTGAGTCTTGTCATTTCCTGGAAGCACCTGGTATCGTTTTGGTGAACCTGTGTTAGTACAAGGATCAGATTTATTTTTTTCCTGGAGCCGTGTTGCTGAAGTGGTTTGGGTTGTAGAGGTTGTGGCTGAAGTCTCTTCCCTCTCCCTGCAGCCTGGCTCTGGCTGGCACATCCCTGGGGATGTCAAGGCTTCCAAGGGTGTCCAAATCAAATCCCTGGGAGGTTGTGATGTAAAAGCTGCTTGTGCACACTGTGTGAAATCCAATATTTTTTCCTTCCTTTCTGCACTAACTTGCATTCAAGTGTGGTTTTGCTCAGTCTGTTCATCAGCCTTTGCTCGTCCGTCATTACTGATGTTTTCAGGTGCTCCAGAATGGCTCACCCTTGTCTCTAGACTCTGCTGGCGTTAATATTTTATGTTGTCAGCTGCCATCTTGCTGTTTGCCCCTGTTCCACTAGGCTAATAATGATCCCGAAGGAAACTTCTGCCTCTGCCCCGGTGCAGCCTCCTGCTGATTGCTTTCCGAGGCAGGGAGGGCTGCTGCCCACCCGTCTTTGACTCTCACATAATGATTCAAACCCAGGGATGCTCGGTCATTTAAACAGACTTTCACACCCTCTGTTCACTGGTTTGCTCTCCTGTGAGTTCCCCCAAAGAATTGTTAACTGGCTCAGTTTAAATTACTTTCACAAAAGCCCGTGCTTATCTATCTCTGTTTTATCTTGTTACACTCAACTCAAAGAGACGCTTTGAATTCGGAACCTTCTTAACTAATTTTCTTAATGTTCAGGTGAAACTTCCTCGCCAATGACTCTAATTTCCCAGAACAACCTTATCTCTGCTTTCAAAACAGAGGAGGATGTCTGCCGTCTGGTATCTCCAGCAGGATAGCCATTTTTAATGATAAATCATTTTATTCCTTTTGTCTGTTAACACCTTTGTTATTTTTTGGTCTTGGGTGAATATCCAGCTTTGAGGTTATTATTATTATATCTTCTTAGAGCAGTTTAATTTCTGGGAGCATTTAGCTGCCTTTATCACAGCTCTCTGGTTAAAACAGAGCAGAGGAGCTGTGATGATTCTTTTTGGAGCCTTTGCTGGGTCAGAGTGTGCAGTTCCACTTGTGCCTCTGATGGACTCCAAGGATGGCCCTGTACGTGGAGCTGCCCATCTCAGCTTTGTTTGGGGTTTCATGTTTTCAGAGTGCTGAAATTTGTCTGCTTTCAAAATACAAATTAATATTATTGCCGTGGCTTTTATTTACTTGAAGTTCTCCATTATGTTTTACATTTACATGACCTTTTCTTGCTTCGTGCAAGTATCATGGCTTTCGGTGTTTTGATATTTGTATTTGTTTTCATCTTTATGAAACTGGTAATGTAAAAAAAAATAACAAAAACCAAGAAGATCTATGATAGGTTTATTTTCTTTTGAATGTTGGATATGAGATACTCTTGCAAGTTCACGTATTGCAAGTAGCAATTTCTGAGCTGCTCATTCTCTTCTCCCGGTACAAGTGTCTGAATATCCCATGGGATTTAACAATGTGGCAACGAGTAAACAAATCACTGTATTCCCAGAAAAGTGTCACTGGATCACAGCTGCTGTCACTCCTGCCTGCCTGGAAGATTAATCAGGCTGCTGAGATTTCAGTGCAGCTGTGGGCAGGACAGGGAGCTGGGTGGTCCTGTTCTCTAGGATCACATGGAGATTTCAAATCTGTTATACCTCATTTGAGCTATTACTTCATGGATTTTTTTCCCACCCCTTTCTTGGCCCTTTAAAATTTATAATTAAATTTTATTTATTTTGCTTATTTAATTTTATTATTTGATTTTCTGCAACTGCCTGGCTGGTGGCTGCACATTTGTTTAAAGGGAGGCAATCAGCTGTCAGATAAGCTGAGAGGCCACAGTTCAGGCATTGTCTGTGCCAGGTACTGTTGCCAGGTGGCCAAAGAGCAATATTCTAACCAGCCGTGGATGTGATTATGATGCTTTTATGAACTTAGTCCAATTCTGCCTTTTATTTGTCTTCACAGCTGTTAAGGGCACTTTTTATGGTGTTTCTCTAGTCTGGAAAATTTCGATCAGATTAGAACATTACTTCTCCGAGCTGCAGGAAGTAGGGCATAGTTTAAAGAGGATTAGTGATCTGTGTAAGGTAAGTCTTAGAAGGAGCACCTTCATCTTAAGTAATTTATGTGTCAGTAGAGATTTCCTTCTTTCTTCAGCTGGAATCTGTCATGTTAAAGGTCATTTTATTGAAATTCATGCTCACATATTCATAAAAGGATGCATTCTTCTGAGCATTATCAGTCACCACGGTTTTGAAGTTGCCGTGCTGGATCTTTTCTGTGTGTTTTAGCCCTGGAATCTGATGTGATGAATTAAGGGAGATGGCTGCTCATGAGAGCCCAGCATTAATAATACTGAGGGGGGAATTGTGATGACGTGCAGTCTTCATCCTTAGCGTGGTTCAGCTGGCAGGAGAATGTGAATTTATGGGAATGGGACTCTCAGTTGAGCTTGGGGGAAGCAGGTCTGTAGGTGGTTATAGGCTGATGCTCTGTGACAAATTTGCTTTGCCTGATGGTCTGTCTGGGACCTTGGCACCTTTTGCTTATTTTTGAATCCTCTGGGAACAGCAGGCCTAGCAAGACATGATTTTGTATTTGTCTTCTGCATTATTTTATTTTGTGTTTGTTAAAACAACTCTGTAAACATTGTGCACATCTAGGCTGAAAAGGATGGAGGGAACCTGAGTGGGGCAGGGAGAAATGTATAACTTTGACCCTCCTGACAGATCTTTGATCTCTGACTTGGCCTTTACAGCCCTATTCCTGCTTTATAAAAACTGGAGTTTTGCCTTATGGAAGTGTCCCTTACCCTCACGTTTCAGCCTTCCTTGCCTTTTCTGTCGCCTCACCAGGTAGATTGCCAGGGTTCTTGTGTATCCCTGGTTATCTTGTGTTGGTTTGGAGGCCTTGGCAAGGGAAGGGGCTGCTGCCATCATCCCCTCCTGTATCCCTCTGCTCTCCGGGCTCTGTGCAGGTGGCTCTGGGCTGCAGCCTCCCCTCATTTACCTGGTGGATGCTCAGGAGTTCTGCTCTTCCCTCCTTCAGCTCCAGAGAAATCCAAGGAACCCAGAGCTGGCTCCTTGCTTTTCTGCCTGGTTCCTGCTCTTCCTCTGCCCACCCTGTGGGGACCTCAAGTCTTGTCCAGCTCTCTGGGGAGTCTTGCAGGTCAGCTCTGAGCCATAAGCAGTCTCAGAGTGGTCACTTTGTGTCACAGCTGGAACCAGTGATGTTTCTGGGAGATTTGTCCCTCTCCCATCAGCAGGAGACCCCTTGCAGAGCTCGGTTTAACCTGCAGGCAGGAGTTCTCTGACCATCTTGTGCTGCCAAAAGCTGCAGCACTGCATCTCCTTCATTTATCCTTAGATTTTTATTTTTTTTTCCTTCCACACCAAAATTTGTTCGAAATTTCTTTGTAATAGAGGATTATGAATAGCACTTGTCACATTTGGAAGCTGTAAGCCACTGAGGAACGATTTCAGCTCCTTCACAGCCTGCCAGCCTCTTTGCCATTCAAAATTTGAAGGGCCATGTTGGTGCTCTAGAGCTGTTTCACCAATTCTTCTAACAAGTAAACCTCTTTGCCCTTCAGCTTTGAGGATTTTGTTTGCTGTGGGCTGAGAAAAGGTGTCCCAGAGGGCAGGGCTGTGGTGCGAGGAGCTGGAGGAGGCTGCTCCGGGGTGTGAGCGAGCCCTGGCTCTCAGGCGGGTGGGAAGAGCTGAGCCCTGCTCGTGGCAGCTCTTTGTTCCCCATCCCGAGCCAGGCTAATGACAGCTCTGATCATGCCAGATGGCACTCGCCAGTCGTCGTTTAATAGCAGAAAAATGCCTAAACATTGTCTCCAAAAGTGGTTTGTTCGTTCTTGCTCCTCGTTCCAGCCTGGCAGCGATCTGCAGGCAGCACTTGGGGACCTCCTAAGAAGATCTCGTGTAGCAAACTGTCAGAACAGATTGCTGCATGGATTTTCAGAGGATTAAAGTTAATTAAAGAGCTATTCCTTGCTTTCATTTCCTCCTATCTACCAGCTATTTACATGCTAATGTAGGGTCTTCCAGGGAGAATAGGACAAGTGTCAGCACTGGGCATGTTATCACACAGTAGTGAATAATGAGATGAAGAAAAAAAATTATATATATATAATATGTATGTACGTGTGTGCAACTCGACAACTGAAAGCCAGCAGCACAGCTTTTTGCATTTTTGCAGTAATGTGTGATCTTACTGAATATAATTCACTCCATTACATCTCACGCTGCATAATTTAATACTCCATTCGCTATAGTATCTTTACATAAGTTTTATAAACAGGCAAATTGAACGGTTTTTTTTTTTTTTTTGGTCTATCTTGTTCTAAAGAGGAAAGTTCTTTCCTGCAGAAGCAGTGAGTAGTTTTACTAGAGTACAAATCTGGAAGCAGAGACTTTGGTGGGGACTGGCCTCTACTGTTGATTAAGCCCAGGAGATGCTCAGCATGGAAGCAAACTGCAAGTGGACGTAATAGTTTTCTGCTCCGGTTGCATTATTATTTGCCCATTCCATTTTCACATTATTTCAGAGGATTATTTTCTCCTGTAATTTTTCAATATCTTCCATTTTAACACTTTATTAAAACCGCTACGTAACAGATGAAATAAAATTGATCTCAGGTTACACTTCAAGAGGGAATTTAATGCTTTAGGAAAATGAGAAACCTCGCTGTCTGCATTTTTAAACAAAAATATCAAAACTGTCTGTGTTGTTGAGCATAGGTAAAGAGTTTTGTCAGCTGCTGAGGGTAGTCCAGATTAGTTCGAGTGTGCTAAAGGTAATTAAGCTTCCAAGGACTAAGGGCAATCAAAGAGATTTGTTTTCTGTAGCTCTTGGTTCCCCAGAGTGCAGGTGACCTACAAAGTGAGTGGCTTAGCAAACCCAGAGTGCCCTTACATGGGCTGCAGTCCCTGTGTTCCTCGTGACCTTTGTGCAACTGCTCTTTGGCATCAGCCTTTCTCTTCATTTTAGCCTTTTGTGGCTTCCCTAGTGGAAAACACGACGGTCTTACTCTCAGATGTCAGGTGGCTGTTCTTTGGCCTTGAAAATCAATGTGGCATTTTGTGAAAGAGTTAAAAGATGAGGGAAAGGGGAAAAATCCTCTTTTTGGAGACTCACTTGGGGGCAGGCGGGGGAAGAAGGTCACCCACACTGAAAAGCCACGACTGATCCCCTGCTTGCTCCCGCCTAAAAGAGGCTCTGAAAGGGATGTCAGGCCAGGGATGCGCTGGGATTTGGGTGTTTGAGGTTTTCTCTTGTACTTGATATCCCAAATCCTCTCTTTAGCCAGGCAAGGGGCTGGCCAAGATGAAACGTTGCTGTGCGCTGAGCCTCAGGCTGAATTTCTCCCTGCTGTGGTTCTGTGAAGGTCCTCTGAGCCTCACCAGGGAAAAGCTGTCCCTGCTGCCTGAGGAGATGCTGCTGAGGGCTTCTTACCCAGGCCTGTGCGGGTCAGAATAATGCAGAGAATAACTTCTTGTTGCTCCTGATTCCCCAGTGGTGTTTCAGTGCCTCTGCTGACTGAATCCTGCTGAAATGGGTGCTCAGAAGAGACAGTGAGCACCCAGAATTTACTGAGAAAGGGGCACACGTGGAGCAGATGCTTTGTCCCTTCCTGGGCTGCCCATCCCTGGCAGCGCCAACACCACATTGTTTGCAGGAGCTCTGACAAAGGGAAATGACAACCCATGCTTAAAACATAAAGTATTTTAATTTGTGATGCTCATCTCTGTTACACAAATGGTAAAACTCCTGATTTTTGTGTTGAATATTGGGTTTGGGTGAATATGAAAACATTTAGCAAAAACAGAGAACTCCTCTCAAGCTTTTCCTATCAGTGATATGTGTGTGCACTAATTTCCCATTCATCTGTGTTGTACTTCGTGTGAGGGAGGTTTCTATTATCTATATCAAGTGGAATCTTCAATTTTATCTTGCCACATGCTCACAGGAAATTTTTATTTCTGTGCCATTGTTTTAGAAAGAGATCCGGGTCTTTTTTTGCTGTCTAACAAATGGTCTCTGTTCAACCAGAACAGTTGGTCTGTTCTGAGACTGTCGTGGAGCCACATCGTGCAAGAGCACTTCAGCCATGAAGGGCATTTGTTTAGTAGGTTCCATGTGCTGAGAATGTGGATATTTCTAGTGATGACAATTCAGGCTGAATGCTTTTTTCCCAGACAATGCATTTTACTAGAAAAGAATGGAAGGAAAAAAGTCCCTTTCAGTTTTTCAGGCATTACATGCAGATTTTGGTACTTTATTCCATACCCCTTTTCTGGGACCTGTAAATTTGTGGATTTCTAGGATATTTAGCTCAATGCAGTGGTTCTTTGTTGCTGGGAAGAGAACATGAATCTTTTTTGGGAATTAAAATCCCAATGCCCATGTATGTCTGGTTTTTGGGTCACGGGCCCTTCGTTCTGCATCCTCACCTTCAGACTTTGTGGTTCTTGGTGGTGGGTGTGGATAGTGGGAGCAGAAGACACAGATTTTATTTTAATTACATAAAATAAAATTAAAATTTAATTTAATTTTAATTTAATTTTAAAGACACAGATGAAAAGCATTTCAAATAATGAGGTAAGAATTTGATGTTAGTACAGGGGCTTTTTTTAAATCAAAATTTTATGTTATTTTGATTTCTGGAGCTTAAATAGAGCACGGCAAAGATCCTAAAACCAAAATTAGATTTTGGGTTTAATTTTGGGCTGTCATCCCTCAAGATACGAAGTAAAGTAGCAATTTAGAGCAGCAAACAACATGAGTATTTTAGAAGCAGCATCTTTTCTGTATGTTGCCATCTGTTGATAACCTGAGCATAGGAAAGGGTTCATTTCCCAAAGTCACAGGTTTCGTTTGCCAATGAGATGTCCTGAGAAAGCTGTGAAATACAAGGTAAATTCTGATGCCTGAGAGAGCTCTCCAGCATTATTTTTCTTCCCTCTTGGAAACTTTTGTGGACTGGCTGAATGGAGTTGCTGGCAAGAGCAGTATTGTGGGGGAAGAAGTGATGCACTTACAGTCTTGTGTATATATATACAAAAAATATTATAAATAAAAATTAGCAAATGAAAGAACTAAAGAGGTCTGGTTTGTTAACGCTGGTTTTTTGAGCTTTAGCTTTTTAGATGGTTCTGGTGATGGAAAAGAGAGGTCATTGTTGTGTCCTTGACCTGTGAACGTTGCAGAGAAGGCTCAGATCCTCACAGAACCATTTCCATTAATGCATTTTCCTGTCCTCGGCGCAAATGACCCCCAGTATGTGATAGCTCTTAACATGTTTTGAAACTCTCTCCCATAATTAACTTCTGCTGGGCTGAAACAAGGCTGTGGGGCTTGGAGACTCGAGGAGAGACTGCTCAACAGGTTCTGGAAACGGCGCATAGGAGTCCTGCTGCCATTCACATGATTAAGCTTAATTATTTGGAATTGATTATAGGGCTTGAGCACGGATATGTAACAAGCTGTTTGTTGTCCCTCGACAGCAGCACCTTTTGAAAACCCTCTGCAGTGGGATCCCAGCCAAGGACAGGGCTCCTCTTTGCTCTTTGCTGCTGATTTGCCAGCCTGGCTTGTGCTAAGCAGCCTCTGCAGGGTTTGCAGCAGAGCAGCTCCCATTCTGTCCCTGATGACACCGAAGCCTCTTGCTCAGTCCATGGGCTGCTGTTGGCATCAGCTCAGCCTTTCCAACCCTGGGAAGTTTAAACAAAATCTCCCTGCTCCTCCCACCCTCTCCATTACCAGCAGCGCTACCACATTGTAGAACCACAGGATGGTTTGGGTTGGAAGAAACCTTAAAGCTCACCTCGTTCCAACCCCTTCCATGGGCAGGGACACTTCCCACTGCTGCGCAATGTCCCTTCCAGCCTGGCCATCCCTGGGGGTGTCTGTGTCACTGATGTGCAGCCCAGACCTCACGGGGATGATGGTGTTCCTCTGCAGCACGTGAGAGGCACAGGTTTGGGCTGTTAATTAATAATTCCAGTCCTGCACAATGACTAGTCTGATGACAAGTCTCTGCAAAAAAACCCTCTTGGTAGCCTTTGAAGCAAGCATGCAGAAATATCCTATTTTCAGCTGTACATATTTTTTTCCCCCAGAATTACTTCACCATGGCACTGCTCTAAATATGTCTTGTGAGATAAGCTTTAAATCCTACTTGGGCAAAGTTTATTAAAAATTAACATTTGCATGGGGAGTTATAAAAAAGAATAGGACCTTCATTAGCTTAAAATCATCCGAAATACAAAATAATATTGAATTGCTCTCCACTGGTCCAGACCAGGACGGCTCTGACTGCCTGCCAGATCTTGAAGCCCAGAAACAGTCAGCATCAATAATACCCAAAAAGCCACGCTGGAAATTGCACCTCAATTCCCAGAGGTCCAAGGAAATGAGCTGCTACCCAGGCTGAGCAGCCTGAGCTCACTGGAGGGGGATGTGAGCTGCCATTCCTCTCAGGGGGGGGAAACTGCAGTGTTCATGAGGCATCCACTCCAGGGGAACTGCTCTGGCAGCTCCTGGTGTTTGGGGGTGAAATGTCAGGGCAGGGGATGTTGTTGCAAACAGTTTTGCTTTGTGGAAGTTCACACCTGACCCAGCACAACCCCTGGGCCAGGTGGTGCTGGTTTATCCTGATGGAGGATTGATCCCAGGGCAGTGATTCTGAGCTCCAGCCTTTCCAGGAGTTCCAGGGAAATGGAACAACATTAAACACACTGAAAAACAAGTGGGATGAGAGGGAACCTGTACGATGGATGTATGCAGAACATCAGTTTTCATTTTCACTTTGTTTTCTAGGACAGATGAGGAACACATTCTTTCCTGTACCCCTTTCCCCTTGGGGACTGCATGTCGCTTGCTTCTACCTTGCAGCATTTAATCTGTTGTGATTGCCTTAAATGTCTGTGTCTCCACAATATTCACCTTCCCTTGGGCTGCAAGGCACCAGCACGTGTGTCTCTGTGTTAATTTGTCCCAGTTCAGAGGCGCAGCATCATTAGTGAGCCGCTGCTGCCGCGCTAATTACTGTGGGATTTGGGCGCAGCGGTTTGCTCGTGCATCGCTCTGTACCTTCCCTTTAATCTGCACAGGCCATCTGCTTTGTTCCTTAACTAAAACTTGTTTTGTTTCTGCTTTGGAAGAGTGACTCTGTTGCTCCTGATCTCCTCTGTGGAGGAAACCCATCGCAGCCGGGATAAATTACATCCCTTTGATAGGTCGTGCTGGCTTCTGAAAGGTTTCTCACAAGTCGTGCCCTGTGGTTTTGCTATGCACAGATTTTTTCTTTCCTCTGTGGCTGCAGGGACAGCCAGGGCAGTGTTTTTGTAGGACCATTCTGTAATCTGGGGAACTCCTGTAGGTCTGACCACAGTCGTGCTGTTGGCTCCTAGCAGAGATTTCCCAATACAAATGTACAGTAACAAAAATGCTACTGAGTGGTTATCCCATGAGAACCCTATGAGTAAAACCAGAAGAATTTAAGAATTTTAAAGAATTGTGGGTTGGGTGACAGAGCTCTTTCGCTCCTGCCTAAAAGATCTTTTGTGTCTTTTTTCACTGCTTCCCTGATCAAAAACAGTGAATTGTTGGACTGATCAGGTCAAAGACCTGAGTTACCCCAAATCTGTCTTCTCCCCTTTTGCCTCTCTCTTCCCAGGACTTCTCCAGGATTAAATGGGTCAGCTTTTTGGTAAGAGCTGCTTTCCTGAGCTTGGGCAGTCCTCAGACACTGCAGTAGGTTTGTTTGAGTGGATGGAACATGGAAATTGCTGTTGGGGAAGACTTGCTTTTATTTCCCAGAAAAACTTGTTCATTAGATGATGACTTTGAGAGGCGCTCTCTGGCGTGGTCAAACTGGACAATTTTTGATGTTTTAGAGTCATTAAAATTAGATTGTAAAATAAGAGTAGTAGGGGTCTAACAGCATATGTCACTTTTTTTGTCTTTTGGAAGAATTTCTAGCCTAGTTTTACCCATAAAGTGGGTTTTGTTTGTTGCCTTTTAAAGATGTTGCTGTTGTCGATAAATAAGGTGAGGGCTACAGTGATCCATGCCTCAAAAAATACAAAATGAGAAAAATAACTTCCTCAGGTCTATTGACAATTTGTTTTTCTTGTAATGGGAACATTATTTCTGCATGAGCCTCTCTCTCCTTGCCGCTAGAAGCTGGTGTGTGCAGTTCTGAGACAATGAAATAGCAGCTTCAAATCAGGCAGCTTGCATCCTGGTTTTGTGAAAAGAATAAAAAAAAATAACATTATTTCTCCTAAGACGTTTTGGAGTAGAGCAATCATTTAGGAAATGAAAAGATTCTTTGTCTAGGAGGCTCTTCTGTTTCACTCTTTAATCTACGCAGCTGTCTTTCCCCTTCCCCACGGGAAGTTGTGGTGGGTAAATAACATGGAAATTCATTTGATGATGGAGACATTAGAGGTTGGCATGGACAATTAATTTGTTATTAGACAGAATTAATTTTATTTGATCCTTCCATGCTTCTGTTGCTGCATATAAATTCAGCAGCTCAGTGAGTTTGCCTGTGAACACAGCCCTGGTTTTGCTGAAGAATGGGGCTTTTTTGTGACTTCAGGAGTGGCTTCTCTCTTCACTTCTGTGCAAAATCGAGATTTGAGGGAAGCTTTTGGCTTTGTGCTGCTGGAAGTCATTGCTGGGTTTGTGACCTAAAACTTGTGCTTTTCCCCTTCTCAGTCTAAATGCTCTGGTGGTCTTTGCTCAGAACTGGTTTGAAGCTGTTTCTGAAGCTCCATCAGCAGAAAGAAAATGAGGAGCTTTTCTTCTGAGTTCTTTTGCTCACCTGAGGGGCAGGATGGAGTATCAGTGGCTCCAGGTAGAATGTTCATTTTCATCTCCAGGGGGATGGAGATGATGGGATGATCTCATAGTGGGACAAAGCAGCACCTATGGATTCCTCCTTTTATTCCTAGAATTCAAAGCCCCATTTTGGTTGACTCTGGTAGGTACTGATCTTTTCTTCTGCAAAATCAGGAAGGAATTCGATCTCCCGACATCTTTCGTGACTTTTGAATGTCAGGAATTTGGAGCACGTGCAACAGGAATGCTTTGGGAATGTTCACACTTCTCTGCTTCTTTTTACAGTTTCCTTCTGGTTTTGCCCTTCTCTGTGTGACCTCAGGCGAGGCAGCACCTCCGAAGTGGCTGCACAGGGCCAGTGATCCTTTCCTGCACAGAGCTGGTGCACATTTGGGTGTTTTGTTTTGATAGGAGTGACCTAATCACTGAGAAGATCCCCAGAGATGCTTCAGAGGTCTGTGTTTTAGCCCAGTTCTAAACTGGGGAGTGACCACAACTACTTCATCTTGGGGACACCCGTTTCCCCTCATAGGAGATGGAGATGATGCTGAACTCCCCTAAGAGGCTGCTTTGGGATCAACTGCTGAAAAGTGCAGCATAAAAACCCCAAAGTAGCCCTGCACTTCTGCACTGCTGAGTGGAAGAGTTTCATGAACAAGTTACTTATAACAGTGTCCTCGTAAGACATCTGCATTTGCATATATTATACTGCATTTTTCCTCCTGCTTCTCTCCTGCCTTAATTGTCTGTGCTCCAGTTTTCCCCAGACTGGAGAGTCTCCTGCTTGTGCTAGATTGGCGAACTAAAGATAAAAGTTTTTGAAAATGAGACCAAGGACAAAAGCAGGGAGGATGTTCAACTCAGAACTGTAAAAGAATGTGCGAGTGTGTTAAAAAGGGTACCAAATTCAATTATTTTTGTTAACCGGTGAGATCAGAAGAGGAATCAATTATATCATGCAGGTATTGCTCTTTGTGAGCTGCATGGTGATAACTTGAATTGCATTTGCTTTTTAAAGTTGACGTGCCAGGAGACAGCATTGTTTCAGTAGCAATGAGCAAGGAAGGGACTAATGTCATCTGTAAATGGCAGGGAAATATGAAACTCACACATCTTGACAGTAATCTTTTCTATTTCAAAAGCAAATAAGTGAAAAAGCAGGAGAAACTAAGGGATAGAATCACACCTCTCGAAGAACCACAGGGCCAGGCTTGGCATGCGTTGTTGGAGATGATTTAGCAGTAATTAAATTGGTTCCAACGTAGCGGGGTAAGACTGAAGATGAGGAGAGGGAGAAAAAAAAATAAATTACTTCCTCTCCATTAGCATGGCAGCCTGTTAGCAAGCTTGGAGGGAGAGGGGTCTGTGAGTCAGCAGCAGTGATGAGCAGCTGTCCTCCCTTCCAGTCCACGTGGAGCAGGCGCTTCACGCTGGCGTTGATGCCTGATGGTTTTTGTCTTTTCTTTTTATCCCCTTTCTATACATTTTTATCCCCTTTCCCTTTCCTTGTACCCTTCACAAACACTCCCTGTCCCTCAGCCCTACATGTGGGTAGCCCTTGGAGGCTGAGATTGAGCTCAGCTTGGGGCTTCTCTGAGGGGAGCAGACCAAACATCCTGAGTGTCTCCAAAGCAGAGGTTCCAGCCTTGCCCGGAGCCTCCTCTCTGGAACAGGTTTGTTAAACTCGGCTGGAGTCTCCCTTGGGGGGGTGATTAGAATGGGGGACAGTTCCCTCATTTGTTCAGTTTCTCATTGGGGATTTGAGGTCGATCTGCTCATTGCTGAGCTCCATCCAGTTGGATCCGCGTTGGACCCGGGGGTGCTGCTCGGCTGTTCCCACCTGGGCCGAGTTGTGCCCCTGGGATCCCATTAACCCAAGGGAATGCCCTTTGCCCTGCGCTGCTGGGGCTGCCTCGGATTTTTACCAGCCCTTAAGGCATCACCGTCAGCCACCCCAGCACAGCCAGGCTGTGAGTTCTGGATCTGTTTGACATGGTCAGGCACAGCAGAGACCCCAGGAATTTCCTCACTGCAGAACTGAGCCCAGCTCCTGCTTGTTTCCCATCCCTCTCACTGCCCCTGCGAGGCTCTCACCATTTGCTTCCATGGCTCTGTTGCTGCATATGAATTCAGCAGCTCAGTGAGTTTGCCTGTGAACACAGGCCTGGTTTTGCTGAAGGATGGGGCATTTTTGGGGCTGTGACATCAGGCGTGGCTTCTCTCCTCACCTCTGTGCAAAATGGAGATTTGAGGGAAGCTTTTGGCTTTGTGCTGCTGGAAGTCATTGCTGGGTTTGTGACCTAAAACTTGTGCTTTTCCTCTTCTCAATGTAAGTGCCCTGGTGGTCTTTGCTCAGAACTGGTTTGAAGCTGTTTCTGAAGCTCCATCAGCAGAAAGAAAATGAGGAGCTTTTCTTCTGAGTTCCTTTGCTCACATGAGGGACAGGATGAAGTATCAGTGGCTCCAGGTAGAATGTTCATTTTCATCTCCAGGGGGATGAAGATGATGGGATGAACTCGTGGTTCCTGCCAGGCTCTGGCAGCCCCTGGCAGAGATCACCCCTGTGCCCAGGCCTGGGCAAACACTCCCCGAAGCCTCCCCTGGCCGCCAGCATCCCATGGGGTGCTGTGCCCCCAGGGCTGCCACATGCTTCTTGTGAATAAACTGGGGTTCTTGCTGACAAACTACAAATAAATAACAGCAGATCCATCCCATGCTGCTTCCAGGACTTAAAATCTCTTCAGAGACCCCCTGTTTCTTCTCAGGGACCCCCTGTTTCCTCACATGGTGAGTGAAAAAGCAATTGCTGTTTGCAGCATGGGAGGAGTTGCCTCTATGGGTCTCTTTGCTGTTGGTAGCAGTGGGGTAAATTGTGTAATAGCTCCAATTCTAAGCTTTTGAAATGTTTTCATTGTAAAAGGTATTCTTGAAGAATGAAATATATATGTTTGAAGTGCACGAATGTTGAATTTAGAGAAGAATGATTGCGTTCAACCCAATTCAGTGGGTGATATTAAAGAGGCAATTACACATGATTTGTGAAATAAAGAGAGCAACCTCGGCAGAGTGTGGTACCTGCAGGGTTTAACAGCACCCTCTGATCTGAGCTAATAAGAGCAGTGTCTAATATTAGAGTTTGCCTTGTCAGGAAACCCATTAGTGTGCCAGTGTGAGCAGGGCCGTGCGAGGCAGAGCGAGCAGCTGTTTGCCTTTTGGTGCCACAGGAGGTGGCAGGGAGAAGCTCTCTCGAAAAACTTCATTTGTCATGCTGCTGCTTTTCTGTTTATAGTATTAAACTGTTGATTAAGAAAAAGATGATTGAATAGGTACCTTCTTTTAGAAGCACGCAGACTTCAGCTGGAGATTAATTCCTTCATTTGCTTGTGTTCCTCAGAAGTTTTTAAAATTTTACGTAAAGTTGGGTTCTTGGTTTATTGGTTTGTTTTTTTTTTTTTTGAGATGAAAACTTCAGAGCTCTGTAATTCTCAACCTATTTATTCTTTTTGTGTCATCCTCCTTCACACACATTGAGCTGACAGTATTTTTTCCTTCCTTTCTCACACATCCAAAACCTAAATACAATTACAGCTTCCATTCTGTGCCCTCTGGAGGAGCAGGTCTTTGTACAAGCTGTGCCACAGGCTGGGTGAGGAAGGGTTTTCAATTAGTACCATGTTTGGCTTTAAATTCAAAGCTTTTAGGGATTGCTGTTAAAATTAGGTATGTGGGGTAACCTGTTGGATATACAATACAGAATACAGCAAATACAGAATATTAATCCAAGACCACAGACATTTCTTCTCTGCTTTGATTTTTAGTGTGACTCTGTGAGTCTTCTGCATTTTACTTGGTGGCTGGCCCCAAGTTTTCAATTACAAAGTGATTTCTTGTCCTTATTCCCCATCTCATTTATTCCTGGCTCACCTTCCATTCAGCTCTGGATAACTGAGAGAGATGCTGGAGTGGTTCCTCTCAGTTGTTGGAGAGAAATGGATATTTATTAACCATCTGCTGAAGTGGTAAAAAGCAAGAGGGAAAAGTGAAGAATGACACTAGTGAATACTGCAGAGAAACATATCTTCAAATACGTACAAGACTGCTCTGGAGGAAGAGGTGATAAATTTTTGCCTGGAGTTGTGCTGAGGCATGGGGATCATTTCCAGCAGGTTCTGTGCTCTGTTCAAGGTGCTGCCCCAGCAGCTCTGAGCACAAGCAGGGTGGATGGGCTCTGCCTTGCCCTCTCCTCCCTCCCTGACCTCGGTGTCCTGCTCCTGGGGCTGGGGGGTCCCAAAGACAGGGCCTGGGAGCCAGCCTGGTCTGGTCAGTCAGCCCAAGGGGTTTGGGATCAATATTTCCCTGGAGGGAGCTTTGTGGAGGTGGTTGGTGAGGTAACACCTGCAGCTCACAAAGGTTTGTACGACCATGAGCAGATCCATCACCAGGAGCTCCATCTGTACTTCACGGAGACATCAACTCCTTGTGCCTTCTTCACTGTGTCACAGAAACACCCCTAGAGGCTCTCACGTGGTGATCCCACAGCTTTGGCAGCCTGTTCAGAAACTGAGGACTTCTAAACATACAGCAACCGTGTTTTCCTTGCATAAACTCCTTTCATTATGTATATCTGGAGCCGATGTGATTTGCTCAACTGGTAGCTTTTCTCCTCATTTTCTTCTTGACTTAAGTGAGTATTAATCATAAACTGTTTCATTAGTAACTAATTTGGTTCAGAGAAAAAGTTGAAAAGATTTGACATCTGCTGTAGAATTTGTGCTGCTTCTCCCGTGGACTCGAGGCAGGTATTTTGCACAGGGCTTCTTTTGCATAACCTGGCTTGTTGATTTTGTGTGTGCATTTAGCATCCTTGATGTGCACAGGGAGACAAACTTATCACTTGCTGCTTTTTGGGTGTTTCTGGACCCTCACAAGCTGAAGAGAATTAATGACCATGGGCAGCATCTCTGGGACTGCACTGACAACAATGCAGTTTTGTCCTCCTGTCTTTGAACACGGGACAGCTCACAAATGTTGTTATTGGAGGTGAAATCATAAGGACAAGTCTAAAAAGTCATAGTTGCAAGTGGAATAGGAACAGCTTTTTGGAATAAATGGAGGGAGAGGGATTGTCAGGTGGTCAGGAATTCCAGGTGTGTGATTTGTTCCTGTTACTTTTTGTCTTCCCTTCACCCAACCCTTTTTCTGTGCTTGTGGATTCGAGTGATTTCGTGTTTATTGTGGAGGTTTTTTAAACAGCCTAAGGTGGATGTTAAAGATGCTGTTAAATAACTGAAAATGACTCCTGAGAGAAGGAACCAAGGCCAACAGCAGGATCACAGCCCTGGTGTTTTGGACAGGGAAATCTGACCTGTTCATGAACCTGCCCGGAAGAATTCCATGGAATGTGCTCCTGGAGAGAAGGGGAAACCAGGAGAGCTGGGCAGGCTTGCGGGGGGACAACACCTTGAGCAGCTTTCAAACCTCAAGTGTTGTGCAAGTCTGAGTCTGCCTGGTGCTGATAAAGCCTCCATTGAAAATGGCATCATCTCCAACAGCACAGGCTGTAAGATAAAGGGGTATTTGAGAGAGATTGTATGAAGTCAGCAGTGTGCCAGGTTTATTGAAAGGCACTTTATTAAATAATATAATGGTATTTTCCAAATGGAAGCAGAAGAACCAAATATAGCAACAGATATGTGACTTTTTATTTTAAACTTTTAACTGACTTTAGAATAAGAACAATTGTTCTGGTAGTGTTTCCTGGCACATCACAATGGACTTTTTTTCAGAGATGGGACAAATTTAGCAAGGAGTGCTCTGTGCTTAAATATTGCTGTGCAAATGGGGCTGTTCTCACCTTTTTGTTTCCTTGAGGACTTGACTGCAAACTCCAAATTCTGTAACTCTGCCCGTGGTGGGTTGGGCGTCCTTGGGATCGTCTTTCTGGTAGGTTGGGATACAGCAAAGGCGAAAATTCAACTAAAGTGCCTCAAAATTAGCCTGAAAATTCGGTGTGGATGTGGTGCAGTGTGGAAGTTGGATAATCCCCATTAACTGCTTTTGACCAGCTTTTTTTGTAGTGTTATGTGGCAGGGAGGGACTTTTCCCTCTGTATTTTGTTTGCCAGTTATTTCTGTGATTATACCATATTCTGTTCACTTTGAAGCCGTGCCCAGAAGTAGAAGAGCTGCTGGTCTGTTTCGTTCTCCACAATGTGGCAGTTCATTACCACAGAAACAAACCAAAGGGTTTAGTCTGCAGCAAAGGAGATTTTTGTGATACTGTGTTTCTGTTCTTTATTGAAATGAGGTTTTGTTGAAAATGCAAATATTGTGGTCAAATATTAATTAAAAGGCTGATGAATGTTTCGGCCTCATACATTTAATCATAATTGTTTTTCAGATGTGTATAATGAATATCTTTGCTAAATAATGTTCTTCCTCTGGTAAACTGATTTTTCTGCTTGTTTTTAATGAAGCACAACTTCAGTGCTTCACATTTTGTCTAATGGTTTGAGTATAGCATTCCTGATGTCAGTGCAGTTTTGAGCAAAGATTTTTGTTGACTTAATATTGCAGAGAGAGTGGAGAGAGAGGAAAGAAAGCAATGTCATTTTGTCTGGGAATTTATTTTACAGTGTCTAGCCATAGTAAAGGGAAGGTGTTCACTGAGTGGCAGCTGGTGGTAAAATTAGCTCTTCTAACTAGCAGGGTATTTAAAATAAAAAACTCAGTTCTGAAATGTTTAAATTTGAGGAAATTTGGACACGTGGGCCGTTGTCACAACAACTGGAGATTCTGTCTCAGGTGTAGAAATGCATCCTCCTCTCTGGTGTTCTCTGCTGCTGGGGCGGAGGGGGGTTATTGAGGAGGTGTTTTGCTGGGTTTTTGTCACCCGCTGGCCCAGCAGCTTTTTTTTCAGTGTCCTGTTGCTCTGACCTTGCAGGAGCGGCTGAGGATGCACTTGTTATTCACAGAGAGGTGGGGAAAGGACCCAGCACTTGGTGCCTTCACATTTCTCTTCGCTTTTTCCTCATCAACCCAGTTCAGCCAAGATGCTGCAGAACGAGAGCAGCAGTCAGACACGGGTGATGTGTGAAGGACTGGGAGAGCAGCTTTGCTGGAAAATTGATGATTGGACTTGTTTACCTCGAAAAGCAGTTGAAGAAGAGGTGACAATTTGAAAGCACAGAGTCTAATGAACGAGTGGTTTCGAGGAGTTGTTCAGGAGTTGTTTTCCCTGTCTGTGCAAGGCAACAACAAAGATGTTCAATGGAGCTGAAAGGTGGCAAATTAAAACCTGATAAAAGAAAATGCATTTTCAAGCAATGAAAAAAAAGGAGTGGGATTAATTTCCATCAGAAAACCAGTGAGGTCAGGAGTTTCTCAGGGTTCAGAAAGACTGGGTATTTATATGATCAATAAAAGTATCCAGAGGAGTTTTCAGTGAGAGGCTGTTTATCAAATGTATTTATTTGATGTCATTTTCCTGGAGTTGGGAAGCCCAAGGTGAAGGTGCAGCTGGAATTTTGGTGAAGTGCCTGCCTGAAGTGGTCTTTGTAGCTGCTTCTTAAACATCTTATTTATTCTTCACCATGTCAGGGTCTCAGGAGGAGCAGAGGGTGGGTTAGGGGCTCTTCTGCCAGCCTGCACTGAGGTTTATGGGGGTTCAGGACCCAGCAGGTGGCAAATCTCTGTTCAGAAGCTGCAGTCCCGAGCTCTCAGGTGGCACATTTGCCTTTTTAAATGCAGAAGACTCTTTCAGAAGTGCAGGGCACAAGGTTAAAGATCACCCCAGCTTCTCTGTGCTCACCTGCTGCCCAGAGTTAACTCTGAAGGTGGCTCCTCATTAAGCTAACGAGGAGTGTGCTGGGGGTGTGAGCTGAGCTGTGCTCTGGTGAGAGGATAAACTCAGCCTAAGAACAGCCAAGGAGGTGTTGCTTGGTGCAGTTCCCATCTCATATAAGGCACAAATGTTGTTAAAATGATATTTCATATTTTCAAAGGGTGAAAGTTAAAACATGGAACCCTCATCATGCAGGTAATGTGAAATATATATGATGTAAAATTAGTGTTTCGACCTCTCGCAATGAAAGCATCGAATTTTAGTTCAAAGTAAAGGCTTCTCATTGCTTTGGCCTGGATAAATCACTGGATGTGATTAAATCATCTGGCCCAGTCTTATTGCTGGGAGCATGGTTTGGGTGTGAAATGACCCTTTATGGTTATTATCACATTTTTAAGAACATACCTGAGTACTCTTTGCTTTATAGCTGATTTATGTAGCATGGAAGGTGCATACTGGACCAGATTCCAGTCCCAGTTCAGTCTTCTCTGCCCAGTGTCCTCTCTGAAGGGACTACAAGGGCCAGGAGCTGTGTCCCCTCTGCCATGAGAGTCCTTGATAAGGATAACACAGATTTGCTCCAGGTGACCTGGGAGAGAACTTGATGTATAATTTGTGAAACTCTTATTGGAATCACTGATCTTTTATGCCCTGGAGGCAGCAGAGGGAATGTTTTATGAATTAAGTAAAGCATGGGAAATTATTAATATTTTCTAATAAAGCAGTCAGGTGATGTAAGATTCTGACACATCACCTAAAATCCCTTTTTCTTTACTTTCTTCAAAAAGCCCTGGCTGGCATATTTCTGGAGTTGTTGACACATCACGAGGGGATCGAGGAGTTGCTTTAGAGTTCAGTGGAATGGGCTGTGTTGGATTGGATGAACTCATGTCTGATTTTTTTTTTTTTGTCCCCTCAAAATGTGATGTGAGAGCTTTGCCCTCCTGCTGCAGCTCTGTCTGAGCCCCAATGCCCCAGAGCAGGGCCCAGGTGGGGGGGCCATTCCTCCTCCTGCATTCTTGCAGAGACAACTTTGAGCACAGCTCAGTTTGCTCCTCTCCCAAGTGAATGATATTTAAGTGGTTGAAACTGCAGGGAACTGGCTGCTAAGAGCTTTAGAGGCCAATATCTGGGTTACTTAGTAGACAGGAGGAAAAAGAAATCTGAGGGTAAGGAATGAACATGGGGTGAATTTTTATGCACTGCAGACACTGGCAGCATAAAATAATCTGGTGTACTGTCACAAAAACTTCCTTTTTTCTTATTTCTTACTTTTTAGTTTATTTTTTTTTTTTTGAATGGGTGAATAACATCAGTTTTGTATTGCCAGTGAGTAAGAATGAATCCATTCCCTTGTCAGCTATATGCTTTCCCTCTGGCAGTGATGGTAATCTGATGGCTAGGTTGAAGAAGGTTTGTTGAGGGGTTTTTTGGGTGTTTTTGAAAAATAAATTTCTGTTTTTCACATGTGAACCATACACAGGGTGTCAGATACCGGTGTCAGCTGAAGAGTGACCCTGTGCTGAGACAGGTGAACAGGGCAGCAGCTTCACACACAAGATTGCCACTGCCTGAGCAGTGGGACTGAGAGAAATGGCAGGAAAAAGAGAGATTTTTGGAATGAAGAGATGCCAAACACAGTGAGGCAGACAAGCAGGCTCACCCTGGAGACAGGCAGCAGCGAGCGTTCCGGTAGAGGGGAGCTGAACGAAATAAAAAATCCTACAATTATTTCCCAGCAGCAGGAGGCTAAGAAACATAACTAAACATGTTAAACTCACTGTGAAGCAAGAGGACCCCAGGGGTATTTTAGTCAGATAATATTTAATTTGTTGCAGTGTCAGTTGTATGATTGCTTGTCAGCTGGCATATGGATGTGCTATAAGCAAAGCGGGGCTTTCAGAGAGCACACACAATTTTCCAGGAGATAGTAAGCAGGAGATTTATCAGGGACGGATTAAAAGAGTTACAGTGGATTTATTTGCTCTGGTCCATTGCCAGGATATAAGGCAAGCTGAGCTCTCTGCAGAGAAGTGTTGGAAGAGAGGGACAGGAGCTAGAAAGGGAGGACTGTAAATCAGGAGAAAAACCTCGGAATACAGGAGCATGTAAGAGATACACAGGTATTTGTAGGAGCACGTTTAAAGCTGCCAGCTGAACGTTGGCCAGAAGAGCAATGGGATTGCAGAGTTTCTCCACAATTTAAGAATGGATGGTTGAGAAGCCAGGAGTGTCTCTGAATGTCTCGTTCTGGTACCGAAAATGAGTCTCTGATCGTCTCTCTCCTGCTCTCTGCCTGTGTCCTCTTCCCACCGCAGCTTCCCTGGGTGGCTGCTTCCTCCAGGCTTCCAGACTGCAAGAAAGTCACTGTTCAGCTTGAATGATAACCTGACTTTCTCATAACGGAGCCATTTTCTTGCTGGGAGTGTTATGAACCAGATGAAAGGCATCCCTAGCAGAGAGATGATGGGACAGGCAGGGATTCCTGCTCTGCTCTGTGCCTCTGGTTATGTGCCTGTCTGACCTCTCCCCACCTGTTCCTGACGGGTGTGGATGGAGGTACTTGGACTTCAAAAGAAGGAATATTTCATTTTTCTTGGAGAAGCCTCAGTTGTAGGGCACAGCACATCTGAAAGGCTTCTTTACAGGTTAAATCCATCTTTAGATCCCTGCAGTAGCTTTCTCTGTTGGCTTGAGGGGCAAAAACACAAGCAGAGGGTTGATACATAGACAGTCGCATTCGAGAATTAAGGATATTAAAAAAAAAACGTTTCCTAATGGCGTTGTCAGTGCAAGGATAGTGCAATCTGCTGGATGCTTTTATTTTTATGAAGTTAACGGGCTTTTTTTTGTAAATGGTGTTTTAATTGAGGTCTTGAGTAGAAAGTCAATGGTGTGTGTATACATATGTGTCTGCAGTCAGTTCTGATTTGCAAAGTAATGTGAAAATAGGTCAGCCACAGCGAGAAATGTTGGGAAATGGCTGCAGCTGAGAAGGAAGCTCTCTGTAGGTTTGGGAGTAGAAAATTTTGGTTTTAAGATGATTTGTACGGAAGATGAGGGTGGTAGAGGAAGGGGAGCCATTTGCCTTTTGGTGTGGCCGTAGGCAAGGAGGGGCTGAGAAATGTCTGGTAATTTAACTTTTGCTGGGTTTGTTTCGCTGAGGACTCTTGGGGTGTTTGTTCTGGAAGAGTCCATTAGCTCCTGTGCTAATTAGAAGTGCTCCAGGAGGGAGCTGAAGGATGTGGCTCCCACAAGAGCAAAGTCTGACCCAGGGTGTCTTTAGCCCCAGCTCTCTGCAGGCCTGGTGCTGTCTCTTGGTTGTTGCTGCTCCCCTACACTTTCCATAAAGCAATGGGATCTGAACACAGATTCATTTCCAGAGCAACGCTGCACAATTTCAGTCCCTCCAGCCCCCAGACTGTTCATTATCAGCATCCCTGGTCCCATTCCCTGGTTAATGCTTTGCTGAGGGGTGCAGGGCATCTCCCTGTGCCCCAGTGAGCCTGGAAGGTGCCAACGGGCAGCTCTGGGACAGGCAGGTGCCCAGTGATGCTGCAATGGGTTCCTGGTACCTCTGCTGCCACCCAGCACTCAGGGCTCTGGGCTTCGTTTCCATGGGTTTCATCCTCCTGCTACAAACTCATTCCTCCAAATTACAGAGATGTTGTTGAATTGCAATTCTCCTCTTTGATAAACACATCACCAGAGTGAAGATT
Source organism: Pomatostomus ruficeps (assembly GCA_013400735.1). Taxonomy (NCBI): domain Eukaryota; kingdom Metazoa; phylum Chordata; class Aves; order Passeriformes; family Timaliidae; genus Pomatostomus; species Pomatostomus ruficeps. The sequence continues at coordinate 440,733 of VYZT01013754.1, forward strand.
TATCACGTTTATTATTTGCCTTTATTCAGTAGACAATTTACCTGTCAAAGAAGGAAATTAGACTGTTTTGATATTATTCATATTAAGGCTCAGTTGATTGTTTCTTGTCCCTAATTCTTCTCTGGCTGCTTGCAATTTGATTGTTAATGTTTTTTTCAAGTATTTTATGAGATACCAAAATATTGAAGTGATTTATAATTGCCAGAGTCTGTATCTTCTCATCCATCCTTCTCTTAAAAGGTTGGGTCTGTTCCTCTGTCCTATTTTCTGTTGCTCTCTTGCCATTTGTGAGTTCCTCAAAGATAGCTCATGGACCAGAGATTAATGGGATTAATTTTATCAAGTAACCTAAGAATATATGTTGTCAATAGGTCCTGACACAGTCTAATATATTTAAGTATTCTTCAGTTATTTCTAACCATATTTTGGTTTATATTCCTATGACTCCCACTGCTAATTTTACTGATGTTAAACATCTGGTCAAGCCCCATCTCCCTTTTTTTATATATGAGTTTAAAGCAAGGAAGCCCAGGCCTCTGTCACAGTCATCTCTCCCTTTTATTTGTGTTTTTACAAGAAATAGTTAGCTAAATTATACCTGATTGCAAATAGCATCTGTTTGATGTTGAAGCTCCGTATCTTCCTTCAGTCTTGAAATTTTCCCTTATTACAACTAATTTGGATTTAGGAGTCTGGAGATGAAGAGGAGGGGAAGAAGTCTTGCCACTGATTTCTGATAATGAAGCAGCCTATTAACATTCTCCAAAAATTACCATTAATTAAACAAAAAGCTGATGTCATCCTTGGAATATTTCTGTGCCACCAAAAAAGCACCAAGTGGGAAATATCATTCTGATCCCAGTGTTGAGAGTCTGTCTGCTCTGCCAGGCTCTGAGCCCTGCACAAGTGAGAGAGAGCTGTGGATTAATAGTCAGAGTTCACTCGTGTGGAAATAAAGCAGATTTTGCTGTGACTAGAATCTGTCATTAAAAAGCCATTATTGGAACTGACCGACACAATTCCAGCTCCCTCATTGCTAATGACAAAACAATCTGTTCTTTAAAAAACAGCAACCCTATATTTTCCTGCAGAGAACGGTGCAGGAGACCCACCAGAACAGGAGCGGGGTGAAGAGAGGCAGCTGAAAGATTTATTGATCAATAAACCAGACAATTACAGCTTGTTTATAAAAGGAAAAAAAGAAAAAAGCCACCTCGAACCTCAGGCCTGCGAGCAACACTGAGACTCTAATAATGATAACTCTGGCATCCAGCTTGAAACGATAAAAGTCAATAGGAAGATATAGGATTTCAATAAAATTATGACACTAGATAAACTTTACCCCAGGAACACGTTTTCCCTGGGTGTGTGACTGACTTCAGTTAGATTTGTAACTTTAATTTCTTTCTTATTGATTTTTTCTTTTCTTCAACTAATTAGAAAGTCTGTGGTGAATGGGGGGTGTGGGTGTGTTTGAAGAGGGGCTAACGAGCAGCAGCAGGGGAAGGGCCTGAACTTAGATGTTTGTATATAAGGTCAGACACCTTTTTATGGTTTTTTTGGCTGTGTTTTACGCTTCACCTGCTTCCCACAGCCAGGCTGGAGTGGCTCTGGTGCTCCTCGGTGTGCAGGGTCTGTGGGCTGCCCCTGTGATGCTTGCAGTGATGATGATGATGGTGTTTATGTGAACCCAGATCTTTCCCTAAAATTAACCCAAAAGTCCCCACTTGCATTCCTGCTGTTTCGAAACCACTCTGGGGTGTGAATGCTGCAGGAAGGGATTTTCTCTGAGCTTCAAACTCCTTGTCAGCCAGGTCAGACTTTGGTTTTACACAGAGGGAGTGGGAGGACTGGGGAGAAGCTTCATCTTAGGGGTGGCATTTTGCAGAGGTGCCACCCTGTTCTTCACCACAGCACATTTTCAAGGGATTAGCTCTGGTTTCTGGTTAAAATGACAAAATGTGTTTTCTTCTTAGTTACTTATGCAATGGTGGGAGGAATATTTATTTGATGAATGGGCTGGCGCTGGCAGAAGGAAGGGGAACTGTTCAACCTTTGAAAAAATCACTATCCTTCCTCTTTTTCAAACTTACATCTCCTCAAACACAGCTGCAAGCTGCAGCACCAGGGTTTGCTGTAGGGCATTCATTTCCTAGGCTTATAATGAACATCAAAATTGTTATTCTGCGTTTAGGGCATGTTTGGAATGAGCTGCATTTCTGTTCAGGTGTTGATTTAAAGCTGGTTAAGGTGAAGAGCACCTGGAATTGTGCCAGGGCGGGTCTGTGGTGAGTTAGCAGAGATTCACCCTGTGCTGGGTAAATTTGGGAAATTCCCAGAGGAACTGCTTTTTAGTAATTCTGATGAGAACTCTCCAGATAGGAAGCAGGAAAACAGCTGTATTAGAAAAAGGTTAGAAAGGGCATTGGAAGTGCCTGGGGAGGATTTTGATGGGTTGTGAAGAACGAGGAAATACTGCAGCAATTACTAAATTAGGATTACATTTTAGAGAATCTTTTTAGGCAGAGGACTGCTCAACGAGAACTTCTGTTTCCTGCCAAACTAACGAGATCTTTAGGAGGGAGGAAAAAGCTTTCAATAAGTGCCCTTGATGGGGAGAAATTTAAAAAAATGGAGCTGGGGACCACTTGTTGGAAGCTGAGCATTGATTTCACTAACAGTATTAATATTTAGAAATAATTAAAGAGGATAAGTAAACTCCAGGATCAAGTGTTTAATTGTGTCACCCTTTAGTTCAGCTTTTCAGCAGCTTTTTTTTCTTTTTTCCAATACAGCTTCTGCTGTGTTTACCATGTGGGATTTTTCTTGAGAAGTTTATTCTTCATTTGCTTTGAAGGGCGAGGGCTGTTGTTGATTTTAGGGGAAATACAGCCCCTAGGACAAATTCCAGTTTCCCCATGCTCACAAAAAACTGGAATTCGTCCTCCCTGCAGCTCGACAGCCCAGGGAGCTGCTGGGATCTTTGTGGGGATGACTCCAGTGACCTCACCTTCAGCAGTTCATTGGAGGCCAAGTGTGGTGGGAGCTGCCAGGGCTCCTGTTTGCTTTCGAAAAAACACCAAGAATTTTGGGGCTGCCCCTGCTGCAGCAGAGAGAACACAGCAGTGGTAAATTATCACATGGATGGAAGATCGTCGTGGGTTGAAAGATGCTTGGGAGGAAATTAGGACAGCGGAGCAGCTCGGAGTGCAGAGAAGGAGAGAGGATGCTGTAATTGCAAATCTAATTGCAGCAACATGCGAAGCTCAAACTGATGCCTTCACTAAATGCTGTCATTATGGTCTCTTCTGTGCTCTAGAAAGTGATTTGGCTGTAAATGGAATTCATCTCCTGAGCAAAAGCAGTTTGCCTTAAGGAGAGAGCACTGGGCAGACTGGGTGATGTCTGTGGGTTCTGGAGGGGGAAGAGGAGGATGGGGAGATCCTGTCCTGCTGCCTCTCTGCCAAACAAGTTCACCACAAGGCAGGTGTGGCTGCATTTGGGTTTTCTTTTATTTTTCAGTAACATGGAAGTATTTCCTTTCACGTGTCTGTCAGATGAACAGTTCTAAACTATGGCAGAACTGTTTCCCTGGAACAATATTTCTCTCCAGTTAAATCTGGGATAGGAGCTGGTAATAGTTGCTGGTACTATTTATGTTAAAACCTGTTTGTCTTTATAATTTTATTAACCCAGTTCCTGTAGCCCCAGGCTGTCCTTTGGTCTTGGGGTCCTTTTCCCTGCTGGCCAGTCCAACAATCTTGGCTGACCTTTCAGTTCCTGACGTGCTCTGAACACACTGCACCTCTGGCAGTGCCCCAGCCTTGCTGTCTCACCTTGCATTTGAACGTTCCTTCCCTTCCCACATGGACATTTGCTATCCACCTTCAGTCCTCGACCTTTAGATTTGGGAGGAGGAGATAACCTTTGTATCCAGGCTGACCTGAGTGGTCACTTCACTATCGGAAATACAACCTTTTGCATTTTAGGGGTGTGGGGAAAAGGACCTTTTTTCCTGCCTCAACAATTCCTGATTTCCCCAAGTGAAACTTTTCAGAGCAGCTGAGCTGGGTTTATGAAGTGCTGCCCTGGCCTGGGCTGGATGTGATCTGCACAGCTGTACAGCCCAGTGATCTTCTGATATTCCTTTGGCTGTGATGCAGAATTCCCAGGAAGGAGCTGCTCTGTCCAGAGTGCTCCTGCATTTCTGTAGCAGGGGAGGTAACAAACTCCAGCAGTGAAAGGTGGCACTGTCAGGTTTCCTGGGAGTTTATGCCAGGGGTCTGCGCTGCTTTGAGCCTGTTCTGTAGCCTCATAAGCACTAAGGTTCTTCCAGGCAGTCAAAAGCTGAAATGCTTCATCAGCTGCTGATCCCCGTGTGATACTGCACTGTAACCAGTAACCTCCTTAAACACACCTGACTTCTTGGAATTTTCCTTCTGTCCCCATTCTTCTCCTCCATCAGTGCCACGGAGGGAGGCATGAGGTGCTGGCTGAAGCTGGGAATGCATTGGGAACGCTTCAGCCAGGAGCCCGCACAGAAAGTTTTAGGTTTAGGTCCGAGCTCAAGCCTTAGAGTTGGGAAGCCACTCTCAGGGAGGGGAGAAGGATCCCTCTGTTTGTCTTTCTCTGCAAATGCCTGGTTCTAATTGCCAGCAGATAGAGAAGTCAGCCAAACACACTGTCTGCCAGGCATTAACCTCGGAAAAAGTGTTTGTTACGAGCTCTGAGTGTTGCAGCATCTAACAAGTGATAAGTCACATACCGTTTTGAGGATATTTGCTCTCAGCCACTTTGTTCGATGTCAAATCTGTTTCATTTCTGTTGTGACAATTCTGTTCTTCCTTTGCTGAGACTCTGGCAGGAAAAATGTCAAGTACAACACTAAATATTTTGCTGAGGAAACCCATTCAGCCATGTTGAATTAGAAGAGTGTCTCCAGGAAGAAGGCAGGCTCTGTTTTCAGTTGCCATCTGCTTGTTAGAGTGTCTGCATGCTGCTTTCCTGCAAAGGATGTGGGGTTTTATAGACACAAGCCAGTCTAATTTTTCAGTTTTCACAGCAGCAACATTTATTTTATTAGAATTGTGTGTTCATCTGTGCCTTGACACTGATACGAAGACGATGAGCGTGCATCCATCAGAGTTGAGTTGCCTCATGAAAGAACAGTGGGCAAAGGTGCAGAAGGCTCTCGGAGCATGGGCAGGGGCTTTATCCCTGAATATTTTGCTGTTGTTCCTGGCAGGGAGTGCCATCAGGGGCTTTATTCCTCATGTTTTGCTGTTTTTCCCGCAGGAGCGCGATGGGATGCGGGCGATCCTGGAGTCGTACGACAGCGAGCTGGCCCCGGCGGAGCACTCGCCGCAGCTGAGCCGGCGCATGCGCGAGGCCGAGGACATGGTGCAGAAGCTGCACGCTCACAACGCTGAGCTGGAGGTAACAAAGCAGCGTCCTGCTCTAACCCCAGGGGTGAAGCAGCTGAGAACTCTAAGGTTGAATCTCCTGGTGACGGGATCTGCTCTCACATCTGGCAGATTTGCAAAGGTCGTGCTTGGAAATTCCAGGGTCAATGAGACCCACGAGTCATTGTTCTGCACCTGAAGCTGGCAGAAGCAAGAACAATCACCTTTGAGTGTGCTGAGTGTGCCTGCATGGCTGGAGGGACAGCCACTGCCTGTGGTGAAAGGGTTGTGGTTAAGGGGAAGTGAAGGGTGAGCAGGTGTGGGGTCTTCTCAGTGGTGTAGCCGAATATATTTTGATTCACTCTGTCACATGGGCAATCAAGGTTCTCCTGTGCACAGTGTGAGCAACTCATGTTTACAGCACCTTTACTTAAGGGTTGAAGAAGTAAATTATGTGTCTGCTGTAAATTCTTCACTTCTTGGCATCGGGCCTGAAACCCCCAGGTTGCTGGTCACTGTTCAGTGCTTTTTACTAGTTTTTCTCTAAGAAAGAAAACATTCTGTCCGAAGAGAGAAGTATTTCTTAAAGGAATTCTTATGTTCTTAGTTCTCTTTTTGAAAAGTTGTCTGAAATGTGACTGTGGTGAGCTCAATGTCAGCCTACACTGGCCGAATTGTTCCTCTCTTCTGTTGTGCTTAGTGGAATGGGCCTTTGTGGTCATGAGTTGAAATATTTGGAATATGCCTCTTAAAATATGTCTCTTAAAGCTTGGCAGTTTTATTACATTAGGCTTTACAATGGTCATAAGCATGTGAGTTTTTCTTCATTTCTAATTCCATCATCATGTAGATTTAGATGTTATAACCCGAATGGAGTACACTGGTAGGAGTTGCGCCTGGGTTCATGCTCAAGCCATGGAGTGAGTGAGCTGTCTCACTCTGCACAAAACTCTGTTTCTGGCATCTTTAAAATTTCTCTTTCCTTATGTTAGGAGATGGGGACTTGCATCAGGCAGCCCTGGCTCCAGTGGACTTTGAATCCTTAGAATAGCCCAGTGTGGTGCAGAGCAGTTTCCTGGTATAGATCCATTCTCAGAAAAGGAATTCTGCAAAGTTTTGGGCAAGCTGATAGAGAAATCAGCTGCTAACACCAGATAAAATGAAAATTTCCCTGAATTAGTCTGCCTCAGAAGATGTCTGTTTTGTCTTTTGAGCACTCCTTGCTTCCCAGCAGACAGAACAGGATTAAACGATGCTGACATGAAGGGATAGGTGGCTATTTTATCCTGCTTCCTGAGTTGTTCCCAACAGTGGCTCTAGGTTGTTGCAGGGAGATTTTCTGAATTGTTTCCTTGTATATGTCAGGTGTGCTGTGTTGTCTTCAGGCAATAGCAAATTGTCTTTTCTTCTTCAGATGAAAGCATGGAAGAGTGTGGGAGCCATTTGGTTATACCCCCTTAATTATTTATAGGGAACAAATTCTAAGTTTATTTTCATGGATATGGATTAAGCGCTACATGGAAAATTTCAGAAAGGAGCTGTGTTCTCTGGAGGTTTGCTGTGTGTGATGTCAACCTTTAAGTCTTTCAAAGACTTTGCTAGAAGCAGGATTCAAAGACCTGATATTTTCCTCTCAAAGTAAAATTTTACGCTTCAGCTTGATTGTGTTTGCCTTTCTGACTGCAGCGTTGGCTGCAGAATCCCATCTGTTTTGAAATTTTGGGGGAAGGTGTTTTGTTCCAGTAAAACTCGGAAAACTGGAAAGGGAAATTGAGGTACAGGCAGGACCCCTGGTGCTTCATCATCAGGAGCAGCAGCTGCAATCAGCTGCCAGTAGATCAAAGCTGCTGAGATGGTCGATGGCAGCTATTAATAACTCCTGCCTTAATGCTCTGCACCCTCCCGGCTCTGCTGAGCCTCCCCGCCAGCTCGGGAAATGTTGACACCTGCATGACTCAGCTCCCAAACAGAGGAGGCTGCTGGGATGAGGCACCTTGGAGCCTCGGTTGCTTGGGATGTGGCAGAATCAGCCTCTGCAGGGAATGAGGAGGGAAGGAAAAGGGAACTTTGGCATGGTTGAATCAGTGGCAGAAGGGTTGGGGCATCCCGGGAGCCTCTGGTGTGGCCAGGCTGGGGAGGAGCTCAGGGGAGCCAGGAGAGCTCTGCTGGAGCATCGGGCACATGCAGAGAGGGACAGAGATAGATTTGAGCCGAAACGGCCTGGCTGGCATGTTTTGGAAGGCTGGGATGGCTGAGGTGTGGAAAACAATCAGGATTCCCAGTGAGTAGGGGATGTGCTGCTGTGGGTACCCCAGTTCTGCCTGTAGTGGAGGCTCTGGCACCCAGGAGCAGTGGGACACAGTCCCTGCGTGCCCCATCTCTGCTGGGGGGCTCCAGGTATCGCTATGGTCCAGGAGCTTCTTGATTATAAAAAACCCTTGAAGACTCTAAGATAAATGCATCTTTCTGCTTTATATTTCGTGGCTTCTGCCCTTCAGCTTTGTTCATAAGTCTTAACATTTGCACCATGAGCCATGTCTGTCTGACTTTTTATCACAATTTTTTCCTTTTTCCCTTTTTAAATTTTTGCTACAGAGTACTTAATTCAACAAAATCTCTCTGTGAGAAGAGGACGTTTTAGTAGTTTTATTTTTTTCTTGTTTCTTCTGGCTGCCCAAATCTGTTACCAGAAACCTCTGACAAAACACAGACGGGGAATCAGGATGTTCTTAGCAGGGGTTTTTCCTTTTTCTGGGAGATTTCCCATCCATTTCAGCAGCAGTCAGGAAGCTCTGGGTGATGCTGCAGAACTACTCCTGTCAGAGCCTGATGGGGTAGAGGACTGGAAGGCAAAGAAAGGCTGATGGGGAACCTTTAAAATCCCCTTTGCTGATGATGGGTGAGGAGAGCTGGTTCTGTAATTCATGAACATGCAGACACAGGGACAAGAAGTTGCTTTCTGCTCCCCAGAACTGCCTGCCCCCAGCCCATGCCCCCACTCTGCAGGGCTGCTGTGGCTGGAGGGGTTCAGGGAAGCGTTTTACAGAGTAGTGAATGTAAAACATGGACAGATGCAAAGAAAAATGTCATTGGAAAAGCAAGCAGGCTGTGTCAGCCCATTTCACATGGTTAATGAAGTGTCACTCACCATCTTTTTAAAAGTGTGTTTTGGAACTGGAGAGGAATGAGTTTGTCCCTGACCAGCCTGTTATAAATACTTTAACAGAATTGTAACTGTATTCCTCTGGCAGCCTGGATTTTTGTTTTGATGCTGGTCACATCAATAGTTTTCTTGCTAATCTTGGTTAACTTTTACCACCTTAGCTCTCATTACTTCTAATTTCGAGGTAAATATGACAAAACAAGAAGCTTCTGTGCATGCAGCAGCTCCGGTGAAAAAGCTTTGATTTGGAGTTTAGTGTTTGAAAAGTTAAATCCAGCTGCACAAAAGGGAGATAATCATAAATATAACTGCATTAATAGTGATTTTATTACAACACTCCTGGCTCCGTACGAAACTTTAATGAAGAGAGATTTGCAAGGAAGGCTCATGCTGACACCTTCAGTGGTCTCCAGCATCTTTCACACTGAGAGATTTCCCCTGTCTGCGAGCACCATATGTACCCTAATCAGTTCATTGTGGCTCTGACAGTCTCAGCACATGAAATGCCATATGCTCCGTGTTCCTGTTCCATCACGGGCATTGCTGCTGACCTCAAAACTCATTGCCCAAATACTGTCACGTTATCTGCCCCCGAGAACTGCAGTGCATCTGCTGCTGGTGAAAGCTGCACATTGCTGGTTTTGTGAAGTCACCAATCTGCTCCTTGCCAAGGGGCTTTACTCAGCAGCCACCCCAGTGCTTCAAGTGCTTAAATTTTACGGTGAATGCATTAAAATGTTAATTTGAGCAGCGAACAGTTCTTCCTTGTCTTTCACCCAGCTTCCCCCATCAGCACTTTTCCACTTTTTTTGCCTTCTTTTTATTTTTTTCCTCTTTGATCCACACTTTGTTTATCTTGCTCCTTTGCCACATTTCCTCTCCCCCTCAAAGGTAGATTGCTCCTTTACACAGCAGAAGGGGCTTCTGTGGTGATGGGAGCTTTACAGAGACATTTCCTCCCATCTGTGCAAGGTACAGAGGAGTTTGTTTTAATTTTCAGGTTTCTCCTGCCTACTTTCTCTACCTCTCTGCTGCCATCCAACCTTTTTTTTTTTTTTCTTTGCTCAGAGACAACTTTAAGAAGCAGTGAGATGATTATTCTGCTCACTTTGGATGTCCATGAGGAGTAGATCAGAATCACCAGAGCTTTCCTGCCACTTCAGCATGGCATATGTTTCACTTGCCCAGACTTCTGCTGTCATTGCAGCATCTTATCTGGGGCTCATGGGAGCAAAACAGGCTCTCTCTGGAGATGGTGCTGAGATCCTCCACGCATCAGCTACCACTGATTGCTGGAGCAGTCACAGGGCTGAACATCATCTCCTGACAAAGCAAACACCTTGTTGAAATAGCACTTTGAACCCGAGTGCTTCATCATCTCTTGGCAGGCTCGAGCCTTCCCAGGAACCACTGAGGTCCTTTGCATTTTGATTTTCTTTGCAAAAGGAGAGCAGGTCAGGCCTGTGTTCTCTGGCAGTCCTGCAGAAGGGATTAGCCTGGGTTCTCTGTTATCCCACGTGTTTCATCTTCCTTCAGACCTGAGTGACCTTACTGAGTCAGAGAGTCATTAGTTTCCTCCCCTCCCTTTTGCACCTGCCAGTGGCTGTGTTTTGGGAGAACACCTGGCAAATAATCATCATATAAATGAGGAAGTCAAGTCACCAAGAGGTTTAATGATTTGTTAAAGGTGACAGTTCCTGCCCTGTGGATGGACACTGCCACTTAGAACTAACTGATGCCGCAGCAGATCCTGTCTCTGTGTACCTGAGACTTTTTGTTTGGTCAAACCAGATTTTAAAACTCAATTGCTCTTAATTTTTTTGAGGAGATCCCTGATTTTGGAGCTGTCCTGGAAGTCACTAATTGATCAAGAGAAGCAGACCATAGCACTTCCTTACACTGGAGATATTCTGCACAAGCCAGCATTGTTTTCACTACAGGGAGATTTTTGCAGCTATTTTTAGTGTGTGGATGCTCTGACAGTTTAAGAATGGCTTGAAGTCAGCAGTTCCCAGGGACCACAGCTAACTGGAAGCCGCCTCCATCATTCTCAGGAATGAGAATGTCCTGTCACCAGCTTGCATAGGGTGAATCATTAACTAACACAGCTCCTCTGGCCTGTGGAGAGCTGCCTGGTGGACAAACCCTCAGAAAAACCCCCCCCAGCTGCAAAGCAGCCTCAAGGACACTTTTACCTCTTGGCTGCAGATTGAGGTGCAGGGGACAGAAAAGCATTTCCCAGCTCTGCTGCTCTCATGTGCTTTGAGTGCGGTAAGGACAGGGGTGGACAATTGTGATTGCTGTCACCTCTTGCTGCAAGTCCCTCTCCTGGGGCAGATGCAGTCAGGGACACTGTGCCTCTTGTTCTCCTGCTGGGTCACATCTTGGCTCGCTCACATAAGGCTGTGCAGCAATGGTGAATGTGAACAATCACCTCTGCTAGCAGTGCAGGGAGCTCAGAGTGGGCTCAGCTGCAGGAAGGACCCCCAGCCTGGGTGACACCCTGCTGATATCATCGTCCTCCTGCCTGGGTTTGATGCTCCCAGGATGAGGGAATTCTCCTGTACTCAGGCTCTCAGAGCTCACTTCAGCCCTGGCAGACTGACAGATGCCAGCAACAGGAAGATCTTCCCTTCTTCCCAACAACACTCCACTTAAAGTGCTCTTGGTATGAACAAATCCTCCCGTAGCCTCCTCTGGGGATGTTATGAATAACCAAGCACAAAAGAGGCTCGACCTAAAGAATTTGGATTAGCTTCAGATGTCCCTGGCTATAGGCAACACGAGAAACAGATGAACTGTGTCTGAATTCTACAGAAGATTTAAAATTGGGTTCTTTCTCGGTGATGTATTGGAAAGGGCTGATAACTGAGGTGCAGTTATGAGTCACGTTCACCACAATAGATCCGGGGAGAGCGTTTCATGGATGCTGAGAGCTGTAAAATGCTGTACACCGGAGAGCCTGCGGGCCTGGGCTGGGAGATACAGGCTCTGCAATTCCATGTCTTCAGGTGGAGGAAGCAGGAACCCATGTGGAGTGGGAGCGGTGGCCCCATCCGTAGCAAAGGCCTCAAATAAAAGAGCCCCTCATGTGCAGAGTGGTGCAAATCCCCTCGTGCTGCGAGCTGGGGCTGGGGCACGGGCAGAGCAGCCATGGCATGTCTCTTCCCTCTCAGGCAGAAGGCACAAAAAGTCAAATTAAGCATCTTTGGGGAATGGATTAGGAACGGACAGCTCCCAGCTTTTCAAAAGGAAAGCTCTGAAAGAGTGGAAGCAAGTTCTTACATTGGTCTCCATCGCTTGCTGCTGCAGGCAGTGTGGAGGGATGGATGGGAGGCAGCAGAGAGCTTGCCGGGCAAATTCCTCTAGAACTCACACCATTTTCCAGTGCTGCTTTCCACAGTTGTAGAATTGTTTGGTTTTCTGCAGCGTTAGAGAAACACTGAACATTAGGACAAGCTGCTTTCTGTGTTTAATTTGGAGATTTAACCTCTGTGAATCTCTTCCAAACTGGGAGTGTGGGGATTTGAGATAGCACTGGTCTGCTCTGTGGGGATTGTGCAGCTATTACAGCCCAAGTCACTGCTGTGCCACACACCTGGTTTGTCCTTGGGGTACTGGGGTGATCCTTGGGCAGGAATTGTCAAGGTTCCCAACAGCTTCCAAGGTCCCTGGGCCCTTTCTGGAACGAGGTGATGGGAGCTCCTTGGAGGCAGAGCCACATCCTCCAGAGCACCTCCAGCCCAGAGCTCCCTGAAGTGTGTGGGACGTGTTTGTGTGGCTCAACCACCAGATAAATATTTTGGTGCCTGACTCTTTAGGGATGGGAAAATTTTGGAAAGTGGGAGAATTGGCCAGGATTGAGCAGTTCCTCTCAAACTAAAACTGGATTTGTTTAGGTTCTGCTTCCCAGAGGGATTCTCAGGCCAATGCTTCTTATCTCTTTTGAGCTCTATCACTGAATCAATCAGACTCAGGCCAATAATGCTCCTGTTTGTTAGAAGTGCTGCTTAGGAACCTTCTCACATCACTGAAAGCTTTAACAGCCCATGGAAACCAAGCAGTTCCGGGGAGAAAGGCAATAAATATCTCCTGAAAAAAGTAAAAGCTAAGATTGCACATCAGGTTAATGTTTTACATGGAAACTTTACCTGCTCCCTAACTTTGAGTTGTATTAATGAGATTAAATAGCTCTTGTCTCGGAGTCTTGAGATGTTCTGAACTTGTTGAGATTTGTTGATTTTTATAATCATTGGATTTGAATTCTGTGATTTGTAGTGCTTCATTTCATAATAATTGCATAATCTCTGCATAATTTAAGATTTAAAGTATGTAGTTGTGTTTTCGTGTCATCTTTTAATTCATGATGATGGTGTTCTGTAAGAAAGAGCAAGTTATATTTTTAATGATTATTTTCTGTTTAAGAACATCTTGCAAAGATTCCAAGGGTTTCCTGTGGGGCCTTCACACAGGCTCAGCACAGCTGTGCCCACTGTGTTTCTGTGGGGTCCAGCTATGAAGTTTTGTTGCAATCCTATTAAAAATTAGTTATAACCGATAAACAGAAAAAATGCTTTGCGAAAACAGCGCCAACACGAGCTTGTTCCCATGCTGCTGTGGATCCCAACACTCCTGCTCTCTGCAGTTTGCAAGGATTATTAGATCCATTTCAATGCGTTTAATACTTCGGTTATTGCGGCAATTAGAACAACAGGAGTTGCTGTCTTGGTTTTCTTTTTGAAGCCCATTGATTCTTTATTTTGGCCTTAATTACAAGTAGTAGAAGAGGTGTTTCTTCAGGGAACTAATTAGTCTAAAAAGCCTGGTTCAGCGTAGTGTCTGAGCAGTTTGTTGAGTGGGGCCTAAACTCAAGTGCCAATTGCAGTTGTTTGGTTTCAGAGCACCCATAATTGTTCACCCTTAACACTTCTCTATGCTGTGAGTTCTGTTTGCTCCCTCTGTTCACCTTTTTCAGCCTTTCCCCATGGCCTGGGCTGCCCCAAGCTGCAGCACCTCCATCTCCTCAGCCTGGTTGGTGCTAAGGCCATGAATTCGAGCACGGCACCATTGCCACTCAGAACTGGGACAGAATTCAAAGGAAGGCGCCCGGACTTCTCTCTTGATTTTTCTCTTTTTCTTTCTCACTTCAATGTGACCAGCCTACCAATATTTGGATAAGGCTGGGAGCAGAGTAAGTGTAAAACCCAGCTGATAGCAGTTCTCACCATGCTGTGAATAAAAACTAAGCTGTTGATATAGATCTCCTCTGTTCAGGGGTGGTCCAGGTAAATTGTCAGGAACAATTCTGCTTTCTCAGAGGCTTTGCAATTTATCTATTTGCTTTAATCAGTGTTAATGTCAAATGTGCTTTGATTGTGCTAAAAGCTTTTCAGCAAAACAAACCGAAAGTCCAGAGCTGGGGAGAAAGCCACAGTCTCCCTGTAATGCAAGTTGTAACATTATCCTTTTGAATTTTATTTATGCTGTTTAATAAAACAGGCAGGGCTGTAGGACACACGTGCATGAATCCAGCTGTGGTGACAGTAGCACGGCTGTGAAATGCATGGCACATCGATTTGACATATTGATGTGATTTATGTTTTCATTTTGTTTAAACGGCTCTAATGGCTGCGGCTTTGACAGATGCACGCTCAGATTTCTAGTTCTGTTCAAGCCCACGTTAAAAACAGAACTGATTCCTGGCTTAAGACATTGATTTTTATCTGGTCTGTGCTCCCGTACCTCTGTTCCACACGTCAGACTCCCACATGTGAGGTTTTGTGGCATTGACTTCTGTTCTTTTTGGAAAATTGTAGAGACAGTTCATTTTCATTGGAAAGCTGATTCTTGGAAGAGTTGCTAAACCTAAAGATTTTTGATTTTTAAAGGGAAGCGACGAGAAGCTTGCAGGATTACATGTTATGGTATTACTGATGTATAAAAGCCCAGTGAGATATGCAGTAACCAGGAGTGTGAACAGAGTAATGACTTTGTAGAGGTTATTTTAAGTAGAATATTGTGTGTAATGGGAGAGGGTTTGAGGCTTCTTTGTGTAAAGGTTACCACTGTACATTATTTATATACACAATGAAATGATGAGTGTCTGTGTCTGTATTAATTATTGAAGTATTTCTTGAGAGCCCACAAACTCTGGATTTTTCATAAAATCCAGGCTGTGCAGTGCGGCTGGGACCTGACCTGATGGCAGAGACCCCAAACCAACGCTGTTTGTGGCAGTTGCTATTGCTAAGCCAGTTGTTACCAGCCCTATCTTTGACAACTCTGTTCTGAGTAGAAACCCTCAATTTCATTAACATGTGTGTGCAGAGTTCTTCACTTTCTAATCATCTGCTTTGTTCCCTTTTACAAGAGGTCAGTTCATTAGTGAAAATGCAGCCTTGGGATAGATCAACCTGCTGATATCTCAAATACTCAGATAAAATGTGAGTTCCTTTGACCTCCATGGGTCTGGTTCCACCTTAGCAACATCAGGTGCCGCTTTCTGAAGCGTTCTGTGAGATTCTGCATGAAGAAAGGTGATGGGGACAGGAGTGATATCTGTGGGGACAGCCCCTGCTCCTCCAGGTAGGAACAGCAAGCACTGACTGATGCTTGTGAGTGATTTCCCTTGCACACGTGTGGGTGTGCAGGGGCAGGAGCCCCACAGCTGCAGAGTGCTGCAATGAGACACACCTGCTTCAAAGAGCCTGGGCTGGGGGTACCTGGCTCCCAACGCTGCTCCTGCTCCGAGGGGACTGCTCTGTACCATGTGCTTAGGCATCATCTGAGTGCACTTAATTATCCCTCAGCTGCAGCAGGGCAGCCCGCAGAGCTGCTGAAAGAGAGGAGTTGTTGGCATTGTGGATGATATTTATTTAGAGCTGCTCATTGTGCTTGGCAGAGGCTGCCTGGGGGGGCCTGTGATGAATGCAAAGCTACCTATGCAGATGGATTGAATTCCTGGGAATGTGTAGAACCATATAAAATACACAGAGAGTCCCGAATTCTTTTGACGTGCGTGGCACCAAACACACCCCAGCTTGTTGGAAAGTGCTGGTTAATTATTTCCATGTATTATTGCTCCCAAAAGGCACAGTGTAAATACATGTGTACACATTCATAAGTGCTCCTAGGAAAGCACGTCTAAAGAGCTCGAGAGTAGTGATTTTACACTCTCAAAATAACAATGTCCCACGCTAATTCTACAGGCTTTTTATTGCTCTGCTGTTTAGGTCCATTCCTGAAGACAGTAGGTGAGACCATCACAGCTGTACAGAGAAATGACATTTATCTTCCCCGTGCAGCATGACCTTATTGTTCATAAGTGGCATTTCCTTTCAGGATAATGAGCACCCTTTTATTTAGGCCAGGCGAGATGCACAGTCCTTGCATCCAGTTCCTGCAGCCCATTGACACCGTACACATTACTGCAATTATTGTGGGTATGATTTTCTGTAACATTCCACTTGCTCTTTGGATTATGGTTTTTTTTCTGACCAGCAAAGGGGACTGAGAAAAGGAAAGGTCACACTCAAGTCCTCATGAATATCTGGAGGCTGCTGCATGGCACAAATACAACCTCTCCTACAGCAAATGCACATTGATGTACCTTTCCTCTGTGGCCTCTTGCACAAAGACTGAGTCGCTATTTTGTCATCTGTCAGCCCGGGACAAACAAGCTGGCATTGCCCTGGGGTCAGGCACTTTAGGCACAGGTAAATGTGTGTAGCTGTTTATCTGCTTGCTTAAGAAAGAAAACTGAAGCTTGAAAAGGAACTTAAGAAAAAAAAAGTGTTGGCAATTCTTACTTGTAAGTACTTTGGTGAGGCAGCTCTCTGTTGTGCTCCAGGCTGCCTGTCCCCGGATTTTTTCCCTGATTTCACTCTGCCTGCAGAATTTGCTGTGTGTGCCTTCTCCACATCCATCCTGGTGCCCCTGCAGGCTCTGGGGCAGAGCTCCCAGCCCCGAGCACCCCACGGTGCCTGGAGGAGCGGATCAACACAGCCTGTGCCTGGTGGCAGGAGCTGCTCACTGAGGTTATCCTGGCACATGTTCTGACCTCTTCCCTGCCCAATGGAGACCTCTCATGTTCCTACAGCCTGAGTTTTGCTCAACAGCCATGCAGGAGCGAGGGAACTCAAAGGTTTCTGATGGGACCATCAGGCACTTTCACCTTTGCCTTGTCAGGCTGCACTTGCTGGAGCGAGAAGCAATTGGGAGTTGCTGGATTGCCTTCCTGAAATGAGTTGCTGTTTTGTTCACTCAGAGAGCAGAAGATAAACACCCACATCTCAGAAATATCATCCTGTCTGGCTTCTTTGGCAGCCTCAGCAGAAGGGCCAAGGGAAACAAATGGACTGGGTCTGAGAGGAGATTTTGGTGCTCCCTCTGGAGTTCATCCCTTCAGCCCAACGCTGGGCAGCACTGACCAGGCAGCTCATGGAAATGGGCCCTTCTGTTCCTGCTGCTCAGTTCTGATAAACAAAGGACTTCAGCCCTGGGCTGATTAACTCTGCACTCTGTCCCCTCTTGCAGGATCTTGCAACGAGAAGTAAACTGATGGTTGGCAAACACAGAATATGCACCAGGCCTGTGCAGTGCAAGGATGTTCTTGCTTGCTCTGGTCCTGTCTCTGTTTTATTTTTTTTTGGACCCCTTGCACACCCCTTCTAAAATTTTATTCTTTTTCCCCATAGGGGAAGATAGTAACTGCTGAAGTTTAAAATTTTGGATTTCAGGCAATTTTGATAGCTTTCTCCTCCTCCCTACAGGACGAAACAATTAATTTTGAGAAAGCTGGAACTCTGTGCAGAGCTGACATAGGATCAGCCTCCATCCCCACAGAGAAGGCTCTGAGGAGGTCCTGGGCTGCTCACTGGCAAGATCCACCATGGAGCAGCAAGGAAATTGCAGGAGGAGGGAAGGTCTCTAAAGCTAGTCAGACTCCTTGGGAAGGGAAAGCAGAAGGGTTTTCTGCTCCTTAGATTCTGTGAGAGCCTCCTTCAGGCTTGAAAGAAGGAGCATAGGATTAAGAGGAGTAATTAGAAAGGATGCCAGCCAGCTGGAGAGCAGGGATGTTGTGGGCAGTCAGACTGTTGTGGGAGAGAGGAGGAGAGGGAGCAGACAGTTGGAGCAAGAGCTGTGAAATAAGCTCTGGCTATTTTGAGAAGTGATTATTCAATATTTAAAAACCAGTTTATTGGAAATTTCTCTGCGAGTGCTTTCCAGAAACCAGACCCTCTCTGGGTGTGACTCAGATTCGTGCAGCTCTGGTGGTCACTGACACGAGTATTTTCACTTTTGTTGTGATGTGGGTGGCTGCTCAACTTTAATAGTTCAGAGTCCACTCTTGTTTTGGGTGGCTTTTGGCACAAGAGGGCTGCAGAAACACTCCCAGAGCTTTTCTTTAATGCCTGTACTTCATATATTGAATTTGATACGTAGAAGAGACCAGAAATGAGTCCAAGGTGGCCGCAAATGCTTGACTTTGCAGTTAATGATAATAGAAAAGCTTTCTTCATGTTGTGGGTGTGAGGGGACCTTCAGGGCGTCCCCAGCCCCAGGTCTGTGTGCCTGCTCCCCTCCCTGATCCTTTAACCTCTGCAAAACCAGAGGCAGAAGGGTATTTGCACATTTCATACACTGGGTGTCTTCATGTCTCCTTCTCCCTCCTTCCCACACCCCATCGTTTTCTGTTGCTTTATATTTTTGCCACATTTTTTCTACCTTGTCAGCCACCTCCTTCCCAACAGACCATTAAGCAATAACAAGAGAAAACAAAAAAACCCCCTCGCTGTTCCCTTCAAATGCTTGCCTTGCATTTGCTGCCTATTTATAGCTGATTCATTTAAACCACAGTGGCAGTCAATCAGAAATGTGGTGAATCCTTCTTTCAAGAGCATGCCAAGAAAGGAGCTTTTTAGTTTGCTTGGTTTTTTATGATTTTTGTTGGAGCCTCTACAGTGTGCCTAAGTTCCATTGGGATTTATTTATTTTGAATAAATTCTCGAATAAAAGTAGAGGAGTTTTGTTCCTCTTCTAAGAAGTTACAGGAGCATGACCATGGTGTGCAAGGATGTTTGATTTTATTTGAGGGTATTTTACGCATTTTTTTCCTTCCGGTTGGAATCTTGGAGGATTTTTTACTTTCTCAGCATAAGGAATATCTTTGGATAGAGAAGCTGTTAACTTCTGGGGGATTTTCCTTTCAGACTTTTCCCTCTAAACTTCAGGCAAATTCTGCCTCTAATCTGTTTGTAGTACAAACCTGACAGGGTAAAATACTGTAATTGAAAATTATGGCTGCCCATGTGGCCTTGCAAAGGACGTGTGATCTTTAAGCTTTGGGGGTTTTTTTACTGAGCAGCTTGATGCTCATCTGTTTCAGCCCTTCACGGAGTTTATTAATTATTAATTAATTAATAATTAATAAACTCAGGGGACTCCTGCTGGCTCCATGGGACGTTCTGAGGTGTGGAGCATTGCCAGGATTTCTGAGGTGTCTGCAGGAAGGCTGGGAGCCACTGAGTTGTGCCAGACCTGGCAATGGAAGTGCTGTACTTCTCCTTCAAGGGGAGGAACTCTCTGGTGTGGGGAGGTCTCTGTTGGGAAAATTGGCAATTTTTTTTAATATTGGAAATCACTTGTAAAGCTGAAGGTTGTTTTTGCTTTCCCAAAACAGATTTAGAAAGCAAATTCTGTTTGAAATTGGTCTCTGCATTTGCCAGAGCCTCTGCAAAGTGGTTTAGCAGCTGTAGCTGTACTGGTTTGGTGTTTTCCCCTTTTTTTGTTCTCCCCTTTCTGCCCTTTGATTTTATGCTGTGATACCTTGGCAGGACAAGCAGGATGAGGCAGAGTCATCTGAAGGGCTCACTCAGAAAACTGGGATAAAATTCCTAAAGAAATTCCTGCTTGGCCTCAAACATGAATTTACCTTCTGTGCCAGAGTCTCTGCTAACCTTGCCTTCGTGCAGGTGGTACAGGAAAATGAAGGTTCAGGCTGAAGGAGGACAGTTATTCTGTTTGTTGTTCTGTCTCACTGCCCATGGCAGGATTGGATTCTGTGCTCTGTTCCCTCCTAGGTCAGTTGTGTTTGGAGCAGCCAGCACAGATCAGCTGTGCTGAGCACACTGACATTTGGAAATCCCTGTCTGGAAGGGGAATTGAGCAGTGAGCTTCTGCTAATTATAATAGCTATGTTTAAAATGGGATGTTTGCTTTATTCAGCAAAATCCAACTCTGCTCCCAGACTGGAGGCTGGAAATGCTCTGGCAGCACAGGCAGGTCCTCAGTGCTCACATTCCCAGGGCAAGGCCAGCACTGCTCTGTCACAGCAAACACTGCAGGATCTCCTCCTGGGGGTGGCTGATGTTTCCCAGCAACTTCCAAGAGTTTGAAATTTGCTGGAGCCCCTCTGAGGCTCAGGCTCTCTCCCCACTGTGCTGCTGGATGCCAAAACCATGCTGGCTGTGATTTCCCAAGCCAAGGATGGTGCTGGCTCTGAAACCCCTCCTTGACCTTTATGTGAGCTGGGACAGCCTATGCAGGGAACCAGAACAGAAACCAACTTTGATTCGAGTTAACCCAAAAGAAAAAACAAACTTTGATTTAGACACAGATCTTCATTTCCCGGCGTTGTTTCCTGGCTGGCTCACAACAGTTGCCTGGGGAAGTGTGCCCACGTGCCTGAGGGCTCCTGTGGGGATAGCATCGAGGTGTCATTAGGGACAGAGCTCACAGCACCATTAAAAACATCTTTTCTGAGCTATCACCAACTCCACCAGCTGCCAAGAGCCTTGGGCAGCTTAAAGGAATGTCCTGGCCCACTCAGGGCTGTGTGAGTTCTTCAGTTGCCTTGTTTTAGCAGTTAACAGGCTGTCAAAAGTGTCTGTGGTGTTAGGGGACTTGACTAAGAAAACTATGGCTGTGCTGCTGATTACCTTCTGATATTCTTTGTTTCATCCAGCTACAGACCATCTTTTTGGGGTCTAATCCATACCCCTTCCTCACTGTTTCACTTGGGACAGAGGCTTTGCATCCCTACTGCTTTTCTCTGAATTTTAGTCATGTTCTAACTTGCTGTAAGGCTTTTTTCAACTTTCCTAAGTGCCAGTGTTCCTCTCCAAAGACTCTGGCCATCCCCTCCCGTCTTCAGAAGCACTGACACCTTAAGGCTGTGGAGCCCTCTCCTTTCTTGGCAAACTGGAATATTTTCCAGGTATTCAGCTGTCAGCTCAATGGGAAGAAAATGTTGCTTTATGGTTGGCAGACTGACAATAACTCTTTATCCCTTGAAATTAAAAGTGACACACTCCCATAAATCACTACCATGGTGCTGTGTGCAAACACAGCGCCTGGGTCCGGAGGAGCTGGGAGGTGACAGTGAACTGGGGTGAACACCCTCGGCCTTGACTTTGAGAAGTGCAGTGACAATGAATCACTCCTGGCGATGAGACGCAGCAGTGCTGACTCACTGGGCTGAAATTAGAAGGGCTTTTTTAGGTGGGGATGTAATTCCACCATTTTTTCTGATGAACGGATAAGAGCAAACGTTTTCAATGGCTCATTTGCAGATCTCATGAACTAAATGCTGTTTCTTCCCCCCTGGCTATCAAACCTTGTTGGAGGCAACTGCCGGGGAGAACTTGGATCCAGGGAGGCTGGACTGGTGAAAATGCACAGGAAGGAGCTGACACTTTGGTAACTGCTGGGTGTCACATTGCCACCACTTCTGGTTTTTGGGATTTCCTTTTTCCGGGTTTGGCAAGTCCTAATGTTTGCTTTCATCAAGAGAAGGCTTTGGAGCCTGGACTCATTCTGCTGATAACCTCAAGGACGAAAAGAAAAAAGTAAATAAATGAGCTGGACTTAAAATTTTGCCAGAAAATTAAACAAATGCACAAACATGTGTTCCTTGCTCCTTCAGCCAGCTTTGTTATTCCATCTAATGGCAAGGGATTCTGTTCCCTTTAGCTGCTGTGTCTTCTGTTTGGCTCTAGCCCTGCTCCCCAGTTCCAGCAGGGTTAATACAACCTGAGGAAACCATCGTGCTCACCAGATCCCAGAACTGCTCACAGCACCTGTTTGCAGATCACCTAAAGAGTGATGAATTCCCAGATTCCCAGATGTGCTGCATCTGTTTCAGGATCAGGTGCTGGAATCCTTTCATTTCACCTTTAGGGATCTGACCACAGCACAGTGAAATTAATTCTCCATAGTGTCCTCCAGATAATTTGTATTTCTTTCCCTATTTGCTATTTCCCTGTGGGGTGGGCTGGTACTCCCCTAATGGTTTTGAGTTGCACTAATGTATTAATAATCTGTCTTACTCCTGGCAAGAGATTTGCAGCTGACCCTCAATATACAGATTTTAAAATTGTTGTTGGGGAGCAGCAAAAGAGGAGGGACTTCCTGCTGCATCTTCACACTCAGCTGCTTCTCTGAGGCCGCAGAAAGACTTTTAGTGGCAGAGGCTTTTCTGACGGGTGTTCCAGTGGTGGAGAATGGCTCCTTTGGAGGGCCCATCAGCACCCCACAGTCACCTGTGTGTGTCTTGGAGATGCTGTGCTGGCCGACTGCATTGTGCTGGAAGCAATTGGCTTGGCAGAGCTTCATCAGTCAGGCTGCCCTTTGCTGTTGAGGAAGCAGCTGCAAACTCACATTTTTCGTTTGGCACGGTATTCTCTCCCCAGGGGACTGCAGCACCATTTGATTAGGATCGAGGGAAGGAGACCTATTACTAAAGTATATTGTTCCCAGCAGAGTTGTGCTAATCTTTGGGCTCTGTGCTCCTTCTTAGCGAGGTGCTGAATAAAAACATCAAGGGAAAACAGGGCAAGAGAGGAGTCTCTGGGGTGCTGCCCCTCAGCCTCACCTCAACCTCAGCTGCTGCTCAGAGACTAAAACAACAAATGAAAGTTCTTGTTTTGAGATGTTTTTGCAAAACTGAGGTGGTTTTGTTACCTAAGCCCACTATTTACCTGCCTCATCTGAAGGTGTTTCAGTGTGGCAAGGGGCTGTCCAGTGTCTGGGGACTCATCCTTTCCTGGGTACAGTGCTCTGCGTTTTTCCATCTCCCAGTTTGCTGCCCTTCCTTCCCTGGCAGCCTCTGCCTGGGAGATCATGCGAGCAGTGTTGATGGAATAGATTTAGAGAAGTTCAGGGTCTTTCTCCAAGTCTGACATTTTATTGCAGGTGTGGAGGTCACCTTTGCTTAGGGGATCAGAGAGATGGGGTTGCTGCCATGTCTGAACGTGCTGGTGCTGGACTTCTGCACTTCTTAAGGCACTTGATCCTTTTCGTGCCCGAGTGCTGTTGCCCAGCAGGTGTGGTTTGTGTCAACAGTGGCACCTTGTGCTCAGAAATTACCATTTTTTAAAGGTTTTGGAAGGGTTTTACAGAGCCAGTATTCTCTTTAGGTTAGAGAGGGGAGAAAAGAAGGAGTTTCAGGGTTTAGTGCTTTGCCCCAGGTCTCTCAGCAGCTGTTGGGCAGAGTGAGCAAAAGCGAGGTTGCTGCTGCAGGGCTGTGCAGCTTTAAGCTGGGTCAAGTGGTTTGCCAGGAATAAGGATGTGGGCAATTTCTGCTTGGAATCGTGTCTTCCTCATCTCAGCTGTTCCACAGTCACTTTGCTCACACCCTTTCCTCATAGTCTAACCAGGGAGAGTTTGGGGTTATGTCATTGTAATAAGCTTACTGACAAGAATTCCTGACATCACCAAGTGACTGTGTCTCTTAAAGAGAAGGAGAAAGATTGGTCTGTCCTTGAGACATAAGAGCTAGAGAGAGGTGTGGTTATTATCCCTTTGTCCAGTAAATCTTGATAGTGTTGACAGGGGCCCATATCTTTGCTAGGGGAGATGTTTTCCCTGTATTTTCAGTAATTATAGCGATGACTTCGGCCATTTTTCAATTTGCAGGATCATTTTTTTTGTTTAGCACCCAAGAGCTCTGCTTTATTCCTCCCTGATTTTGGTAACCGGCTGCTTTTTGTCTCTCACTGGGGGGCGGCATTTCCCTGCACAAACCCAGTACAAAACTGGTTTTCAGACAAGGAGCAGCTCTTGTTTTTTCCATGGCAAACACTCTCTGAGTGGCCTTCAGTCCCTGGGTGTTGTGGTTTGCTGTGATGCCCAGGAGCACGAGTCTCTGGAGATTTGGGACATCTGCCTTACAGGCATTCTCGTTTCTTGTCTTTCCTGTCCTTGCTTGGGGTAAAATTAAGGACTAATTACATGGAAAACAACATAAGCTGTGGCCTGAGACACATGCTTTTCATTGAGCTGCAGGCCTATCCCCGTAAATTATGTCAGTAAGTAACGGTCTCTGCTTTGCCTCGTGCAGCTTTTCCGCAAGGCACAGCGAGCGTGGTTTCACTGAATTTAAATTTCTGAAACACGTTCAAAACTTGTTGGGGATTTTTCCTCTTCACTTTTGCATCAGACGGAGCCCTCTGCCACCTCCAATCCAGCTCCCGAGAGATAACGTGGCGTTCTGGATGCTTCTGAGACAGCAGCAGAGTTTATTTGTAGCTGTTCTTTCCCACTTTATAAGGGATGTGCATTTGGTTTTATAACCATGAGAACTTTCTTGAGAACGGCAAAAAGGAGCCTGTAAAGCAGCAAGGAAATTATTTAGCAATGGCTGGTTCTAAACTGCCTTTCTGATTGTGATCTCGACTGATGCAATTTTGTGAAAGATGGGCAATTTCAACTCCAAAGCATTGAAATGTGTTAAATTAGAAACGACCGGTTAATTCAGAGTGATTCTGTAGCGCAGTTCAGAGGTGCAGAAGGAATCCTGTACTGCTGCCCTCGGGCAATAATGGCCTGCAAGGGCTGAAGGCCACAAGTGTTGGCTGGCATGGGATAAATGGATGTCTAACTTTAAAGCAAACAGGAAAATGCATGCATGAACTGCTGAAAGCTGAATCCCACGGGTGAGATTTCAGATTGAACACTAATGAAAATTTAATTTCAGTTCTCACAGTATTTTAATATGCAGGATCACAATATGCAAATGAAGTCTGACTGCAAGTGGCTGATGAGTTACTTTTGCTCAGTCTCTGCCACCCCCAGAAGTAATCTGTCTGGGGCTTTTGTGAAATCAAAGTTTGCCTTCTGTTTTCCCCACAAGCCCGAGCCTCATTCTTTGTGTGAGAGGTAATTAGTGACTGCAAAGTTCTCCTCAAATTGTTCTCATCCCATTCCTGTGTTGTTCCGTAGCTCATCAGCGCGGTGCTTCTGGTTTTACATTGGTTTGAATTCTAATTGGTGCAGTCAGTGCTTCCCTTATCACAACTGGGAACCTGGGAGTGCTGCCATGTTTTCAAGTTTCCTTCTATATTTCAGCTGCAGCTTCAATGCACTTTATTTGCCTTGTGTCTCCTGAATCTAATACAAAAAGGGGATATTTTGCCTTTTTTTTTTTTTTTCCCCTTCTTCCCCAGCCTCTGGCACCAGGTAAGATGTTCTGGACCCTGTAGAGGTCACCTCATACTTTAGCCACACACTAAGGCCATCCAGCTTGAGCCAAGAGGCTTCATTTTCCATCTTCTTTAATGAGTGATCAGAGATATAAGTAACTGTGAAATCACCCAGGGAATGGGGGGCAGCCAGCACAAGGCAGCTGGAGTGATTTGCCATGTTAGAAAATAGGAGATTCCCTAGTTCTGTGATCGGCAGCCGATATATCCTTGTAAATTTAAATTGTGCGTTAACTTTCTCAAAGAGGAGAAGCAAGAGTTTATCTCAGAAGTTAATTAATTTGAAATAGCTATTAATTAACATTATACCTAAATTTGCCAATTATCACACTTGACTTGGATTTGCATACAACTGTTGCATATAAAATACTTCTAAGGGTATCTTGGGCTTCAGTGAGCTGTAAAAATGCCATTTTTGGTGAGATTTTTGTGAGAGCTGTGCTCCAGCTCTGCCAGGCAAAACCTCTTCTTCCTCCTCCCCTCCCCTGCATTGGTGCTGCCCGTCCAACAAGTGGCTTTCCTTCTGGGGACCCACGCTTGGGATTTCTAGCTGTGAAAGCACAACCCCAGACAGGCAGCTGTGTGTGTTCTCAGGTATTTCGTGATGAGAAGGAGTAAAAATTGCTTTTTTTAATCTGAGGCAGTGAAAGTGCTGCTTGTTTCTCTCCCTTGCAGAGTGCCGAGGTTGTATTAACGTGGCTGCTACGATCATCATGTTTTCTGATGAAAGCATAAGACTGAAATGATGTTTCCAAATGAAGGTTGTTTTGATTTATCCCCCTGTATGCAGCACGCCTAATTTTGCTTCCCAGGCTCTTTGAAGCAAGCTTCTATTTTATGGCGCTGGCTGTTGGCACTGCTGCGCTGTACCTGGGAGCTGTTTAATGTGCCACATCGAGGAGTGAATTAATGCAGGTCCACAAAGCGAGCGCTTCGATTTGCTAATTGCTTGTAGAGCAGAGGGTATTGTTGTGTGGAGAAAGACTCTTCATTAGACATCGAGCAGTTAATTTTTCCCTACAAATGGGGCTCACTTTTGAGCTGCTTGCCCATCGTTCAGGGCAGTCAGCTCAGCATCAGCCCCCCGAGGGGAGCGGGGGGCTCGGGGTGCAGTCGCTTTAGCAGCTGCATTGTCACCACCAGGTTGCTTCAGTTTCATTCATTAAAGCCTCCCTGCCCAGCCTCCTCCAGCGCTGACTTTCGGAAGGTACAGAAAGACAAATTATTGATGCAGGGGAGCAAGTTAAACAATTCAGAAATGTCTCCTTGGAGCCGAATCGGTTCCTCTCCTTGGAAACCGCTCCTGCTCCTCTTTCAGCCCAAGCTGCAGATTCCCAGTGAGGCTGGAGCCCAGGTTCTTCCCTTCCTGCCTGCTTCTTCTGAGGACGACAATCCACTGACAGTAGATTAGACTATGTTGTCATGTAAAAGGAATATTTTAAATTGACAACCCCTTTTTTTGAAAGCTTAAAGTAATTGACTGAGTACTTGAGAGGATTTTTTCCCCTGCTTTGCTACTTGATTTTCCTTTACCTGGTTGTGATGCCTTCAGTGGGCGAATCACACTGTATTTGTATATCTGATTCTTAATATCTGTTTGCATATCAGGTTTCTTAACACCTGAGCTCAGTGATCTGTGGGAATTTAACTCGTGTGTTAAGTAAAGAGAATTTTCTTGGAGCTTTAAGTTAACTTTTTATGCACAGCCTGAAAATTCAACACAAAGTCTGTCCAATGAGAGATTCCTGAGGTACCAAGGTGGGTGTGCTCAGCTGAAAAGCCCCTAACACGGAGCTGAGCTGCACAGAGAATCGTGAAATGGTCTGGGTTGGAAGGGACCTTAGAGATCTTTCCATGGGCAGGGACACCCTCAGCTATCCCAGGCTGCTCAGAGACCCATCCGACCTGGCCTTGGACAATTCCAGGGATCCAGGGGCAGCCACAGCTTCTCTGGGCACCCTGTGCAGGGCCTCCCCACCCTCACGGTGAAGATTGTTTTCCTAATATCTGATTTAAATCTACTCCTTCCCAGCTTGAAGCCCTTCCCCCTTGTCCTGTCACTACACACATGGCTTTTCGCAGAGCAGAACTCTGAGATGGGGCTGGCAAAAACTGCTCCAACTGCTGGACCCCCTGTGCCTTCCCAGCACCCCTGAATGGCCCAGGACCACCCCTCATGCTTGCCTTGTCTGGGCCTGGCTAGGGATCCTCAGCCCAGAAACCCAACAGTTCATTTCTGAGAAGACACATTCCAGGAAACAACACAACACTTTTTTCCAGGTCTTTTCCAGCAAATGCCTGGGGAGTGGGAGCAGGGGCTGAGCAGGCTGCCAGGCACCAGTCCAGAGCCCTGTGCAGCTCCTTCTCTCTGTGGCTGTGGGGGCTGGCAGCTCCTCCCCAGCACTCTGATTAAGTGAGATGTGGGGATCAGTTCAGAGCTTAATTTCTCCTCCATAATTAAGAATGCGTGCATCTGTCACACCGCCGGTGATTAGTTTGTATTTCCTGGTGGCCTAGAAGGAATATGGCAGTGAATCACTTCGCAAGCAGCTGTCCTCCAACAGCTGAGGGAGGTTCAATATTTGATTTAAGCTAATAAAAAGTCTGGGATAGGGCTGGTGTTTACAAACTGGACGTGATGAAGCATCCAGATCAGCTGGATCCCAGCCTGGCAAGTGCAGCCACCGGGGACCCTGCTGAAAGCTTGGGATTTGTCCTGTGCTTCCCCACCTGTCTGAGGAGGTGGGACAGGCAGTGGGAGGGTCCCCACCTGGGACTGGCAGTGCCTCCACCAGCAGCAGCTGGGGAATCCTCCTTGTTCCAGCTTTGTCACTGTAGCAGCTCTCAGTACATTAAATATGTCCCTTTTGCTCCTCCGTGAGAGTTGTAGTCAAACCATATGTTTAAAAATCTTTTAATCTTCATAAATCATTTCTTCCAGCAGTCCAGTAAGTTTAGTAGCTGCTCTCTGAATTCCCACCAGTTACTGACTCGTTCCCTTTGAGATCAGCTGCCTGGAAATAAATGCAATGAAGAAAACCTGCTTTGTGATTTAGTTCTTATCTGATTGCTTCTCCAAATCATATTGATCTGCTGTTGTTATGCTGCTGCCTCGGACTTGCTGTCCAGGTTTCTCTGTGTCTCTGTTGGCACAGCACCTTGAAATGGTTATTTTCCCCAAGCCATATTAGATATAAGATAAATTATGGCATATTTCCTGCTTGTATTTTCAATTTCTCCCATCCCTTTGTATTATTTCTCTCTTGCCTAAAAGGTTTTTCCAGCTTTTTCCTGAAGTAAGATGTGCTGGAGGCTTTGCTATCCTTTTCTTCTGACTTTTATGGAGGTATTGTACTTTAAAATGCTTTTATCCCCATCTAGATAAACAGGCTCCCAGAGTATCGTGGCCTTGGTGTCATAAATAAAAATAGTTACGCTGTGAGGGTGACCAGAGTTTGGCACAGTGTGGTGGGCTGGTCCAGGCTGGGTGCCAGGTGCCCAACAAAACCACAGGGGCTTGAGGGGATTCCCACTCTGCCAGGGTGGGTTACTCTGTGATCCTGTAGGAGCAGGAGGGTGAACAGAGACTGGACCCTCAAATTCAAGACTGGTAGCTACCGTAAGAAAATATGTGATTTTTAATGTAATTTTTAATTAAGTAATTCTTACATCTGGTTTAGAATAGGCTAGTGGTTCCCATCTAAAGGTCATCTTCATATAGAGAAGGTTAATAAATACATAGAACAGTTGGGGTAGTTTATAATCAAAACTATTCAGTCGGTCTTGGGGTGTTTTGCAAAGTTCATGCCAGCACCTCCTCAATAACCTCTCTGAGGCCACGTTTTCTAACTCTTCCCCAAGCAACCCCTGGCTCCAGCCTGCTGCTGTCACTGTAGCTGCTTCAGCAGCAGTGGGGGAAAGTCTTTCCCAGGAACTGCAAATTTACAGTTCCCTGATGTTTCTGCCTCAAACTTGGTGATCATTTCACTTTTCTCTTCACGTGCTTGTCCAGCCGCTCTGGGTTTGGTTGGGGCTGGCATCTCCCGCAGGGTTTGATGAGTTTGTTCCCTTCTCCTGTGCCAGGTCTCAGGCTTGTGTTGAACCCCTTTCATTGCATTTCAGTGCCTGTCCCTTCAATAATGTCACTTCATCCCAGGCCCTGCTCAGCAAGAAGCTGAAACTTTTTCAGTTTCCGCTGAGCTCTGGGGCCAGGGAATTTGGAACTGTTGGGTTGTTTGTTTTTGCAAAATGGAGCTTCTGCTGTGCTGAACACTTAGACGGTGTTTTTGTGTTTGTTTGCTCGCGTTTCAGTGCAGTTACCCTTCAAAGCTGAATGTTTTGCTTCTCATGGTAATAAACTGCTGCTGTTTGTCTCTGGTTTGGATGTGGCACTCAAAAGATCCATTTCCTATGTGGTGAGAAGTTGAGGGACTCCGGAGGGTTTTAATGAATATTTGTTTGGAATTACACAAATCATTTTGTAGGAAAGTTGTTTTTATTTGTTTATATTGTTTAAATTATCTTCTCTGTCATCACTGACTATTTTTTGGGCTTTCTGCTAAGCAGAGAAAGGCTGATTGCAGCCTAGCAGAGTGTTGGAAAATCAAAGATGTGGGAAGTAATAGCACTCATGTGTTATGTGTGGCTTCTCTTAACCACCTCCTAAATACCCATTTTGTTTAAAATCCTTTTTCATAAACACAACTCTGTGAAAGATCCTTTTCTGAGTCAAGTTTCTGTTTCCCCCCAAAATTATACTGGGATAACAGAAGGTATTTCTCCTCTGGTTTGAGATTCTTTGCATTTCAAATTTCCCTTTAAAAAAGTCAAAATGCTGCGTTGGGATCTTTTCTCAGGGAAATTCAGGAGGTTTACGTTACAGAGCAGATTGCCTTGGTATTTCACCACAGCATTTTGGAAGGCTTCCAAACCCAACCCTGGACCCCAGAACTTGCACAGAATATTTTCTGTGAAGTTAGCTTGGAACACACACTCCTTTTAGGACCTGTGGAGCTGAACCTCTCCTTTTTTAAAGTTAAGCTTGGCAAAGCTGGGTGGGTTTTAGACCACGCTTTCTGCAGCTTCCAAGGAAAGGGAGGGGAGGCACGGTTCTGTCTGGACCATGGAACTGAAATTTGGGCTGGCTCATGGAGTGGAATTCTCTGCCATAAACCTGTTTTTTCTTGGGCACATAGATTGATGCTCTTTGGGACAGGGTGGTCTCATGGCATGGGATGCTGACAGGACGGAACAAGACCAAACACTCCTAATTCCTTCTCAATGCCATGAAAATCGTGGTGCCCTTGGTGATTTTTAGGGGGGAGGGGTCAGGGAGGAGGATGAGTGTCTTACTGAACTTCCAAAATTACATCCTAGACTTAATTTCATTTTTTTTTCTGTGTTTTGAAGGCTCAGCTGTCTCAGGTTCTGGAAGAAGTGGGAAACCACAAGCAAAGAGCAGAGATGGTAAGTGTTCAATTTCTGCCCGTTTTTGTTTTTCCAAGTTGTTTTACAGAGCTGTAATATGCAAAGTTCAGTTCATTTAAATGGTGGATCGGTTCCAAATATTCAGAAATTAACAGCAAATAAACATTGTGAAAGTTTGTGTTGCTGCTGCCAGTCTTGGCACTTCCTGGCTCCACACTCACCTGGAAAAAGAGTTGGATGAGATCTGCGTTCCCTTTTTTTGGCAATTCCTTTTCTCCCTAGCAGCTCTAGATCAGAAGCAAGCATTTAATTTCATACTGAATTAACTCCTTTCTTTGGGGGCCTTTGATTCAGTCTCAAGTGTTCAAAGGACAGGCAGATGAGATACAAGAGAATTACCACAAACTATTTTTTTATAATGTCTGTTAATTTTCTGCTGGGTTCGTCTGTTTTATTGGCACTTCCCTCAAGGACCAAAAATAATAAAGGACACAAAACCAGGTAGTGGGGAGGTTTATGTGCAGTTTCATGACTTGAATATGGTTCTTTATACTCAGGAATAAATGAGGTGTCGGTGTTAAGCCATTTCGTGGACTGATGTTTTTGCTAATGGCTGAACTGTGGGATTCCTGCAACTTTCTCTAGTCCCAAGGAAAAGCTGAGCAGTATCCAAGGCAGAGCCTCATTCTGTAGATGTGATTAATTTTATTACTAATATAAAAATAGGCCTGCATCACTGGCTAGTAAGTAGGTGCTAAAGAGACATCTGCTCTGAAATCCGAACCATCAACTGCAGTGCCAGCACGGGTCCTTTCAGGCTTGTGCTGAGCTCTGGTCGGGCACTGAAGGGCAGGCTGAGGTGCCCCTGCTGGGCTATTAATGGGCTGCCATACGTCTGTTAGGATCTTTTTTTTTTTTTTAATTTGTGCCTCTTGCTGCCTCAACATCAGATTTTCCATAACGAGAGCGTTAATTGAGTCCGGTTCTGGGGTGGTCTCATGTTGTGGGCAAATATTTTTGTATGCCCAGCTGCTTTCTGTGGTGACACAGGCCGCTGCTGGTACTTCCAAAGAAAACTGAATTAATCCTATTTACCGTCTGATCTCATTATGTGCTGCCTTGTAACTGTTGCAAATTCTATACAATCAATTTTGCATTGTGCTCACTGGACGTAGCAGAGGAAAAACTTGCTGTTAGGTTTTAAATGATCTGATGTTCTGGGGGTTTTTTTAAGCGTTTCAAGGTTTTTCTTCTTGGGCTCATTAAGCCTGGATTTTGAGTTGTTTGCCTTCAAAAATTTGTTGTATTAAGCAGGCTAGCAGAGGGCTGCAGAAACTGGAACTTGCAGTGTTAAAGCATTAATTGGTGTTGTGCATCATCCATCAGCAAAGGATAAAGCAACAGTCAGTGCTCAATGCCTATTCCCAAGGGTTTCTCTATGGAAAACTGCTAGTCTTGTGATCCTCCAGTAACTCTTGCATCACCCTCCCGTGATCAGGCTGTTTTCTGTGGGGCTTTAGGCCCTGCAGATTGTCAGGTGTGGGCTTCATTCAGCAGCTTGAATTTATTCAGTAAATACAGGAAAGTTCATTCAGACAGAGGAAAAGAGATTTTTTTCCCCGCTTTTTCCCTTTTGAGGGAAACTGACAGTGGAGCTCCTGCTTTTCACTGGTGGTAGATGGTTGTTCTGCATCCCCAGTTGAAACCTCCCCGGCAGGGAAAGCTGGTGTCACTTTGTGTCTTTACACAAAGTTGTTGATGGTGACAGAGGTCTGTCCCCTTTGGATGGGGCTGTTCCAGAGCTGCCTGCCAAAGGCTCCTGTGGAAGTGTCACCAGCCCCACTGTCTTCCCTGCCATCCAACAAGATGCTGTTTTTTGTGGTTTTTTTCCTCCTCTCCAGGTCA
The DNA here is from genome assembly GCA_013400735.1 of Pomatostomus ruficeps. NCBI lineage: Eukaryota > Metazoa > Chordata > Aves > Passeriformes > Timaliidae > Pomatostomus > Pomatostomus ruficeps. The sequence continues at coordinate 473,111 of VYZT01013754.1, forward strand.
GTGTCTCACCTGCATGGCCTTATTTTCAGACTCCTTCAAATCTGCCACTTCAACAGAATTATTTGCCTGGTTTGGATTCCTGGCCTCTCACCTTCCTTCCCATCCCTTTCACCCCTGAGCCTCTGCTCTCAGTTTAATGTTGAGCTGGGGATGCTGCAGGGCTGGTGCTGCTCGGGGGCTGACAGATGTGGATATCGCTTTTCATCCCCCTGCTGCAAACAGGCCCTGGCTCTAAGTGAAACAAACCCTGCTCAGGTGCTCTCCTGCAGCCTGCTGAGCTTGGGCTGCTGCTGGGACAAACCTCTGTGCAGGTGCCACCTCTGCTGCCACCCTGAAGAGCTCTGCTGGCTCTGCCACCCTCCCTGGTGGGACAAACCTCTGTGCAGGTGCCACCTCTGCTGCCACCCTGAAGAGCTCTGCTGGTTCTGCCACCCTCCCTGGGGCGCTGGAAATGAGGAGCTGGGCTCTGGGGCCAGGGAATGGGCTGGTGGCACCTCGCTGAGGTGTCCCATGGGCTTCCTTCCATCAGCAGGGACATCTCTGGGAAACGATTCATTTTTATGTAGCGATAATTCAAAGTACAATACCTGTGGGATAAACCTGCTGGGATGGTGGCCTCAATACAACAGAGGCTGCACACTCAAGGGGTCTCTCCTCCAAGGGCTCAGGGAATTGTGTCCCAGGGAGAATGAAGGGTGGGGTGTGTGACAGGGAATGCTGTGCCAGGCCAGAGCACACGGTCCTGCAGGGAAATGGGATGCCACTGGAATGTTCTGACTGCTCCAGTGCAGGGTTTCACTGCTTGTCAACTAAAAGTGACTGTGCTACTGGAGGAACAACAAAAAAAAGAAATTTAAATGTCTTCAGTTAATTGCAGTTGACAAGACAAAGGCAGTTTGACTTTCCAGTATTAATTAGCAAACCCATACTAATTAGCTTGTATAAGCACAATTCATTCCTCTTTCCCTAAATGCAATTAATATTGCAACTGAAGACGTCTCTGGGCTGTGCCTCTGTATCATTAACATACTTTGCCCTAATTAGACACGGCCAGTAGTGGCTGGAGAAATGAGTTCGTGATTACAACCATAAAAAACCCTCTAATATTTCATATCCTTCAGGGAACTTGAACCTAGAATTTATTTTTTGATTTAAGAAAAATTACCCTTATCATTGTGCTGTGTAATTAACAATGAAACTTTGATTTTCCTCTCCCTCTAACCGTTCACTTATTTATTTTTCGTTATTCACTGTTTAAGCATGTTCCACTGTAAGGGAACAGTGCCTGCCCATAAGACACGTGAGAGTCACCACCCTTGATAGGGCTCAGGTTGCTGAGCTGCCCCACAGATCTGTGGGGTTTCTCTGTCTTTTATTTGCTGAGTGTTTGCTGTTTGCAATTCTTTTTGTATAAATGTTCGCTTTTCTGATGATTTTATCAACACTGGAAGTTTTCTTTACTGAGTCTGGTGCTGCAGTGCCTTTATTTCAGGACGTGCCAGGAGGTTGCTCAGAGTTCACAGAGCTCCCTGATCTGTGGGCCCAGGATCTTGTTTCTCATGGTGTGTTAGTTTAGTGCTCTGCTGGCCTAAAGCTGAGAAAAAGCTTCACTCACAGCAAAACATTATTTGTGGAAAATGCCTTCTAGTTTGTTATATTATTTTTCTTTCCCTCCCTGAGGGAGAGAAGCAGAAGATGTGTTCGTTTTTTGTAATTTTCGTTTGCCTTTTTCATATCCCTTTATGGACACGAGGAGATTGTTTGGCTCAAGTTTTGCCATCCAGGCAACAGCTCTGATCTCTGATCTTGTGCTTTCTTCCACTCTGGTTCTGTAGCAAGGGGCATTCATGTCAAGTTTTTTTGTTCTCCATCATTAATCCCTGAGGGAAGTCAGCCTGGTATTAAAAAAGCATCACCTGTATTTTCATTACCCTGAGGTGCTCTGGGTATCTTTTGGCTTTCATCTTCAAAAGACAGCTTGGCCCATGTGGGCTCTGAAATCTATAGACTGCTCTTTGGAACAAATTAAATTTCACCCTCCAGCAGATTAAAAAGGATGGATGGATATAAGAATCAGAAGAATTGCTTAGCAGGGTGGGAGGTAAAGAAGATTTGAAGTCCAAGAATGCAGCTGTCACCAAATGAATGGCATAAATTGAGTGTCCTTAGAGAAGGAATAAAGACACCTTAAAATTAATATAATGAACGCCCCTTGCCTTGGGGAAAAGTGTTGGTTAACCCTTTGCAGAGAACAGGAGACCTTTGTTTAAGAGCAGCAGGTCAGCAATAATTAAAGAACCAATCACGTGTTCAGTCTGATGAACTCATAATGTTTAGGATTAACTTAAATGTCAGTGGCTGCCTACACTGATGGTTATCAGGAGCAGAAATGGAGACAGAAGGGAGAGTGCATGAAGGAAATAAACTCAGAGAACACTGAGCTAGATGGCATTGGGAGCTGTTAGCTGGAAGGCAACATGGGAAAGTTATTACCTATATTTTTAATTTAGAGGTAACACCAATGATAATAGGAAAAAAAGTGAACTTTAGTATAGAAAAACCTGCCCAGGCTAAGTGGCCAATAGAGCTCATTTAATTCTTATTTAAGAGTTACTGAGCATAAAGCAAGACAAAACAGACCAAGCACAAAGCAAAAGTTGTGTTCATTAGTGGAAATGTAAATTCTCTGTATTATCTGTAATAGGAAGGCAATTAAATGTGGGATTAGAGGGCTGAACCACAGGAGTTATAAATAAAAATGAAGCTTTGCTGGAACATCTATAGAACCAAGAGGTTGGAGAGGCAGGAGACAACTGCCTGGTGCAGGAAGCCTTCATCTCTCTAAAGTGTATTACATAACTTCTGAATTGATTTAGCAGGTGACAGCAAATCTCCTTCCCATGTGACAGATTTTATCCTGACACCTTCTGTGAGGCCAGCAGAGCCAAGACAGATGAGCAGCGTGGCACTCAGCTGAGCAGCAGGGTGAACAGTTCTAGTAAGGCAATCTTAGAGAAATATCCACTTCTCAAATCAGATTGAAAAGCATGAATCTGGTTATAAAGAGACAGCGAAAGGAGCTAATCCAGGATGAAATGATAGAGTAACAGGAGACTGGAAGAGGACTTTTAGATCATATAGTCCAGTCCTTCAGTAACTGAGGCAAATCTAGCATATATCTCAGGTCCTGAATTTATCAAGCTTGTCTTGGAACTGCTTTGGTTGTTTGTGCCATTACTGTCATGGAAAGACTGCTCTGATAGCTGAAGTCTTCCCAGTTCCAACTGAAAATAAATGTGCAGTTAATATCCATTTTTTTCTTGTGCTAATATTCTCCTTAAGCTGCAGTGACTGTTCTTCCTCCCTCATATTTATGCTGTGACATATTTATAGAGAACAATTGTTCTCTCCCAGCCTTTCATTTGTCTAGGTTAAACAAATCAAGCTCTTGCAGCCTTCTCTTAAAACAGGCTCTTCAGTTTCCTCATGAATCTTACAGCTTAAATCTCTTCCTCTTTCTGCCTCTCCTTTGAAGATGAGTAATCGGAGTGGTCACATCATTCCAGGTGATGTTCCAGCAGCAGCTTTTGCAGAAGTGTTTTCCACAGAGTCATGGAGTACAGGCAGGTTCCTCTTCCACTCTGCTCTGGAAGAGCTGAGCTGTACCCAGGACATCACCATTTCCAGTGCCACACGGTGCTGGTGTTCATCCTGGGATCAATTCATCTGCCCCACTGGCCTCCTCTTGAGTTTCTGGCTGAGGAAGGCTCCGTTTGTAGAGGGTTCCAGCTGTTTTGGGACTTGCACTGTGACATTTCAATTCTGTGCTGTTCCTTCAGTTTTCACGTAGCTTCCCCTTTCTGATCAGTTTATGCTCCTCTGTGATAAAGCCTCCCTGCTCTGTGCTATCAGTAATTGTGTTTGTGCATTTATATTTTTAGACCCAAGGCCTTCAGTGAAATGTGTTTGTTTTGAATGTGTCTGAGACATCTTTTTCTCTATCAGGTAGTTTCAGTTTTACTTCAGCAGAACCATTTGTTGCTTGTTTGCTTCACAGTGTTTGTATCATTCTTTGCTTTATGGTGTGAGACTGTAAATTCTGAGTGATGAGTTGTTAGAAGAGGGGGGTGATGGTGCAGGGGTCATTGATACCCTAATTTCGAATCTACCCCTGTTTTAACTGTGGAGTTTTGGTTCTGAAGGTGGAGTGAAGCCTAGAACAGAGGGATGGGAATAACCTTCTCCTTCTTTCCCTGGCAGAGAGCTCTCAGTGCCTGCTGTAAACAACTACATTAAATCTGGTCCCTGCTATTCCCATGGGGCAGGAATACAGGGAGCTCTCAGGTACACAGACAAGGTGATTTTTTTCTCCCTCTCTTAACCCAGGGAATGATGAACAGCCTCAGCTGGTGTGCTGCACCTGCTGCATGTTCCCTCTTGGAAAATTCGTGTTCAGCACACAAAACCGTGGCACCACGGGAAGCATCGTTGCACGTGGGCAGAGCAGGGGGTGTGGAGGGAGCCTTGGGGTGCTGGAGGATGAGGCTGACAAACGCCTGCGGGCTGGAGAGGTGATCAGCACATTACACCTCTGCACAGAACCACCTCAGAGCTGTTTTAATTAGGTGAGAAGGAGAGGTTTAGTGAGTCAATTCTCGTGGTTTATCTCTGTTTTAAAAATCCAGCCGGGCACATGGGATCAAATAGCACATTCCCTTCAAATTAAAAAGAAATAAACAGTCTGTTTAAAAGTCCCATTACACAAATGAACCTGCTGTTGGATCCATTAACGGGGAAGTTTTATGGGACATGGCAGCACCATGTGGGTTCAGCAGGACTGTTCTCATTTACTCTTCCTAGGTGATAAGAGCTGACACGGGGTTAGGGATGTCAGCAGGAAGAAATGTGGCTCCCTGAAGGGCACAGCTGCCTTCCTGCTGCTCCTGCCTCTGGCTCCCTGTGGGACAGCTGCTGCCAGACTGGGGGGAAATGGTCTGACCCACACCTGAAGAGCAGTTCCAGCTCAGATGGGACTCACGGACATTGTCTCAATTCCCAGCCCATCATTTGGGGTGATCTCCACACCGCAGGTGTACCCCTAAGCCCTGAGCTGTTCTGACAGGCATGATTATAACAGCAACAAGGGCTGGGGAGTGAGAAGTGGAGAGGATTTTTTCTCTTCTGTTGTTGAGCAGAGGGGAAAAGTGAATTGTTTTCCTGTTTAGAGGGTGCTGCAGCTGGAGTGGCCCTTGTCAGCATCACTGTTGTCACTAAAATCTGAGTTACATGAGTTCCTTGGTTAAATGAGAACAGGATAGGGTTATTATTATCAGAGGCTTTACTATAGCAGGCACAGCCTGGAGACACAAAAGGGCTTTTAATAGACGTGCAAGAATTGTGCTTTTCCAGGCTTCACTCATCTCTACAGAGCTTGTAAGAAGTTTACGGGCTACCTCAGACTCACTTGGTTCAATTTAGCTGAGCTAAAATGTCCTGGAGAATGCAGGGGCTCTACATTGTGTTCAGCACTTTGAGAAAACCAAGTGAGAGGTCCAGGATGCCTCTAAGATCCTGTCATTTCTGCTCCTTTATTCTGCCTTCCTAAATGGCAGCTTGGAGGAGCTGTGGAATGAACGTGAAGTTCAGTGCATGGCCAGAGAGGGAAAGGAAGACTTGGGGCTGTTGAAGTCATTTTAGGATGGGACAAAATAATAACTAATTTAATTAACTTGTGACAGGGGTGGAGACCAGTTTCCTCCTGCTTTCACACGCCCGGGGAGCTGTGCCTGCATCAGCAGAGGGCCATCCTGAGAGAGCTGATGCACAAAATACAATTCTGTAAGCACAGCTCGTCCTGAGCATGCAGGGGGATGTGGAGCTCTCCAGCTCTGGGATCTGGGGGGGCATGGAGGGCATGTTCAGAGAATGTGCCTGCAGATCAAAGGTTGCTGGATACTTCTCTTCTTGCCTGGGGCTGGTTCTGTGTATACAAAAAGGGGAGATAAAGGTTTAAAAAAAAAAAGTTTAAATTTCAAGACTTAGTCCTTGTACTGACAGCCTAATCAGCTTGCTACATCATAGGCTTTCAGTCTTTTTGTGTCTCAGTGCCCTTAGAAGAGCTTGTTCCCAGTGTTTCTTGCCTTTGGCTGATGGATGCTGGGGGTAGGTAGTAGCTGTGGCAGGCTGGGGTCTGTCAGGGCAGCAGAGTCCTCCAGCAGGAGCTGTAAAACCCAATTTATCCACAGAGACAAGGAGATCATAGAGAAGAATTCTTCCTATGACCTCTTGGTAAATAATGAATGGCAGAGCCCTGCCTCTTTGGAATCGCTTAATTGAGGCTGACAACTCTTTGTTGTATTACAGGATCTGGCTTGTCAGGAGAATTTTAACTTATTTATGAATATTTCATTAACCTCTAAAGACTGGCTGTACAAAATGGAGCTCCTGCCAGGCCCTGTCCTGTCGATGCTCTGTTCAGTGCTAATGTCAGCACTGCACATCCCGTACACCTCTCCTCCGAGCTGGACCTCCCAGCTTATTCTTGGTGGCAGCAAGAACATGTTCACCAAAGGTTAAAATGCCAGGTTGTGCTTTGGCACCAGAGCTGAACACACGGAGTTTGAGAGGGAATTGCTGTTTGCCTTTCACTCTGTGACTGCTGCTGCTGAAGGGCCCTGCAGGTGTCATCCCCAGAGGCTGAAATGGGCAGAGCAGTCTTGGCAGGGCCCTGTGACCTTTGGGGTTTGGCACCAGGAGGAAGATCCCTCACTTTTTATACATTAAAAGCCCACTGCTTTTTGTTACAGGCTAATTTCAGGATGGGTGATTTAGCTGGAAAATATTCCTGCTCTACTTAACCTGTTCTTTGGGCAGGGTTTGGGGAACAAGGCTCCTTCAGGGCTCTGTTGCTTCCTTGAAGGCAGCTGGGAGGCCCCATCAGGAGAGCTGCTGCTTTCCCAGAGCAGCATCCTTTGCCCCATCCTTGCATTTCCCAACTCTGGGAGTGCAGAGAGCAGCTTGAGCAGGCGGCTCTGCTCGCCCCTGCCGAGATGTGCCAGCAAACAGAGCTCCCAGCTGGAGTGAACTGCAAAACTGGGCTGGAGCTGCAGCGGGAGCACGAGAGCTGTTCCTAAAGCACAGGCTGTGTGTTGTTCCATGTGAGTTGGAGAAAGAAGATTAAGTTCAAGCACTCAGTGAAGGCTCCTTTGCTCCCTTTACAGTATTAAGCTGGATTGATTCCACTGTGTTTCTGTTAGAAAACAAAAGAGCAAGAATGGATGTTGGATTCCTCTTTCCCCTTTGATCTTCCTAGGTGCTTGGTAACTGCATAGATTCTTCTCTGACTGTTTATTATGTGCTGATTTTTCAACGAGAAAACTCATGGGGGGAGTGAGAGGTGGGATTACAAGCTCCCTTTTGATGAGAATTGTTGACTGAACGCTCTGGAAACTCCTCGAGGCTATATTTTCAGGAAACAAACTGTATTCAAACTCTGCACGGAGGAGGTATGACATCCTTGCAGATTTATTTCTTGCTTTGCCTGTAAATTACAGCTGCTCAAAGACTTGATTCTAGCAAAAAAATGCCTATTCCTGCGTGAAAGAAATGATCTGTGCCATGCTCTTCCCGAGAGCAGACAACTCCATTTGCCAGCTCTGGCTACGCTGGGCAGGGCTGTGGCACATCCAGCCTGGCACATTGACAGGCTCCCTAAACAGGCTCTTTTCTGTGTTTTGCTGTTCTAACCAGGAGTAATGGGTAGGAGGTGTCAGCCAGTTAAGGCTAATTACTCCAGAGCTGCCTGCTCTCGGTGGACACCAGCTGGTTTGTTCTCCCTGGCTGGGAGGAGCTTTCGGTAGTAATTAAAGGAAACAGTCATCTACTCGCCGGTGAAAGTGGTGGAGCGAGGCTGATAACAGCAGAGAGCTGTGAGCTGAATGAACATGGAAATGAGGTGATCCTTCTTCAGAATGAGCTGTTAGAGCAAAGAGAGGGGTTTTGGACGTGGAGCTGTCAAGGTGTTTTGCTGTCAAGCAGTGGCAGTGAGGTCTCATAGCAGTGCCCGGGAGCGTGGGCAGGACAGGCTGAGAGGAAGAGATTCCTGATTCCTTGTCTGCTCCTTTTCTGGAGTGAGGGCTGAAATGTGTAATTATACTTGAATAAACTCATAGGTTTAAATTAACATCTTCAGTTCCCTTGCTCGGTGTGTCTCTTGTACAAGGTGTTTGCTCTTCCTCCCTGTGAACTTTCCAGGTTTGTTAATTCTGAGCGCTGAGCCAGCTTCCATCCATCTGAAATGTCTGGTAGGGCTTATTTCCAAACCCACGTCCTGCACCCATCCCAGATTACTGAAAAGGACATAAACACAGCACCAGGGAAGGTGTGTGAGTGGGGAGGGTTGGCATCTGCTGGTGTTGGGATGTGAGAAGAGACTTGAGAGGGGCAGGAGGCTGAGTCTTGGAGTGCAGGTGTGTGTAGGTGTTTGGGAGGAGCTGTTGGATGGGCTGTGCAGGAGCAGGCTGGGGCTTTGGGGGGTGATGTGATGGTGATTCCTGCCTCACATCCCTGCAGCTGGGCAGGCAGCTCAGGCTCAGGGCTGCTGCTGCTGGAAAAGGAGCGGGGCCATTTTGGGACCCCTGTGGTATTGGCCTTATTTTGCAAAACAAACTTTGCGGCCGTACCCTGTAGCACTGTGACTACGAATGGAAACCATGGGGTGACTGGTTCAAGTAGGGTGTCTGTGCATTTGTCCTCTTGTTCCTTTGCAGCAGGGCTGGGCTTGGCTGCCTGAGCCTGTCTGGAGTCCCACCAAGTCGTGCTGGTGCAGAGGGGAGGTGTTGGAACGAAAGCTGAGGGCTGCCTGCGGATTGGGAATCAGAGGGGAGAGAGGTGAACGCTCGTTAAGGCTCCCTTGGGGCAGATGAATTAGCTAATGACTATGCTGTGCTTTGAAAATGCAAATGCTGTGTCAGAGCTAAGTCTGATTATAATAATCAATCTTCCTTGGGAGAGTGTGCTGAGTGTGAGGAAGGGGGAGAGCGATGAGACTGGGGCTGAATTTTTAGATCATAGATCTGCATTTCCCACTGTTGTTAAGGAACCCTGACATCGCCCCAGAGGTCAGCAGAGCTGGGGACAGGCAGAGGGTGGCTCTGGGAGGAATCATCCTGGCAAGCACCAGTGGGCCTTGGCAGGCTGAAGTCCATTTTGTCATTTTGTCCCTTATGGTTGTCCTGCCTGCAAAGGGAGAGGTTTTCTTCTGCTCCTGTGTGTGAGCTACCTCTGCTAATGGGAAAGATAGAAACTGCCTCATAAGCAGGATCCTCCAGGGATGGGGGAGAGGGGGGGTGGCTGCTGCAGACGTCCAGCCCTGACAGCTCCTTCTCCCTTGGCACTCCATTCGTTTGTAGCAAGCGTTCCTAGTAATTACACCTCTTAATTTAGGAGAGCGAGTGGGAGAAAGGAATATAAATTTGTGTATTAACTTTAGAGATTGGAAATAGGGCAAGTGAACCTTCTCTCTGGGAGATTATATTTGGAAATGAAATAGAATGACATTTGGTATAAACTTGAAAAATTGCTCTCTTTTTACTGCAACAGGAGGAGAAAAGCCACAATCGAGACTGTACTGGAGAGAAGCAGAAGTCAGCATATGTCCATTTCCCAGTGTGTGTGTGTATCTCCAGTAATATATATGCATGAGTATGTTTTTAGGAAAGTGTTTGCTGAGAGGTTGCTCCTAGCCCTGACTTCTCAGTGATAAAAGCACAGCAAGTTTGTTACAGATGGTGGAACCCCTAGAGACTGGTGACTCTGATCCTGCCAGCCTTCGTCTTCCAAGAGAAAAAAAATACGTATTTTTTGCTTCAGCCAAGTGGGAGACGGGTAGTTCCAAATCACTTTTTATTGAATATCTGATTTTCTTTCGCTTTATTACTTTTGTTTCACAATGGCATCGAGGATTAATTTTCCCAAGAAAATGTACCAGCTAATCCTGGGCTGCTTAGCCTGTTTCTAAATGGCAAGCAATATTTTGTTTTACAAGTGCTGCCCTACTTTTTGAAGAAGAGTAAAGTTCAGTACTGGTGAACTGTCTGGTGAGGCTTTCTCCCTGTGTGTGCTTCTCTGCAGAGGTTTTGAGGGAGCAGCCCTTTGGAATGCCAGTAGGATGGGCATGTGGAAGAGGTGGTGCTGCCTGTGCTGGGCAGGATGGTCTCTGGAGTGCTCAGCGTTGTCTCACTGCCCTGTGGTACTGCTGGGCACCCAAATTAAACTCACTGGTGGCTCATGGATGGTGGATTTCTGACCAAGCTTCTAGACAACACCAAGCTTGCTGTGCTGCCTGGTGGGGAGAGAGGCAGAGGAGCTCCTTGGTCTCTGCTCCATCCCATGGAGAGAAGCACAAATGGTATCCCTGTCAGACAAGGTCCTGCTTTGCCTGTTCTCACACCTCAGTGTCCGGGTCATGCCCAGGGTCCCGTTTCTCTGATCTTGTCTATTTTAGTGTGCCCTCTTCTTTTCCGAGTCTGCTTGGTGTTCACACATTTTAAATATTTATGGACTGAAATAGCTCCTCGAAGCGTGTTGAGACTTGTAGTCAAACTCCAGCTCTCGATTCACCTTTCCATGCCGGCTCCGTGCAATTCAGTTCCCATTTATCGCTGCCGTTCAAAATCAGCTCTTTTGCTGAGGAAGGCCTTTCAAAGGATGTTGCATCAGCCCATTGTTAAATAAACCTTTAGACATTTATAATGGATTCAGCATTTCCTGCTTTTTACAGCTCCAAAAATGCTGAATGACGTGCAGACGCACTTCATCAGGATAAGATTGCTGTATCAGCCCCTCACTAAAATGCACTCATTATTCAAATAATAACTCTATGTCTCCAGCATGTGTTCTGGGAAATGTGTGTACATGATGTGGGCGAGTAAACCAGCCCCCTTTTTTTTTTTTTTTTTCTTTTTTCCAACATGCAAATCCTACTTTAGTGGTGGGTTGAAATACTTTAGATTTTGAGTTCTTTATTGCCCAAAATGAGACACCTGAACAGAGATTTGATCATTGTTTTGGGCAGCATGCTAAAATTTTCAGAAGTTTGTAAATGTGGTTTTCAAGGCTGACTGATCTGACCTGGGATAAGCCTCACTCTGAAGATGGAGTGAGGCAGCAGGGGTCACTGGGATACTCTGGAAAGGCTTTTCTCCATCAGTGCTGAAACCTGGAATTGAGTGTGAGGAACAGCAGGTCCATGGCATTGCAGAGGCTCAGGGTTCTTGGTTGGAGGGGACAAATATGGGTCAGAAATACACCAAGAAAACCAACTCTCTGAAGTAAAGTTCTGTTTCTTCTAGCTGTCAGGAGATGAATTTATAATTTTGTTTCTCCTGTCATCTGATATGTCTTTAAATAATTGCTACAGAAGAGAGAACCAGTGAGGAACATATTTCTTACCCTGCTGTGGGTGTTTGCTATGTCATTAACACTTGGAGGAGAACCACCTTCTTGGAATCTTGTCCAGGCAGGTTTGAAAGTAAGGCTGAAAGAAGAATGATATTCCATATAATTAAATATTAAATGAAATTCCATCCATGTTCTTCCTTCCTCTCTCTCTCCTTTGGTAAATAATGATGGCAGTACTTCTTTTGGAAGAATTACTTGCATTTCATCTTTTGGGGCACTTGCATATTTGTGACAATGGATATTCTGAAATTAGTCTATATACTGTGTGTGTCCTGATCACTTTTTATTGAGAGTAATAAAGCTGTGCTGGAATTCATGCCTAAGAATTGAAAGAGATAGAAAAAGTTCAGGATAAATGAGATCACTTTAGGTTGAGAATAAGAGGCCCCAGTATATTTTGAGAAGAGAACAACATATCCTCAAAATATTAAGTACCTGTTCATGTGTTTTATTCACTCATGGGCTCTTACATTTCTCATTACTCTGCCTTATCATAAAAACCTTAGATAACTTTAAAAAACTATTAAAATAACAGCTTGGTTTCTTTTCAGGTTGCTAATGTGTTCTGTACAGTGGGAATATCACCAGGGGCTCATTCTGGAGGATATAATCCCTGAAGCTCCTGCAGAGGATGCAGGTCCTCAGGTCCCTCTTGTGCAGCCTTCAGGACAAGAGATGCAATTCTGTATTTCACAACAACGTTCCCTCTCTGCTCCCAGTGCCAGTTAAAAGATCAAGGCTGACCTGGCTCCTTTGGTGTGGAATGGGGGAATACAGCAGCGAGCTGCAATTTGAGCAGCCCTTTTCCCCTCTCTGCTGGGTAATGACTTCTACCAGTTTAATGTATTCAAAGCAATAAAAGTTTAACTCTGCCTGTTACATAAAATTATTGATAAAAATTGGAAGAGTTTAGCCAGGAGTAGTGAGTTGACTCGAAAAGCATAAAATGCCTGCTGTAAGTGGCATCTGATGAACAAGAGGGATCAGGACTGGAAATTAATTTAGGGAAAGGGATGTGATGGGAATTAGGCAGAGAAAGCAGCGGGAGGGGTTTGGCTCTTCCTCCCGTTATCCCTTCTTGAGGCTGTTCTTTGGCACAGATACTGAGAGAGGGACAAACTGCCCCTGTGGTGAATTATTTCATGCTCATCACCCCTTCCCAGAGCTATCCTGAGGCTGTGTCAAAGGGAATGGTCTTGGGAACCTCTTCACCTCTCAGGCTGTATCAACAGATTCCTTATTTTTAGCCATTTTATTAATTCTTGTTTTGTGTCTTGCTTGCACTGTGTTGGCTTCAGAAAAGCAGAATTGGGTCCCAACAGTAAGCCACTCCATCTCATCTCACTATTTTTGTCCTGGAAAAGACATAATGTGATAATAAAGAGCATTTTTAATATCTTAATATTTTAGTACCTTTGGTGAGATTGGCATTAAGGGTTGTTTTTCTAACAATTGCTAGAGATGAAACCTGGAAACAACACATTTTGAATGAGGTATTTAATACCTTAATTGTTGTACTCATTTCCTAAACAATTAGCGAGCTCTGAATGGCAATAATTTCCTGTGGCACAAAGTTGTGTCTTGGCCTGAACTTGCAGCTCTGCAGTAGTTTTAATCCTGGTTCTGGGAAGCAGATTCGTGTCAACAGCTCACGGCTCGAGCCAGTTTCATCTGCAGTGCTATCACTATGTCCTCCTCTCCCTTCTCACCTCGGGCACATCAGAATTTCAGTGCAGGGAGTCCTGGCGCTTGCAAATTGGGAGGACATAGAAAGGAGATGAAATGCCCTTCCAGCCCGTGTGCCCTTCCCTCCTCACTCTCCCTCCACAGCTTGTTCTTAGAACCCCGGCAGAAGCTCGTCCTGCCGCTGCTGTGCGTACCTGACACTGATCTGTCACCGTTGTGCATCAAGTGAGGTGCTTCTCACAGGCTCCCTGGAGCTCCTGTGCATTCACTCTCCCTTCTCCTTGTCCTGTACACTCTGCTTTTTCCCCTCTCCATGCAGCCATCACAAGAGACCCCAGATCCCAGCACATTCTTTGCCCATCCGTGTCCCCCTGTCCCCCAGGAAGGTGGCCATGATTTCTCTGCTCCTGCGGGTGAGCAGCTGCCACATGGGCTTGGGGCTGAGCCCTCTTAGCTCATAACTCAGCAGCCCTTCCATCTTCAAGTGCTGTCCTCACTCATCCCAGAGAGCATCCCCAAACTCCAGACAGCAAACACATCCAGGCTTCAGCACGCACAGGGAACCGGAGGCATAATGAGTGTTTTCATGTGAGAAGTAGGTTGGAATTGAAGCCTACTCCTCATCCCAGTACCTTTTATTCACATTCCTGGAATTATCTGGTGTGCTTGCTTTATCCCCAGCCATCTGTGATGGGCTGAGCTGGGAGAGATAAGCTCAGTAATCAGAAAATTGAGGGAAGCATTCCTGGCTGTGATAATCTTATCAGGCAGCTAATATGCATTAACATTTGTACAGCCTGATGATGCAGGTGGGCCTTTGCTTATTTTTTTATTCCTGGATGTTTTTTGACAGGCAGGGGGAGAATGCACGGCTTTTTAGGGTGCCAGGAGCAATTAAGTTAGAGCATCTTTTTGATGCTCTCTTTCTTCTGCTCTGTTCCCTTGGTGTCAGAAAGGGGTGGGAGAATAATCCAACCATCCATTTTCCATCCTTTCCTGTCAACAACACTGCTATACTCTTCTGCCTGTCTTTCCTGGGAAGCACGGAAGGGTGAAGAGGCAGCGTGTCAGAACTTCAGTTCTGTCTGAGCAATGTGACTGCCCATGACAAGATACTCCTTTGCCTCATGAAATCGGAGACTTTCTGCAAAAACCTTACAGAAGTTTGCCATTGCAATGTGATTTTGCTTTACAAGTCTAATCTGTGCTGTTGCAGGGAATGGTGTATTAATGGATTATTTCCCTGATGGCAAGAGCTGAACTCTCTGTGGTCATAAGTTTTGCATCTATAATTAAGGCTGGATTGCTCATTATTTTCCTCCTGGGTGAAAAAATACAGTTTCTGTTAATAGATTTATTAGGGGAATTAGTCGACAGGTGGGAAAAAGGCAGAGGACAAAAGGAAATCCAGAATCTCAAGGATGAGTGTGTGAAGAAGGTCTAGGCTGGGACAAGGTGTTGGAACAGAAGTCTGAGTATCCTCTGGGTGGTTTCTCTGCTTACCCTTCATAATAAATCATTTCCTGAGGGGTTTAGAAACAAGTAACATACGGAGTTTCTCAGTCTGTGCATTGTCTTGATCTCTGAATTAGGGACCCAGACTGCTACGAGTCAGGGAGCCTGGGAATTGCAGAGTCTGGGTAAGAAGTTCTCATGTCTATGGAGCTTTGAAATAGTTTGATGTGGGTTCCTTCCCAAACAAGGCAAGAGGCAGAAAGTATTCTTAATTGTTTGTTTGTTCAGCCAGAGCTACCTGAGCAGCTACAGCTAGAAATGTATATTGGAAAGTGCTGGAAATATCCCTCCTTTTTTTGGATTTAATGTCTGTGTCTCAGAGCTGTTGGGGACAAGACAGCATAATCCTGGGGTTCATTTCTTCTGGGGGAGGAATTGAGTGAGGCTGAGCTGTCAATACCAAATCTCAGGTACCAGTGAGCTCCTAATGCCACCCAGAGTCTTCTGCATCCCATTATCTATGGGGTAAAATAGGGGAAATATCTGTAAGGGAAGCAGAAGCTTTGACAGTAACATTCAACTTTCTGTGCCGAAAACATTGGGGAAGGCAAAAGGAACTGCAAAGGGAAGCAGGGTTAAGTGAGGTTTTGACATTCAACCTGAGAGAAGTTGTGCCTCACATCTGCATCACGAGAGGTCTGATCTCTGCAGAACCTCATGATTTCCTCCTCTCTTTGCTGTCCATGTGTGCCCCTTTCCAGTGCTGGCGGAGCTGACACCTTTTCTCTCTCCTGCAGCTGGAGGTGGAGATGAAGGTGCTGAAGTCCCAGCAGAGCACGGCTGAGCAGAGCACGGTCATCACCAAGGAGGAGGTGGACATGCTCAGGTAGGCGAAGGCTGAGCAGATTCTGCTCCATTTGATGGAACTAATGAGAAGGGCAATGCCCAGGGTATTTCACTGCCTGCTGTGGTCATTGTCACCTCTTGTGGAGCAGCAGACCCAGGAGCTCACTGTGCCTGAAGGAGGTTATTTGTACAGCCTGCCTGTGTCCATGGCTGCCTGCAATTCAGGCAATGAGGTGATGAGCAGAACATATTTTCCTTGTATTCCTGAAGCAGGATGTTCTTTTCCCAAGCACGTTTTACTCTCTCACCAGCTTTTATGGTTGTGAGAACCCCATGGAGCATTAGCAGAAACACTCAGCCCATGATCTATTCTGCATTTAGATACTTTATAAGCTTTGCTACCTTTTGGGAGGCTTCAGGCTCTTTTCTTTTAACATTTGGGGTCTTTTGCTGTCAGTTAATCCATTAGCCTGGCTCCTGCATCACTATTCCCCCTGTTGGCTTCCTTTCCTGTGGAAACAGCATTGCTGTTTGTTTCTTATTTTGACCAAATCTCGCCTGTAAATACAGGATCTGTTGGCATGTGTGTGAAGAGGTTTAGAATCCAGCTTTTGTACTGCTGCTGCATGTGTAGCACTGGAGATAAAAGAGGGATGTTTCCCCTTGTGCATTGCTGGGGATGGCAGAGGGGTACCTGTTGTGATTCTCTGAAAGAGTAGTTACAAAACAGCATTTCAGCAGAGGATACATGAGCATTTACAAAAGCTACAGTGAAGCTAAACAACCTTTCCATGTATTTATTAAAGCATTTATAGCTTCCATTGCAAAGCAGGTGATACAATACATGCCGAGCACAGAAAAGTTCATCTGTTTCTGAATGTTTAATAAAGTTTCTTTTATTTAGGTCGAGCAAATCAGATCCTGACAGGCTGAGTATTTTATTCTCAGCTGATGTAAGACTTTGGCTGGAGTTTTACTTCTTAATTCTTTTATATTTTCAGCTCCATCACAATAAAGTGTGACTGCCTCACAGGACTGAAAGCAAGGTTTTGCAGCAAGCAGAATCCTGCAGAAAGCAGAAATTACTGGCCTGTATGTTATGGCTTTGCTCTTGTGCTTTGCCTCTGGAGCTTGTTTTATGGCTTTGAAAGCCCAGTTCCATGGGAGGAGGGAAGTGTTTGAAATGAACACATGTTCAGCTAAGCTATTCCAATACATTTTAGGGCTGTACACACCTAATCTTGGGGACTTGTTCCTGTGGTTCCCTCAAGGTACTGTAATAGTTCTGGAGGCCCAAGGCATACATCTCCATTTTTTATTCTATCATCTGTTCGAGTTCTGCCGAAGGATAGAGTGCTATGACTGCCCTTTTTCAGGGAGATAAACCCGTCTCCATCAACTTTTGCCTGTTGTGGGGTTTTTTTAGCTCACTCAGGCTTTTCCTTTGCTAAGGCACACTGGACCCTCTGAAACCTGAGGCTGACACTGCTGCAGAGTATTCAGCACCTCCTTGGCAGCATTAAACCTGCCACTCCTGATTAATAATGTGCCTGTGTATCAGAGAAGCCAGCAGCCTGTTTGCTGCCTGCTGGGAGCTGCAGCTTTGCAGAGTTTTTCTCCAGTGCCTCCCTGGCCTATCCCTCCCTGGTTGGTGTTGCTGCAGCACCCTTTCCTCTCTTCAGGCTCTTTGTTTTCCCCTCCAAGACTCATTATTTGGTGTTGAGCTTCCCTGAGCAGCATTTGCCGTTTCTTGCCTGAGCAGCTTCAGGGACAGCGTGTGGGGGGACACAGCTGGATTGCCACCTCATCCAGGCCGCTCCATGCTGTGCCAGGCTCTTGGCAGTGGGGATGGAGGTGTCTGGCTCTGCCCTGAGCTAAAATCTATTTCCTGGGATGAGTGGAGCTCCCAAATATCTCCTTGTTATGGGATCATGGTGTTTGACTCAGCTCAACAGTAGCCCTAAAGCTCCTAGATAATGTTTTTCCCTCTTTGTTTTCAAAGAATTTCTTTGACTTCTGATCTCATTGGTCTCTTCTTCAAGAAATGGTGTCAAACCTTTCACACAAAGTATGTCCCAAACCCAGGCCAGGTCCCAGCACAGTGGTTGATGGTGCAGAGCTGTTTTCCAGTGATGGGCCATACTCTGAAGGCTGTTTCAGCAAAGAGGCCAAGCTTCTGCTGTTGTTTCATGTTGATATTTTCTTTTTTCTCCTCTCTCCCTTGCTCCTGAGGCTGTGGGTGCATAGCAGCCACAGTCCCTCGTTCTAATTCCAGACTGGCTTTTTCTGTTGTCTTTTACTGAGCCACTTCTTGTTGTTAGGGCTGATTTAAATACTTGTCCCGGGCCCTGATGCTGGTTATTTAGCTACAGACCTGTTCCACAAAGCCTGGATTTGTTTGATTTTGATCCCCTTTTTCACTGCTCAGCTCTAACAGTAAATGACTTGGAGCAAGGCATTCTTCTCTTTCTGCTGGAGCTTTCTTTGCTGGAGCACTGTGAGCCGGTCCCTGCTCCTTTTTCCTTGCTGGTGGCTTCTATTGCTGCTTCAGGCATCTCCTCACACTCTCGAGTGCTCCACAGCATTGCAGAATTGACTCCATAAAGGTTTTTTCTTATGTTTCTAGACTTAAGCGGTCAGTGGGTATAGTTGGACTTTGTTTTGTGTTTTCTGTGCAATGGACAAGAAACTGGGCCAAGTTCTTTCTTCCTAGAAGAGGCTCCTTCTCAAAGGAACACAGAATAAATCACTGTATTCTCCCAGTGCTTTGGGGTTCAGGAACAATGTGCTGTGATCCACATCAGAATGCTCCTCGTGGCTCAGCTGGATGTGTCCTCCCTGAGCAGCAGCAATGAACTGGGTGGCTGTGATTACCGAACAGAAGGGTTTGGAGGAAACCAGGGATCAGAGTGGGAAGGGATTAAGTGCTCATCCTCCTCCTGTGGGCCTCAGCAGCACCAGTTTACTCAGTTTTGTGTGGCTGTTAAGGAGAAGAGAACAACACAAGCTCCACTGTCCCTCCATCCTTCTGCACACGACTGCCAGAAACTGATTCTGGGAGAAAACAGGGGGAAGAACACACACTTGCAAATTGGAAAGTGGGGAAAGCAATGCCGCAGCTTATGAGGGAGTTATTTCCATTTCTGTAGTTTATGGTAGTCTTTGAAATCCCATAACCTACAGGATGATGTGATGCTCCTCTGGGCTGAGCCCAGCCTCTCCCGTTCGCTGCTGTCACGGAGGAGTGTGAAAAATGGGGGGAACCACTGGAGGCAGCAAGAGGAGTGTGCAGAGCAGGAATGGACTGTTGAGCCTCCAGGCTCTTCCGTACAGACCCCGTGGTTGGGAGCTAACTTCTGAAAACAAAAGCAGGGGAGCCATAAAGGAGAGAAAAAAAATCCATATTAATCCTTTGAATCTGTATTCTCCCCCTGTGAGTGAACGAGAGCTTTTAAAAATATATCTTTTGTCTCATTTTTCTTTAGTATGGAAAGTAAAATTTCAGCCAGGAACTTGAAAGACTTTATCAGTTTTTCCTCCTTCTCCTGAGAACAAAGTGCTATTTCGTCAGACCTTTTATAACTTTAAATGCGAAACTCTCTCCCAGCATCATTGTTTCTGGAGAGACAATAAAAGCAGTGCTAATGCTGTCATTTCTCACACTTTCTGCTGCTCCCTCTGAAATTATATTTGTTTATATTCTGCAGATCCTATGAAAAGAAACAGTGGTCAGCCCATTGAGTTCCTGCACTGTAGGGTACAGCATTTGGGCATTAGCACCTTTGAGAGGGAAAATAACTGTGCAGAAACTGGCACTTCAGAATCTATAAATAAAAGGAATAGATTTTAAAAGAACTTCACTAAAAGACTTAAGTGGCAACAGCTGAAGGACCTTTTCAGCTGGAACAAATCTGAACTTTTTCTTTCTGCTGTCGTACTGCAACCCCAGTAAATCCTAAATGTTTTCTGTGGATTTAGTGACTGGGTCGAGTTACAGTAATTCAAAAGAAATTCATGTCCTTGCCAATGCCCATTAGTCACAGTCGCTGGAATTCTGTCTGCTCTGCTCCTAACACCATCTCAACGCCATCTGGATCCCTTAATCGCGTCTTCCCAACACATGCATTTTCTGCTCCATTCAGTAGTTTCCTGTTCAGCAAGAGCTTTTCCACATGGCCATGTCCCCTTCCCAGATGGGGCCTCTGTGAGACATGTCCTCATCGGTGATACCCAAAGGCGAGCACGTAACACAGCTGAG
The DNA here is from genome assembly GCA_013400735.1 of Pomatostomus ruficeps. Lineage (NCBI taxonomy): Eukaryota > Metazoa > Chordata > Aves > Passeriformes > Timaliidae > Pomatostomus > Pomatostomus ruficeps. The sequence goes on from VYZT01013754.1 coordinate 492,816, forward strand.
AACATTAAAAACCGATAAAACAAAGATAAAAGGGTGATGGAGGGGGGAGTTTTCACTGGTTAATTCCACTGGAAAACTCTGGATGGAGAGAGACTCCTGGAGTGCCTGGATGCTGTTGAAAATCCAACAGATTGCCCCCTTTTTCCTTTCTGCAGTAGGAGCAGCCTTGTCTCACGATCTGAGGGTTTTGACAGACTGAACACACACGGTGGGATGTCTCCTGACTCTCACAAGTGTCATTCCAGGAGACCTGAGCCTGTAGGTGGGGTTTTTTTTTCCCTCGTTCCCTCTTCTGATTTGAGATAATGAAACAGGCAGTGGAGGCAACATAAAGCTCAGGTTTTAAAAGTGAGAAAATCCAGGAGGCTGAGCAAATGCCAGTGAATCTGTATTCTTGCACTAAATTTGATCTTGTGAAAGGTTGTGGAGGTGGCATCAATTTACCTTATGCCTGTGGAGCCTTCAGCTCTGGGTTGAGCTGTCTGACACAGGAAAATCATCCAGACATGTGAAGAGATCTTTGCCAGAGATCTTTGCTGGAGATCAAATATTGTCATGTTTTCAAACCCCTGTGTGGAGAAGTTCATGAATTCTCCAGAACTTAATTCAAATGGTTTTTCCCTGTGTCACAAAACTTGAGAATGGCATCAGTATTTCAGGAAATAACTGATGTTCTTTCCGCCCTTGTGTCACAAGGCATTCAAGGCCAGGTTGGACAGGGCTTGGAGGAACCTGGTTTAGTGAAAGGTGTCCTTGCCCATGGTGGGGAAGCTGGAACTGAATGAACTTTAAGGTCCCTTCCAACCCAAACCATTCTGGGCCAAAAATTGAGCTGGTAGATGATTGTGCTGTACCCAGGTGTTTCTGTACCTGCTTTTTGTGGTCCTCACACAAATTTGTCTTGTCTTTGTTCTGAAGGTAACTCCAATATATAACAAGTTGAGAATTGAAAATTTTTGATTAAATAGCATCACCTCTCTTCTGCAGGTGTCCCTGGAGAGAAAAGGCACAAGATGTGGGCACCAAGGCTGCCTTTGTGCATGCTGGTGCATCCCAAAGCAGCACACAATCATCCCTATACCTGAACTTACGTGAATGAAAAAAAAAAATCCAAGTGCCAAGGCAGTAAATATTTTTCAATATTTGACTTCCATATCTTAACCAGCAGCTGCAAATGCTTTGCTGTGTTTATATATAGATAGGATTTCCCTTGCTTCTCTCTCTTTGCCATTGGGAAGCGTTCCCCAGGGGGCTGGGAAGCAAAGCTGGAATAGCACAAACTGTTTGCTAATGGTTCTGAATGCTTTCCCACTGGAGATCCAGGACACTTAACAGCGTTAAAAATAAGTTAGGGGAGGGATAAATGGTGAAAGCAGCAGTCAGTCCCCAAATCCTCCTGGCACAAAGAGGCTTCAGTGATGTTCTTGCTCCTCAGTGCAGAGGAAGCAGCAGGTTTTGTCTCTGAGGGAGAGCTGGGGGGCTGCCCGTGCCTCAGTGGGCTCAGCTTGCCTGGAGCAGGGCAGGAGCCCCACGTTGTGTCAGGAAAGGAGGATGTCCCGATGGCTGGGACACTGGGAACGAACAGGCACCTGAGGGGTGACCCCAAGGCCATGCTCAGGGAGGAGAGACTGTGATCCTCAGCCCATGAGTGCTCCTGTTGCTGGTCACAGAGCAGGTGGCTCTGGAGAAGAGAAGGCACAATGAGAGTGACCTTTTTGTGGCCTTTCAGTACCTAAAGGGCTACAAGAGAGCCAGAGGGGACTTTTGACCGTGGCGTGCAGTGATAGCACAAGGGGGAACGGCTTCAAACTGACACAGGCCAGGGTTAGATGGGATATTGGGAAGAAATTCTTCCCTGAGAGGGTGGAGACCCTGGCACAGAGTGCCCAGACAAGCAGTGGCTGCCCCATGGAAGTGTCCAAGGCCAGGCTGGATGGGGCTTGGAGCAGCCTGGGCTAGGGGAAGGTGTCTCTGCCATAGCAGAGTGGGAACGGAATGATTTTTACAGTCCCACTCCAAACCATTTCAGCATTCCGGGATATCTGCTGCCTGACTGGGAGCGCCCCGGGCTTTAAATCACCGCTTGCTCAGCAGCGAGGCACAAAGGGCACGAGCAGATTATTGAATCCTAAAATTGCAGGTGAAATAGCACAAAAATGTAATGGCTTGAATCTCCCCTCATTACAGCTGTGTCTCAGGGCTTCAGGAAGTGTTTTCTGGCCACTGCTAGGAATGATTTTCAAAGGGCAGCTGCGAGGCCTGATCTTAAACCTCCCCACGGAGACAAGTTCTGCGGGCAGATAACAGCAGAGTCCGGTTATTTGCGAGGCTGGATGGGGAGAAATTTGTTCCCAATTAAAATTCAGCATGTCAAGGATGGAGGAAGTGCTGATGAGAGTCCTGGGTCTGGCTCTGACCTTTCAGGAGCTGTTGCGCTGTTGTTCCTCGGAGAAGGGTGTTGCTCTTCTTGTGGCCTGTTCTGCAATCCATTTAGAAATGCGCTGTTAAAAGCATTAATTCCACTTTGAATTTCCATTTTTCCTGACCTTTTCAGTCTCCTGCTTCAGCATCCTCCATGCCCGCTCGCTTTGTGTCTCTTCTGAAAGTTATTGATGATATTATTTAATGGCCTGGACAGTGCTAAAAATGCTCCTCGGCATTTTAGATGCTTCTAAGAGCAGAAAAAGATGATACTTTATAATATTTGAAAATTGCCAGCAGGGGTCAGGCTTACAAATAATTTAAGCTATCCAAGCTGCATATTTATAAAGGAGACATTTCTGTGCTGAACATGATGTAGAGCAACTTGCTTCTATGGAAAAGTTTGGAGCTGTTGCCAAATGAATAGGAGAGATGACTTCTTCCTTGTACCTGGAATTGCTGTTGCATAATTTTGGGATCTTGGCAGGTGGCTGAATTCTTTATTGTGATGGTACAAGGATTTTCAGCTTAATTTAGATCATTTTAAAGTATTATTAAGCAAGATAATTAATTTTTAAAGAACATTCTGAAAAAAGGCTCCTGAGACAACTGAATCCAAAGATCAGTGTTAGTCTGTGTTAGTTGTACAATAAGTCCCAAGAAGATAACGTGGAAGGGGAGGGTCTTGAAGGAGCATCAAAGTTTTGCACTCTGTATTTGAATGCAAGCAAAAATTTTATGTCCAATCTTTTATATAAACATAAATATATATCTATATATAGATATCCTTCCTAACAAGTTTGATAGAGTTCTTGGAAGGATTCACCAGTCATTTGTCTAAGGCTGGTATGGTTGCTCTAATGTATTCGACCTTGCAAAAAACTTTGAGCCCAAGGTCACAAAGAAACTTTGACAGAATGAAAAAGGAGATTCTTTGTTGGATTGATCAGAATCTATAAACCCCTGAGGTCTGGCTGTCCCAGTGTAGTGCCAGTAGTGGGGACCCACAGGACGGAGCAGGAGCCTCTCCTGGCTTCTCTGTGCCTTGTCTCCAGGATTTCCCAAGCCAGAGATAATATAATATGTTTTTACTTTGTAAAACTTCATGCATTTTTCTTCCATTAATTTGCTTATGTAATACAAAGTTAAAATATGGAAAATCAAAGGATAAATGTTTTCACAGTGCCGAGGGTTTTTCCACTAGGTCGTGGAATGGTTTTGATTGGGAACTTGTCCAACACAGAAAAGGGGTTTGTGAGCAGTGAGGTGGCAGTTTGAGATAATACGAAATTATTCAGCTTATCACAGCCTTCAGAATTTCAGAAGAATTTTATGATGCTGCCTGAGATGGGAGATGAAGTTGCATGTCAATAATTGCCAAACCCATGCACATAAGAAAAAAAACACCCTTCCTTTCACTCCCACAACAGAGAGCTCTAAATGAGCTCTTGTCACTCAGGAAAGAGATCTTACATTATTGTGAACAGCTTTCTAAAAATACCAGGTAGGTGCTCCGTAGTTAAAAATACAAATAGAATGCCAGAAGTTGTTGGAAAGGAAGTTGAGAATAAAGCAGAAATCCTCATTGTACCGCTGAATATATCTGAGTGCTGTTTGTAGTTCCAGCTTATTTCACAGCAAGTGTCTACATAAAACTTGAAGGGACAAGAAAGAACAATAAAAATGTGGAAAATCCTTGATGTGAAGGAAGACTGAACGGAGATTCTTCAGGAAATACTAGAGGACGCCTGTACTGTGGTGTGGAGAGTGTGGTACAATTATTCACGACTGTTCACAGCAGAACTAACGGGCACTCAGTGAAATAATCACATGTGAAGTATAAAACAAACCGAACTAATTTTTCATACAGTACATAATTAAATTGTGGAACTCACTGCCAAGGAGTGTTGTGAAGGCCAAAAGTATAAATCAGATCAAAAAGAGATTTGATGCCTCGTAGAGGTTTTAGCTGTTGGTGGTTATTAAACGTGATGGTCCAGACTCGCTCTGTGGTTCAGAAGGTATCCAAGCTGAACTTGCTTTATATTTAATTGTATATTTTGAATACACTTTTACAAATTATGGTCTCATAATATAAACATGTCACTTTTAACCATTTGTTAACCATGTTTTAGCTGCCTTGGTGCAGTTTTGTGGTACTGAGTGCAGGAACAATCTGATGCTGGTTCTGATTTCGTGTTCTACTTGATTATTCATGGTGGAACTGTGGGACACACAAAGTCTGTTAATTTTCCCTCCTTCTCCAGGTTGAAAATTGAGGAGCTGGAAGCTGAACGCAGCAAGCTGGCAGAGGAGAACAGATCTCTGGAAATGAGGCTGGAGAAGCTCACCCTGCAGGTAGGAACGGGGAGGTCCAGAGCAGCAGGAGAGCCTGGCGTGGTCCATGTGCCATGGCTGTCCTGGCAGATGTGCCTGAGTGCTCCCAGCACAGAGCTGCCCTGCCCTCCCTCTGGGCCAGGCACCTTGGGCAGCCTGTGCTGCCTGCACTGTCCCACCTGGATTGGTTGGTATTGGATGCAATCACACTGATGTCTTTTTGGATGACTCTCTCTAGGAATTCTCTCCTTGGAGCCTTCAAAACTGGTCTGTGTTAAGTAACTGCACACTAGAAGTTGTCTGTCCCCAAATCCATTCATGCCAAAGCGGGAGCACGGACAGGGCTGAACAGCACGGAATGGGTGGGAAATTCTGAGCTTTGTTCCAATTGAAGTCTCCTCTCTGTGCTATCAGCAAAGGAAGCAGAGAGCACCTCAGCAGGCAGGAGGTTCCCAAGGCAGGAGGCATCAGTGCTGTTGAGGGGATGAGCTGGCAGCACCCACAGCCATGGGGAGCAGGAGCTGTGCGGTCAGGACAGGGGTGTGCTCCTTTTGCTCTGCTGCCGTGTGTGTTTTGCCTTTTCCTGGTGCTGTTCTCTGCAGCAGGAGGTGTTCAGCTTTTCACTCTGGATAGATCCAGGAAATCTCACCCTCCCTGAAGGAGGGCAGGGGCACCTGCAGCAGAGAAGTGGACTGGCTGTTCAGCTGGTTGTCACTCTAGGAACAGCTTTCCTGGGCAGAGGAAGGGCAGGGAAGTTGCATCAAGCTTTTATATTTTCCTGTTTGAAAGGTGCTGGAGCAAACAAGAACCTGAGCCTGTTGGTTTAATCAAAGCCCACCCTTCTGTGAACAGTGTTATCTCTTCCTTCTTTTCTCTCTGATGTGCTGAACAATTTGTCATTGTAGCATTCTATTATCTTAATTTTTCTTTGTTTTTATCTTTATTTTCCCCATGTTTTTGCAAATTGCTTCATGGTAGAAAACCTGCAGGTTTAAAATTGCCCAGATTTCAGCCAGACCATTGATTTTATCTTGACACCTATTAGACGTGAATCAAATTTTTTTTTTTTTATTTTTATAACCCGTTCCAGGAGACAGGGGAAGTGACAGCTTTGATAAAGCAGGGAGCTAAGAGCTGCTGAGCATCTCTGCTGAGCCATGGTTAGTGTGAAACCTGTCACCCTGCTCTCCTTTAATTGGGTTTCAGTCATCAGAGGGAGATGAAAGCTTTGGCTGGAGTTTGGATGCTTAGGTCTCCAACAAACATGAGAGCAGCTTTGGTTTTAGAGCAGATTGCAGCTCAGGTCGTAGTTAATTCACCTACATGGTCTTACAGTGATTTGTGGGTTTCCAAGAAGGCCAGATCAGAAGAATTCCCTTTTTTCTTTGTGGTATCTCAGGACATCACAGAGATTTGCTTTTTTTGTTCATGCTGCTCTTGAGATGCCAAGTCTTGAGCAGCAGGTCTAGGAAAGAGAAATCTTCGAGTTAGTGATGTGAATTTGGGTAATGATGCTCTTCCATCTCCCTTGCCAAAGCTGAGGACGTGGCTTTAACTCCTTATTTAACAGGAGGTAGCTTCCCCCATCCCTAAAATCTCACTTTACTTGTGTCTTATAGAACTTGATGCCTAAAGTAGTTTTTTCGATAGAGAAGGAGTAAAAAGGAAAGCACAAGTACAGGAAGATGTCAGCTGAATGCTAAAGTGTCAGTATTGATCAGCATGTGCCCACCTGAATGGCCAAGAACTCCTCAGAGGGGAAAACATCAGCCTGCCCAATTTTTATTCACCTTGTGAATCAAATACCTTGACAGGCCAAGCTTAAAATGACTCTTTTTATAAACACATTGAAAGGAGGTTTGTTACAGTGAGAACCCACAAAGTTAAGGATAAGCTTAGAAATTCACCTCTTCTATCAGTGCTGAGCAAATACACTGAAAATGTCATTATACACTCAGATAAGGTCACTGAAGTGTTGCTGGTTTGACATGTTATTTATTCCTACCTCTGTAAGAAATCAGTGGGAAATGATGAGTTAAAATAAAATCTGAATTATGAGGGGGGGAAAAAAACCCAAGACAAACTACATGCAGAAGTCACAAGGAAGTTTTAGTGAACAGGAAGATGACTAAAATCAGGAGAAGCACGGCTTCAAATCAAATAAAGGTGTAAGAGAAGGGGGACATTAAGCAAGGTAGAATGAGGGTGATTTCTGACAAAATCTTTATCTGCAGTTCCATCTTTTAAAATAAAACCTCTGACTCCTGGAATTGTATCTACTAAAGGAAAGATTTTTGGAAGGGACATGCTAAAGTTGTGAATTTGAAGAGACAGGTTGTAGAGGTAAGGTGCTGACTGCTTTACACTGAACTGAATGTGTTGAGTTCACAAAGCTGTGTGTGGTGCATGAAATCTAGGGAGATACAGCTAATAATTTGTAATTAAAAATGTCAGTTTGAAGGTATTGAGGTGTGGACAGGAGTAAAGTTTCAAAAGTGGTTGTCTTCAAATCACAGAACCATTTAGGTTGCAAAAGACCTCAGATTGTTGAATCCAGCCTAGGACCCAACACCACATTGTCAACCAGACCATGGCACCGAGCACCATGTCCAGTCTTTCCTTAAACTCCTCCAGGAATGGCAAATCCACCACTTCCCTGGGCAGCCCATTCCAATGTCTAATCTCCATTTCTGTGAAGAAGATCTTTCTCTCACATCTTTTGAACCTGAGGACTGGCACACAGATTTTGCTGATTTCTCACCAAAGCCCACTTTGTGAGCAAGGGCACCCTGATGGGGTGGGCAGAGGGCAAAGGGGCACCTGGGAAGGTGCTTTTGGTGTGTGACTTACACTCCTTGAGCTCAGTATCAGCAAATGAACTGAGGTGCTGATAGCTCCCCTCAGCCCTGTGTATAACACCTGACATCTCTTGGTATTCTGTGCTGTGGGGACAGCTTGAATTATGCCTGAAGGTGTTTTCCACCTCCAAACACCCCATCTTCCAAAACCCCTTGACTCTTGACACCTTGCCGCAGGCTGCATTGATTTTCCTTCAGTGCTATAAAGACTGCAGCATGGGTATCACTCACTGGCCAGGTCTTTACTGCTAATGAAAACCTCAGATTACAAAAACACAAGAGATGTAGAGCTGCAGAGGAATGACACCCAGTTGAGGCAGCCTCCCCAGTGCCCAGGACATTATCCTAAGGAAAACATCTGAAACCATGGCTCAGGAGAGGGATTCAAATGATGTGAGAAGAGTGGGTTTAAACAGACAATTTAATCTCATCTCCTCTGCCCTTCTTTCTTTCCATGAAGCAAAAAGCATTTCCAGGAAACCTGGGCTGCCACTGCTTGGCCGGTGGTGGGCAGGCTGAGATTTCAGGGAAAGGCTTGGTTTGTTTCAGTTGTTTGAAATGATCTGGGACCATCTTCCAGAGGTGCTGGTGGAAAAGTGCAGCTTGATGCCAGGAACAAAGGAGACTGATCAAATCAGTGCTTTTCGGATAAAGTGGGAGGAAAGAGTTGTGAGGAGTGTTCAATTAGCATTTCTTACTGCTAAGCCCTGTGTTTACAGGCAACCAAGCGGATGTGAAGTGTTCCTTATGCAAATCCTACTCTCCTGCTTTTCCTGCTCTCCTCTACTCTTCCAGCTGAAGAAGAGATTCTTCAAGGTTGGCTGCTTCAAGGAAGATTGATTAAAATCAGCTGCAGTTTGACTTAATTGGATCCATATGCTTGGAGAGGGAGCAGGACTAGTTAAAGTCCTCGTAATTAGTTCACAGCTGGTTGGTGACAAAAATGAAACTCCAGTTAGAGTTCAGATAAGTGGGTCTGTATGGATAAAAGGCAAGAAGATGGGTTGTTGGTTTTTTTTTTACACTGAGATGTGTTTGGGCTTGAAAATCACCTCTAGTCCCATAGCCAAGCTGGCAGGCTAATCCCTTGGAGCGTGTGCATGTGTATTTATGAGGCTAAATGGAAAGGGTCTGGATTTTCTGGCTTGTTTCTGAGTGAGAAGAATCACCTGTGCATGCTGGCAGTCAAGAAAACCTGACAGAAAACTGGGAGAGGATCTCAGGGAGTAGACAAAACCCAACAAGGGTGGGAAAGGGTCACGGCTTGGCACAACCTCTGGACTGTCCAACTTTGATTGCCATGTCCCTGCTCACAGTGGTGACTGGTTGGTTTAGCCTTTCTGCCAGTCAGTAATAAGACAACAACACTCTCAAAAATGCAGTATTGCCCATACATATTGGAATGATTGATTTTTGGCTGTCACTTCAAAGCTCAGAAGAGCTGACTAACTGTGGAGTGTGAGGACAGTCATCAGAAAACGTGCCCCAGACAGAAGCTGGGATTTATTTTAAATTTTGCTGTCAGAATAGAAGGGGCTGAATTCCCTGTTACAGCACCCTTGAGGGAAGTGTCTGCTGGGTTCAGTTCTCCAGAAGTGAGATGTCCATGAATGATGGAAGTGCTGGACATCAGAGCATTCATGTATTTTCCGTTATCTCTCCAACCCTTGTGGTTGGGCTGGTCTCCAGCTCCTTCTAGCGCTGTATTTTGAGGGAATAACAAAACATCTGGGAGCTGTACCCCGGGGGAAGGTGGACAGGGAATGTTTCTCCTCTTTAAGCATTAATGACTCGTTTTATGGTTCGGGCTTTGGCAGCCAGGCAGTGAGTGGCTTGGAGTTAAGGACCCAAGGCAAAGCTGAGGTCATTTAACAGTCTAACTGTTCATTTTGTGACCAGTGAAGAATGATGAATGAATCATTCACACTGATATAAAACTTAAAAGGACATAGTCTGTTATAAGTATCCTTCCTCAACAGAATCCAGCTGTGGTCAGTTTAATTGGCCTCTCAAATGCTCATGAGTCTTCTTCCTGGATTATCTCCATGCCCTCCCTTTTCACAAACTTCCTGTCCTTTTTTCTTCCTCTGTGCATGCTGAGGTCTGGGTTAGCCTCTGTGGCGCAGCTGGTCCCCATTGAAAACCTCACCTATCTCAGTTCAGCTTTTTTTTTTATTTTCTAAAAGGCTTCTTTAGATGGTTCTGGGCAAATCACTTGGCATCTCTTCAGTCAGGTACTGCTTTTGGCAAGGTGGAGGAACAAATCTGCGTGTACTCCAGAGGGACTTAATTATGAGATAGAAAACTGAGAGCATGCATCAGGAGACCCAGCAAAGAGCAGATGAAGAGAAGTGCAGGTCCAGGACTGCAGAAGGTTGTCTCACTTTGTGCTGCCCCACTCATCCAGTGCATGGGAGCATGTGGGAGTGGATGGGGAACAGAGGGATTTGTGATCATTCCACAGACTCCTGGATTTGATCAGCAATTAGCTCATCTTTTACAGGCAAAGATTATCTTCTGAGTTTCACAGGCAGCAGCAAGCCTTCACTGACCTCAGGAAGTGTAACTGCTCAAGTGTATACAGGCAGAGAGCACTCTGGGGATCACTCCGCAGTTCTGCTCAAAACAGCAATGAAAAACATGGGATAAACAGACACCAGGGGTATTCATTTATGACAGATCAGAGGTGTGTGATGCTGGCATGAAACACTGGAGAATATTCACACAAGAAGCTGCCTTTGATTGAAGCAGGGACCAAGTGAATCTGGTTCTGGGGGTGGCAGGAGCAGTGATGGGATGGCACAGGCAGCAGTGCCAGGGGCAGGGGAGCACCATGGAGTCACCCAGCGTGTCCTGGTGGTGTCACCCAGCATGTCCTGGTGGTTGGCCTGAGCAGCACCTGGGCTGTTACACCACCTGCACTTCAATGATCTCTTGGGCTGGGCAGGTGAAGCTAAGTGTGAACTGCTCTGCTGGGTGGGGGTCCCTGGTGTTCACAGGGAGGTGCTCAAGTGCCACCCCAATGAACGGGAGAGAAAAAAGCCTCCCCTATAAGGTACCCATGAATTGTGCTGAAAGGATTATACCTGTTATTTGGGAGAAAACACCATGTATCTTGTGCCGTGTGGATTAGGCCCTGCAGGAAACCCTAGAACTGGTGTAAAATGGAAGGAGTGTAGAAGCTGCTGTGATCCAGCCCCCAGGGATTGCATGACACTGAATTAGCTGGGGCTATGCAAATATTTGTGCATGTTAATTCTGAATACACTGCTGCTATTAGAATTAGCAGAAATTAGAAACATTCCATGGGAGCAGAGAGGAGCAGCATAAACATGTCATTGACTTGTAGGTGTGTCAGGAGGTGGTTCCAGGAGAAGCTCTTTGATGGCCTCGGTGGCCCCGATAAATGTGATGTGCAAAGTGGATGTCAAAGGAAACAAGGACATGCACAGAACAGACTTGCTAATGTTTGTTAACATCAGGGACCATGAGTGCGTAGATTCACATTTGTGCAGGGAAGTTTTACCAACATGCCCTTTAAAAAAATTTTTTTAAAGGAATTTGCACATTGAATATTAAACACCTGAAGCTCTGTAAATTCTACTGCCAGAGCTGCCACGGTATTGTTTATTTCATGCAGCACCTTTCTCAAAGTTCTGCAGAAACTGATTAACATTTGCATAATACATTTAACACGAAAATCCAGAATAAATTCATTAATGTTCTCCTGCCACTACCCTTGAAAATATCAGCGGCTGTGTGGCATCACAAAGCTCATTAGAGGAGCAGAGGGGGAGGAAGGGCGAGCGCTGGATTTCCTGAACAGCTCTGAACCAGGAAAGGTCAGTGCACCGAGTGTCAGCACCTGAGCAGCAGCATGGGGAGCTCGGAGCAAGCAGGGAGGGCTGGGCCAGGGGAAATGTCCTGCTGGAAAAGGTCGCTGTAGCACTACACGGGAAGCACGAACTTCAGGAGGGGCCATCCGTGCTGGAGCGGAAAAATCGAGCGCTAAATGCTGATGAAGATGCTGCTACACTGAGGAGCAGGCTGCTGCTGAGCACACGTGTTCTGCAGGGCCAAGCACCAGGAAATTGTTCCAGTCCTTCTGTGGGACAAGAAAGGACTTGGAACAACCCTTGGCTTTCTCTGCAGGTGTTGCAGAATAATTGGTGACGTTTTAAAAGTTGTACAAGACTTGCTTGGTATCGGCCCACTAAATCTGGGGTGTGTGCCCTGCCTTCATGGGAGTATGGGGACAGAGACACCAGTCCTGTTGGTGCTCTTGTATGGTAAAAAGAGCAACAGTGGACAAAAATTTGTAATTCCAGCTACAACTGCACATTCAAACTCAACAGCTGTGTATTTAAATTCCCACCCAAAAACTTCCAATGCGAGCTAGTGAAGTGGTAGCAACTCCAGAAGGTTTCTGTGTGTTTCACTGATCCCAAAATCACCCTGTGGGTGAAAGCCAAGGCTGAGGAGACAGAAACAACCATTTTAAAATGAGACTTCACTTTTAAATCCCTCCAATCTTATTTATCACACAAAAGAAAAAGCAAAGTTTCAGGAAGCGGTAAGAGTGACTGTCCCTTTATAGTTTTCTTGTTTTTCTCTGTAGTCATTCAATGGCACAAATTAGTTTTCAATTGTTCTTTCTTCATTTTCTATTTTCTGCTGCTTTGAATTCTGCTTCCATGTCAGAGAAATAAAACAAAAATGTCATTTAGCCCTGTATAACGCAAATAATGCTTTCGCAAGGTTTGTTTACTGAAGCTTTGTGCTTCCTCTCAGATTTTTATGAGTACCACGTCCGTAAGTTGCAGCTCTCTCCACATTAAGCTTTTAGCTTGTCATTACTCCTTACCATTTCAGCCTTTGGTTGATGACCCAATTATTTTTGAGTTTTTGATTAAAACAAAGTAATAGGTCACAGTTTCACACTGCCCTTGTCTTTGCCATTTCTGTTGTGGTCTGGATTTGTAAAGTTCAAGTTTTTAGTGATATTCTTCAGCAGTTTTATTCTTGTGATAAAGACACGCTGGTTATTGTGCCATATTTTTCCTCTCCTATTTGGAATATGTAAAACTTGACACCATCACTAAGAGACAGAAGAGCAGGATGTGTCACCCAGATTATGGAAAAAAAGAAGTCAGAATTTAATAATGGTTTCTCTGTGTGTGATGAGGGGAAGAGGAAAAATCTGCCTGTTTCTTGTCACAGCGAGGAGTGGGCAGTGTTTGTAATGATGTTAAAATACACATGAGGAAATGGGGAGCTGAGGCACTGGTGGGGGTGCAGTGCATCACAGGAACCCGTTTTTGTGTATCCTCTCTCGGGAATTAAAAAATGTGAGATTTTGTTAGGTTATCTTACGTATCCCAGAACTCTTCCCTTTGATCAGCCTGACCTACCACCTATTTGACACTTGGAGGCAGAGATTTACATCCCAAAAATGGGTTTTCCCTGAAGAATTTCTTGAAGTTGCAGGAAAGGAACTCGACATGCGTCTGTCACTGAGATGTGTGGCACTGAGCACTCATCTGGCAGTGCAGGCTCGTTGTGTGCCCCGGGGGTGAGTGGGGAGAAGTAACACCCCAATAACAGCATTTCTGTCAGCACACCCTGACCACAGGCAGATCATGATACAGTCCCTTCTGAGCCCAAATTTGCCTCAATTTCTATTTGCTGATGTTTGATGAGACTTTAAAGAGACGTAGATCCAGACAAGTCAGAAAAAAGTAATTGTTTTTGACAGCTTTCCTAGCTCGATTTGAAAGACAGGTAACAGTGGAATGGAAGATGATGCCTAATTTAGGTGGAAAGGCTGCTCTGTTCGAATGAGGATGGACAGCTGGAGTGGCAGGGTAAGTGAAATTCTGTGGGAAGAGCATCTCCTTCGGATCTTTTAAAAAGAATCAGCAGTGTCCCGTGAGGGGGTTCTGTATGCAGGAAGGAGGGGAGGGGTCTGGAAAGCCCAGCTGTGCTCCAGGCAGCTGGGAGGGCTCCCAGGTGATCCCTCACATCCCTGCTCACCCCAGCACGGGGCTCAGCTCCACCAGGAGCTCTGCTGCTTCTTCTGGTCGGCATTTAAACCCTAAATGATGCAGCAGCTCTGTGCCTGTTCTGTGCATTTTTGGCAGGGCATTTGAAACGAAATAAAAATTCCCTGAAAGCTGTTGTGCATGTTGGACATGACAGAAGATGTTCAGCTGAGATTGTGACCTTTCAGAACAAAGGCACAGCTTTTGAAAAAGGAGTTCATTGTGCTTCTGGCTCTAGTAAGATGAAAAACTTGAAAAACCAGTAACATGAAGGCTGTGCAGCAAGGATGAGCTCTCCAGAGGTCCTCTTGTGTATTTTTGGTTGTCTTCCAGTGGATACATTCTTTCTCTCTGTGCAGTGCTACCACAGTTGCAATCAGTAGTAATTACAGAAATTTTCTCATTTTTATGAGTAGAGGGATGTGCAAAGCTGTTGACAGCAGCCTGCAAGGGAGCTCAGCTGTGGAGCTGCTTTCCCTCCAGATCCATCACAGCCAGAGCTGCTGACCTTAAGGTTATTTCCCAAGGAGTCGGGGCTTGCTCAGAGGTCAGTCTGTTCAGTGTGCAAGGAAAAGTGTGATTAGAGATGTGTGAGTTGTTATGATTAATATTAACATGGTGGAGCTGCCTGAACATTTAAATACAACACCGGGGAATTTAATTTTTTATATAGATAGATATGTTTGCAGATGATTATTAGCACGCATGCCAATGTATTTAAACATATACATGACTTGATATAGATGGGTGTAAAATAGGAAAATCACCTAAATTACCTCAACAGAATCCAGCTGTGGTCAGAGGGATGGCAAAGGTGGCCAAAGGGGAGGGAATTGCCTGCTCAGGAGGGAGAGCAGGCAGTGCTGTGGGCTGGGGCTTCTTCCTTGGGTGTGCCACAACCATGGCAGTTGTCAGTCTGGTCCCTTCAGGCTCACAGAAGCTGCAGTGAAGGGGGTGGCAGTACTGGAGACATCCCTTAGGACACTCTCCAGGTGGATGGGGGGAAGGAATTGTGGTTGTGTGACATGAACTGGCACCTCCAGTACTGCTGTGCTGTGGTGGGAGACAGAGACTTCTACAGCCAAGCAGCTTGAGGATTGAATGTCAATGTCTTTTGACTTTCCTGCTTTCTCAAGGTCTCTGACATCTCAGTGTGATGCTTCCTTCTGTTGACACTTCTTAGAAGACAGATCTGTCTGTATCTGGAGATTTTTGTGTGGTCCTTTCTCTCAAGCATCCTAGAGAAAAAAACCACTGGACACGCTGCAAAGCAGACCTGTCGGTCAATGCACCTGCTGTATTCCTCCTAAGCCTCCCTTTCATCCCTCCCATTTTAGCTCCTCTGCGATTTCGTTCAACTTAATGCTCTTCACTGATGTTTCCTGCTTCCAGGGGATCAAAAAGATAGTCTGAGTCCTTTAGATATGTGTGAAAGTTAGAGATGATGATGCCCTTCCACCAATTTACTCAATGATATCTTGAAAACTTGTAACTGGGCAAGGCTGCTTCTGAAGTATTTATTTCTTCAGGCAGGCAGCTCGGGATAATGTTGAACTCGCTGGTTGGAGCAGTTAACTCAAAGCTGCTCAGAATCCAATTGGTTGCCCCATAGCCATTCCTCTTATTGTTTCAGTTTATCCACAAATCTCTCTTATTCTTGTAAAATTGAAATGAAGATGAGACAACTGTCCCCATCTGAAAAGATTTCCGTGCTGCTTGAAGACTCCTTGCACTGGCAGAAAAAAACAATTGAGCTTTGAGCTTGAACTGAGAGACAGATAAGATCACCAGGAGATTTCCACAGCAGATGCAGAATATATTCTTCTCTAATAGATTCTTAGTGCTGTCTGGCGAGTAATTGAACTGCTTGGGTAGGAAGGGAGAGGGGACTGGGTTGGGGGTTTTTAGTGTTTGGTGGGATTTTTTAAAGCTCCCAAATTTTGTGAAGGTAGGAAGTAAACAGTGGTTTCTCAGCATGACACAGGATGGCTGTCAGACATAGGGGAAGGTAATTAAAATGTCACAATATGTACATGAGGGTGATAAGGCAGAAAAGACCGATCACTTCCTTGGTTCGAGGAATTTGTCTGTGTCCTTGCTTCTATCTACTCACTGTGAAATCTGCAAGTAATTCATGCTCTGGGGGTAGGAATGAGGCCACTGGGTAAATCTGGCCTCACTCTCTCTCCTTCTCACTGGAGTAAAGCAGAAAATAAATTAAATCCATTCTTGCTCTGCTGCAATTACCAAGGCAGTCTCGCTCCAGCTGGGCGATAGCAAAGAGCTGCTGGTTCCTGCTGTCCCATCGTAGCCAACACTGGCACGCTCTGCCAGAGGACCAGGGCTAGTAGAGGTCACCACTGGGGCAACTGGGAGGGTTCCACAGCCAATCTGCACAGCCTGTGAGGGGACAGAAGCAAAGCAACGCTGCCTCTTTCCCATCCTTTTGTTCAAAAGTATGAAGGATGTCCTGGAAAGCCAAGGGAATGATGGAGAGATAATAACACACCCTTTGGAGTGTTCTTTGGAAACACTGGAGTGGCCAAGAGGTGGTCCAAGCCTTACAGCCTGCATCATTGAAAACCACTGAACAACAGCAAAAGGGAGGAAAAAAAAAAAAAGGATCATCATCAGGGAAATTGCTATAATGGTGAGATAATTAGAACCCAGAATGATCAGTGTGCTGCATTGGCAAGGACTGTGCAAGTTGACATAATGGGCCTCTTCCATATCCAACGTGGAGTTTTTCAGCATTCAGTTTAACACTTTCATGTGACTTTAACAGAGTTCACAGCTGAAACAGACATTTGGGGTTCGTGTGACATTGCACAGCACCTTTCTTCCCCTGTGGCTGCTAGAAGGACCTTCTTGTTTTCCCTTTTGTGCCTACGGATACTGAAGGATAAAAGCCACTCTCACCATTGAATCCTACATTGTTTGGAATGTTATTTAGCCATGAATTCCTGGGCATTTTCTTCCTGTTGTGCCTGATGGAAATGAAGGTCCCTAAAAAAAATGTCTCTGAAATTTCAGAACATGGTTGTCTTCTTCTCAAGGAGAAAATACAGGGACTCAGGATATCATATTCTGCTATTAAAAAAAGTACTTTTTGAAACTCTACTTTATAGTAGGGTCGGAAGACCCTCTCTGTTTATTATCTTTAATACTTGCAGATTCCTCCTGCCAGCCCTTGTGTGTGGGCCCTTGGATTTGCCAAAACTAAACTGGTGCAAGAAATGAGATTTAGCAGGACATTTAAGAACTGGTTTTGTAGCCTGATTGAGTTTGGAGCAAAATTTGGAGTGCAGAATTGCCTCAGTGGTCCCCCTCTCTATGGATCATTGCAGACCAGCAAACATTTGTTCTCCTTGGTTACTCCCAACCCTGCAGGCTCACGTATGGACCAGGGCATTGGATGTTGTGTCTCCCTCCATTTTCCCAGGATCTCCAGTGGCTTTTCTGTGCTTAGACATGGGCTGGTGTCTGGTGTTTGTGTTGGGGTGTTCTGGACACCACAAGCTTTCCCCCACCTCTGCATGTGCTGAGATCAGCCACATCCTTCCTTGCAGCTGATAAAATCCGATGATGTGCTGTGGCAAAAAATCCCTTGATCTCAGCAGTGCTCTTCTGTTTTCTTGTACCCCTTTAGTATGTAAATAAAACATCTTTTTTTCTGTAAGATGTTGGAGAGCACAGTGCCTGAGCCCCCCTCTCTGCTCGGCGTGCGGGGCCCTCGGAAAGGAATTGCAGTCACGCGGCCGTGCGGTGAATATGTAGTGAGTGCTTGGTGTGGTTTGTATTTTGTGGATTATTTTCTCGCTCCTTCTGACCCTACCTCAAATGAAATTCCTGCCCTTCATCCTTCCTCTGGGTTGGGCAATCAGCAGCTACGATCCGGGGCTGGAAAGAGGCGGTGGCTGGGCATACAAAGCAGGCGCATTAGGACTGAGCAACCAGGACTAATGGGGAGCAAGGCTGGGAGCAGAGACAGAAATATGGCAGAATAAGATTCATTAGGGATCAGATTCAATAAGTGTAAAATGATGAGAAGTTTATGATCAAAGGCTTACTTGGAGCATTTTAATGACATAGTCATTTAATCCGTTTAGAGCAGATAGATAAGGAGTTAAGTGAAATCTACAGCAGCTGCCTTTCTGAGCTGTTTATGAACCTGTTCCAGGCTGCAGATCACTGTGAAAGGCACAGGATGGATGCTTGCTGTAGTAATTGAATAGTATATAACGGGCTACCAGGCTTTACAGGCTGATTTACATATGAGGTCGGTAAAACTTAATGCAAACACTTGTGGTTTGTGTTACTGGTGTGCGTGGTTCGTCTGCTGGTTTAATGTGCCTGCTACTAGCAAGAGTGCAGAATGAAGGGAAGAGCGGAGTTATTTAAAAACCTTTCTGTGCCAGGATGTTTAATTCCCAGTGGGTGTATCTCCTTTGGAAGTAACAGGCTGTTGTGGTGACAACATTCTGATGGGCTCTGACACTTGAACCACCGGGGCATCAACCACAGGAATTATGCACCTGAAAAAACCCAGAGGGATCAAGGGCGCGCACAAATTCTTTCCCATCTTTTCCTTCCACTGTTGCACTTTTGCCACCCTCTGTCTCTCTCTTGAGGACCCTCCTTGCTTAGTTAACTTCTTTCCCAGCTTTTCTTGGCAATCGTTTAAAAACTCTCTTGGGACAGTTGGTGGCACTTTGCTGCCTGTGCCCACAGAGTCCAGCTCGGCTCAGTCCCTCATTCTCACAAGCTTTTATCCACCTGGACACCAGGAATTACAGCTGGAGTGCTGCATGTGCCTGTGGGCTGCACCTTTTTCTGTTTCTCAGGTATTTGCTCTCCCTTTCAAAACTCTCCCAGCACACACACGGGTTTATAACAGAGCTTACAGCTCCTACATCCCCCATACTCCTTCCCTCCCTTCGATGAAACCCTGGGTCCCATGCACACACTGCTGTGGAGAAGCAAGCAGAGGGGGCTCTTTCCCTACTCACGGCTCGAGGCTTGTGGAGCTGCTGGAAGCAAAGTAGCTGCTGCTGCTGCATTGTCTGAGGCCGTGTCACAGCCCCGGCTGTGCGTGCTGCAGACTCGGGATCAGAGCTGCTATCGAGCTGCTGGGGAGCAGGGAGAATTTCCCAGGGCTCCAGGCCATCTTGTTTTCTGCTTCTACAGAAAGTCGCTGTCCCGCAGTGGTATTGATTAGTTTTAAAATAGGGAGGTGATAAATGGAGATTTCAGGTGGTTCTGGTCAATGTGACTGCAAGGGATAGAGCTGTTTAAATCGAGTCTGGAATATCTTCCCTCCTGCTGGTTTTCCTAGGAGGGATCTGCTTACGGCTTAGAGGAACAGTGTGGTCCCATGGAGGGGCCTCCTCATCTCTCTTCACTTGGGCTTTGCACAGGAACCACCTGCATCCTCTTCCTCCAGCTCCTCTCCCCCACGCTGGCTCCCTTTCTGCTGTTTGGGATGCCTGTCACAGCTGCTCAGAGGCTGCTGCACGGCTGAGAGATCAGCCAAGGCTGAAGGTTACAAATCCCTTGCAGCATCCCCTGGCAGCCAGGTTATAGATCAGGGTTTAGGCAACCTTGGGTCCACTGTCAATCTATGTGTTCCCATTTCCTGAAAGAGAATTGAAAAATATTTGTCTGATTCGAAAATAAGTAAAATTTGTCTTTTAAAATGCTGGCACCAGCAGATAAATCCCTCATTACTCCATTCTCCTGTTGCTCCCCTGTGTCCCTGTATTTTTCAGCTACAGTTCTTTCTCAAGAGCTTAGAGACTGAGCACTTGAGAGTTGACTTGTAGAAAGTAATATACAAAAAACTTGATTTTAATTCATCTTCTGCCTTCAAGTACCTTGTTCTTTGAGGGTGCCTGTTGCACTGTTTACTTACACATGACTATTTGAGTGGTGATAATGCTCTGGACCAGCAGCAGCTGCCCAGGTGAGAACTGGCAGTGCAGCACAGTGACTTACCCACAATAAGAGTTGTTTTTCACCCTCAACCCTGTGTCAGGGACACAGGAACAGGTTTTTAATCTGCTGAATGCAAAGGTTGTCTGGTCTCTGTGACAGCACAAAACCCATCCCTGACAGAAGCTCAAATCAGCAATAAGGTTGTTGCAAGCAAAAAACTCAGGACTCAGGCTCTCTTCTTCACTTGTTTATAAATATTTGGTCAGTTAAGCTTATGTCTGTGAAAGTAAAACCGCTACATAAAGATCCTGAGGGGGAGAGGCAGGAGAGGAAGCTCAGCAGCAGCGAGAGGAAGGTGGTGCCACAGCAGAGCTGGGGTTGGGTTATGGGCAGGGCACAGGTCTGGCAGGCAGGAGGGGATGTGATGCCCCTTCCAGCTCTGTTGTGACTCAGTGTAAGTGGTTTCTGTGGAATCCATGGATAATATCCCTGAAACTTGGTCCCTGGTGTTGTAAAGGAGATGCTCAGGCCCTTGGCCAGAGCAGTTGGCCCAGTGTGGTTTGGAGAACATAGAGGGAGGGAAACAATTCTGGAAGAAAATGGTTTTGCAGTAACAAATGTCCTTTGAGCATCTATTGCACCTGTCCAAATCTGCCAGGTTTGGTCCATTGTCAGCTTCTGGCACAGTTAAGTTTGTCTGGAGCAGCTCTGGACTTCTTTGGGCACAGCTGGCTGATCTTCACAGAGCTTACATGGACTGCCCAGCCTGCTAACCCAAAATTTGCTGCCCACCTCACCTGGCAGAGCAGCACCCCTGGTTCCTTGCCTGGCAGTATTCCATTTTTTCCATGGGAGACTATCTCATTGAACAGCTTTTGAGAGAGGCAAACACATTTGTGTGTGGCTTGACTTAATATACGGGCTGCAGAGCTGGAGTGAAGGCACTGATCAGTTCTTACAGTTGAGATAACATTCAGAAAACAAATTAGAGTTTGCGGTTTGTACGGATCCAGGCAGAATTCATAAAATTCAGTACTATTTTCGAGTTGAATGTGGACAAGCTTATTATGGATCCAGAGAAACCAGGCATGTATGGAGGAATTAGAGATATTTATGATTTTTTTTTTTTCTTATTTGTATAGAGAGGCAACCATGTTATGGTCTCCTGTAGAGCTTTTGTAATGTGGGTTAGAATTTCTGGCAGTGGCAAGGAGGTGGTTGAGGGAACCAAGCCTGAGATTAGGGGGTTTTTGGGTTTTGTCTGTTGCAAAGACCAGTGTGCAGCTGGCTGCTGAAGCTGCCTAGCCCAGTGGGGCAGCTCAGGGTGTTCCAGGTCTTTCCTGAGGGCAGAACCATAAATTTTGATCTGTCTGTGCTTGAGACACATGAAGAACCAGAGCCACATTGTTGTTTCTGTGACAGGTGCGTGCTGGGGCAGAAATAATACGGAATTTACAGGGGGAAATTGTGCTTTTTGGAGGTGGTTGCTTCCCTGCTCCCCTTCCACTCTGCAGTCCTTGAGGTGCCTCTCCAAAAGTGCTCAAGACTTGATGGCAGGTGCTGCCTTCAGGGGCAGCTTGGGGAGATTTGTGGGGGACGGGCAGCAGGATGTGGGGTGGGAATGTGAGAGACAGTTTGTTAAAGCTTTGGCGTTAATGAAGGTGAACACGTGTGCAGAGTGGTTATTGCAGAGGGAATGTGGTCAGGAGGGATGTGGAGAGAGGTGTGCTTGTGTTCTGTGACTCGCAGAGCTTTCACATCTCAGTCTATCTTCATTTCTCGCTTCATCATCTCCCAGAAAAGTAGTTCTTGAATTGACTTTATTCCCTTCAAATCGGGATAGAGACTCCCTAATGTAAAGCCCAGGGATCAAGAAAGATGTCAGGTGACAAATCTGTTTCCATTCTCTGATTTTTTTTGCACTCTTAATCACCAAATAACCCTTGTAATTTTCCAATGAGCTGGATTACATCTGTATAGATCAGCATCCGCATGTTCAAGTTGTCATTGACACTGTGAGAAAGAGATTTCCTTTAGGGAAAAAAGGCGCAATCTCAGTGGCTGGGTCTTAAGTGTCATTCTGATTTTCCATCACCTGAGGATTCGAGCAGCTCTGCCACTCTGGAATATTGAAATGAACATAGATTTGAAAGTATTTTTATATTTAGAGGCATTGATTCTAATATAATTTCTCTACAAATTAAAACTCTCCTTGAAAAAGATTACACTGTCAGTGATAACATCTAAGTTCTTGTTATGTCTAAGAGGAATAAATGCTGAAGTTACAGAATTGTCTGGAGGCTTATAAAGTAAGAGGGGGAATTAATGATATGAGAGAGAATGGATAAAAGTATTGGATAACACTTTTTTTGAATTGGAGGAAGCGGAATGACTTGAATTAAGAAGTTTATGGCCAAAAAGAATACCCGTTAGTCTGATATAACACAAAAATGTAGTTTTAAGAGAAAGCTGCCCAGTGACTTGTGGTTTCTCCATAGACTCTTTTTAATAAGATATCAAATATTGATTTAAAGACACTAAGTAACGGACAATGTATTGGTTTCCCTGGTTAGCCATCCCTATTAAAAATATATATTATTTCCATTTCATTGGCTTCACCGTGAAGCGAAGCTATCGGATTCTCTCTGCGCTTTTGTTTGCTACATTAAAGAACCATTTAGCGTCAGATTTCCACCGAAAACCCAGATCAAATTGCTTCTGCCTTCTCCACAGCAAATGAAATCATTTGATTTCCATTAATTTCTCAGTGGAAGATGTGTTTATTCAGACCATGAATCATTCATGGAGATCTTCTCACCACTTTCCTTAATTTTCAGCAGCTCCCTCAGGCCTGCACACCTCACCTGGGTGGGTTTTGCACTGCGGGGGTCTCACCAGTGCTGCCCCCAGGGACAGAATTGTTTCTTTAGTCCTTCCTGCTCAATGATACATAAAGATCCTGGCTGTTCCTTGGTTTTTTCTCCCCACAGCATTAAATTAGAGGTAACCCTCAGTCATTAACCGTGGCCTCCTCCCAGGCACTGTCTCCCAGGACGCCCCTGCTGTGCTGGGTACCTGAGGCTGTGCTGCTCTCCGGGATCTCTCCGGGTGCATTTGAATTCACAGGGAATGCCTGTGCCTGCCACAATCAGATTTCTCAGCTATATTCGTGGGCTTTATTGTTCGCTGCAATTCTGCCTTGGTCTTATCTGCATATTTTAGTGAGGTTTGATTATTTTCTTATGTATCTTAGGGAAATGTGTGCTGCATACGCTCGGCCAAAGGAGCAATCCTTGTTGGGAGTAACAGGGAAATGTCACTATTAGTTCATCAGCTTTTGGGCCATTTAAAAACTGCCACAGTCTGATTTTGCATCATGCCAGTTTTAAAAGAAAATGCGATTTCGATACCGAGGCAAATATATTACAGAATTCCTATTCTGTTCTGTCAACACAGTTATCTTAGTTAACTAGACTTGAAATCTCTTCAAGTCTGTTTGACAAGACCTGTTTTCCATGAAATTGTGTTACTTGCTTTTTCTGATCTTTTCTTCTAATGGAGTTATGTATCAGCTCTGTCCTGTGAGCTAAGGAGATTCAGTTTGCTGCCTTCTGGAAGCTTCATGAAAAGTGAACAAGGCAGCAGATAACTCGATCTGTATGAGGCGAGCTGGTTAATCTCATTTTTCAGTCTTCACAGTCTATTCACCAGCCAGCGCTGTCTCATTCTGACTGCAGTAAAACGTGCAGATCAATACTGCCAATGGGTGATTAGCAATTTGCAAACTCCAGTAAGTGAATGCATCCGAGTCAAGGTTTGAAGTTGGAGGAGAAGGTGGAGGAGGAGTGATTGAGTGGGCTGAAATAATGAAAACGGATATTTCCTCTCAAGTGAAATGTAAGCATTGTTGAGCTCTGTTAAGCAAGATGATGGCAGAGATTTGTACTCTGTTCACAGTGATTACAGAAAATATTTTTTTTTTCTGAAATCACCAACATCAAATGTGCTTTTCCCTTATCACCCCTCTTGATCTTTTTTTCCTCCGCTGTTGACCTGCTGGAGGATAAAAATGTCTAAATTTATGCAACTGAGATTTTTATCGTTGTTCTTGAGGCCGCTTTTTGCTTGCTCAGTCAGATGAATTCCAAGGTGCTCGTCTACTACTCAGTCTCGCTTTCAGGCAGAAACTCCCTGGTTCCTGTCAGTATATTCCATACCAAAGACAATTTTGGGGTTCTGCTCATGAAAATAACTCAGAATAGATGCCTTTAGCTCCCTTGGAGACCCTGTGTACCACAGCTGAAGTAGCAGTAATTTTAAGATATTAAAACTGCATTAAAAACAAAACAATATCTGAAATATGAAAAAGAATCAGGTAATTGCTACAAGGAAGGAAAATTGCATTCTCCTTAGCAAATGTGGTCTGACCCCTGAAAGTCAGGCTGATTGTGTGCTTAGAGGTGCCATCTGAAAATCTGTGGTTGGAGAAGCACAGGAAGGCTCTCTGTCAGCTCTGCTCAAATGGAGGTGAAAAGATTCCTTCTCAGCTGCAGCCAGGCTGTGTTTCCCAGCCATGCATGTGTTGTCTAATTAAAACTTCATGGGCAAGAAGTGGCTACCGCAGTGCAGGAGCATGTTGTGGTAGCTGTAGCGAGAGGCTGAGCTGCCCTCTCCTTCCTGGATTGTTACTGAGCTGGAGAACTGGGTTCTCGCTGAGAAACACCAGAAAAGTAGAACTTCCCCTCATTCACCATTTCCTTCCATAAAAATGCTGTGATATATGTTGGCAATGAGGAAAGCGATGATAAAAATCAGATCTGAGTTTTATACAGCAGGAAGTACTGTGTTTGAAGGAGGTTTTGTAGGGTCTTAGTTGAGAGGTTGACCTGGCAGTCATAATTCTGGAAAAACCTGGCAGTAAAATTTAAAATCATTGCCCCTTCACATCTCTGTGCAAAATGTGCTGGTGGCTCTCCAGTCCATTAGCACAGTGACGTAAAACTGGTGAAATGAAATCAAACTGGAGACAGGACAGTTGTATTTCAGGCTGTTAAGTCATGCACTGTTGTTTGGACAGTTTTGTGTCTACCAAATATATTTCCAGGTAGATTGAAATTGGGCTCGGCTAATTTCGCAGCAGCCTAACCCTGAATGAGGAAAATGTGTTGCTGGGGATGAAGTGATGTAAGGCAGGCTTAGCATGTTTGACAGAGACATTTTGCTAATGGGTTGGTGATCCCAGTGTGACTTTTTAAAGCATTTTCCCATATCTTTTGGTTCAAGTTGCTTTTACTTGAAAAGACATGAGTAGTAATTGAAGCTTTGCAGGCAACTAAGAAGTATTTTCCCCCAGGGAAAGGCAAGAAGGTAAATTTAAGCAGATGGTGGTGCTGATGGAAGTCCCCACGTGAACAGTCTCCCCCAGCATGCGGGGTATGAAATGTTGGGGGATGTAGCTTATGTCACTTGCCAGAGGTGTTTTTCTCTTTGTCATAGGGATAGAAAGGTTTAAACTGAAGTTTTGCTCCATTTCCAAGTCTCAGGTGGATGCCTTGTGCCATCTGTGGATGGCTGCTCCTTCTCTCCCTTCTGCTTCATCTTCCCAGTGATGTTACAGCTTGAAATTCCCCTTCACAGCCCAGGAGTTTATTCCTGAGTGGAGACTCTCTGGGTCTCGTCAGTACAATGTGTAAAGCAAAACCAAGTTACCAGCTCGTGCTTTCTCAGGCCATACGTAACTAGTGAGGGTATTGATTCAGTTCTGATGTGATGGAGTTTATAAATATGCATGAGGATTTAGGGTTATTTAACTGTGCTTTTTAATTCTCCTTGCATTGCTGACTCTTCCAGTCGAGGGTTTCTTTGTATGCACAGCAACCTCTTCCATGACAGCCCTGTTCTCACTGCCTGGGACATCTCGAAGGTTTGTTAATCCCAAGTCTGTAGGAACTTTGAATATTCAGGGAATGAAAGGAGACAAAGTGTTGCCCTTCTGCATAGGGACCAAGGGAGCAGAGTCCAGCTCCCCAAGGAGCTGGGTGAGGAAACCTGGGGCTAAAAGGTGATCATCACAAAGTGGAGAGAAGGAAGGAGATGAAGGAGACCTTTTGCATGCTCCTGGAGAAGGGAAAAGAGCTCTTTTCATTAGGTGTCCTACAACTGGCTTAAATTTAAAAAAATTAACCTGATCAAATGGTGAAAAGGGAGAGAAAACCAAACATTTGTCTATTTGCCCTGAGGAGATGGAAGAGAATGTACCATCTGAATCGATATTTGGATGTTTTAGACACTCAGGTCTCTTACTTGAGAAAGAGCAGAGCAAACAGAACAGGGTTCTGGCTGCTGAACATGCCTAAGGGGACCTGCAGGGACTCCTGGTGGTGAATAATGTGGGTATCTGCAAGGATGAGAGGATGGGATGTACATGGACACCTGTTCTGCTGAGATGTTGGATCTTTCTCACTTTTCCCTCTGCCCAATTATCCATTACTGGAGGAATTTCCTCCTGTACCTGGTTGGACACTGAGGTGATATTGGGGGAGATGAGCTCTCCCCGGGGGCAAGACAACCATCACATCACTGCCGAGTGACGGTGACAGAAAGAATAAAACTTGGCAGCTCTGCTGTGGCTGCTCTTCCCCTCGGTGTGCTGCAGGGACATGTTTTGTTTTCCTGCTTTTCCCTGTCTGCCTGGCCACGGCAGACGGCGCGTGGGAGGCGCTAACCCCTCGCAGGGAGAGGCTGCACTGGGGCTTGTTTAACCTGCAACGCATTTGCTGTAAATCCCGCTCAGGCACTGCCCAGCTGCTCGAGGAGGCTGTCAGGAATGAGTCCTCCGAAGCACTTGTGTCTGTCAGTTCCTGTGTGATGGGAAGGGGAGCTTGCCTTGCTCTCGGAGTGGAAATGCTTCCAGCTGGAGGCAGGAGCTGTTAATGGTGGTGGGTTAGCTCAGGGGTGCAGCCGGGGCTGAGGGGGCTCATTCATCCACTCTGACACACTGGGTTTGCTTTGTGCCCTGCCAGGTTGGAATCAGACGTGCAAGGACACCGAACAGTACTTTTATGTGCATTAAATTACAGGATCAGAATGTCCTGGTGCACTTAAAGCCTTTAGGAGATTCAGCAGCTAAGGCTGCTGTGGTTGACCTCAGCATCCAGCCCGTGCCATGTGTTTGCTGTACAAATACACAACGTGATTGACAGCTCTTCTTGTCACTTGTTTTTCAGGCTTTTATATGCTCAGATGAACTTTGATGCTGCCATGAAAGCTTTTACATAATTTTTAATTATGCATCTTTCTTTTTATACCAGATAGTATCTAAAAAAAATACCCGTAGAGGTTTTGCTTTTTGCTAATGAGATCCATTAACTGGAAAATCCTATTACATTGCAGTTTCACTTTGCTTTATACAGTCTTGAAAGCGGGACCTCTGCTGTCATACTTGATTCTGACTCTTCCCTTCCTGTCTGCATACTGAGGGTCCTGGTCTAGCACAGCCAATTTGTGTTGCTTCTGTCCTCTGGGATCTCCCCTTAAAATCCCGTCTGAATTCATTCCAAAGTAGAGCTTTACCAGGCAACACAAAATTATGGATTCAAGCAAGATTTATAGAGCATTGTCAGGAGGGCAAGCTTTGAGTGGCTGAATATCTGGATTGGAGTGAATACTACAAAAAACCCTCCCTTCAAGTATTTCTTGTCTTTCTGGTCAGATGAACAGTAACTGTCTGCGTGTTGCACAATAAGAAAAAGAGCAGCAAAGAAATAGTTAAATTTTTTTGGTAAACTGTGTGTACTTCTCTTGAAAACTTAGATTTGGTCTGACACCTCTCAACAATATTCTCAACCGAAGTTACTTCATTGGTATGGGAAAGTTGATAGAATGTTTTTTTGAAATTCAGATCTGTGGGAGCCAGCATTTCTCACCATATAAAGTTAAGACTTATCTCCGAAAGAGAATTTTTATAACTCACACTATAAGCTCTTTGGGGCTGTTTTCTGAACCTATGTGCTTTTTATTTTCAGTGTCTTTATCAGAGGTTTTTGAACCAGCACAGGTCTCCTCTGCACGCTACTAGACTGTAAATAATAGCAACTTTTTATGGACTTTGTTCTCAGGAAAGACAGGAATCCTTGACTTGAAAAAGCCAGTGTAGAAACCCTGGAATTCAAGTCTCTAGGTGGTAACAAACCATCCTAGAGCAGACTATGATTTTCTTCCATTTCGATAAAAGGAAGAGCAGCAATTGAAAAGGACAGTGAACATTTTGAATGTATTTTTTCTTTTAGATTATCCCAGCTTCATGCCAGTCCACGGCTCTCTGTCCTGACTCTTAACCTTCTTGTCACGTTTGTTTGCATCCCAGACCTCATCTGAATGCCTCGCTCAATGCAAATTACAGTCTTGCATCCTCCAGGGAACAGCACATTTGAAAGAGGTATAGAAAACAGATCTCCTTTTAAAACTGCACCTGAAGGGCTTCGGCACCACTGCTAAGACATTTTATTTTATTGCTCCTTTTGTAGCAGCGTCCAAAACGCGTTACATGTTGTACCCAAGGATACGGTTTGGTGTTAGAACAGGGTGATTAGGGTGATTAGAGCTTTTTTATCTGTGATACAGCCCAACTCCAACCACCTCCCTGGCTCACTGCTCATTTGCTGTAGGTGCTGCGGTGAAAGAGGCCATGGGGAGGAATATCAATGAGTATGGATGGGGTGTGAAGGATCCGCTCAGGAAGGAAGGGAAAAGCCCCTGTAGAACCTTTGTGGGAGGAGCAGCAGATCCAGGTGTTGGAGTGGGGAAGGTGATGTGGGATTCCTCATTGCTCCTGAGGGCAAGGATGTGGACTCTGTTGTGCTGGTGGAGGAGTTCCTGGGGATGAAGAGGCGTAACTGAGGCTGACACAGAGTGTCCTCACTATCCTGGAGGTGACTCACGGGGGTGTTCAGGGGGCCAGAGGTGAAAGGTTGCCTGAATCGAGGTGTGTGGACAAGAGGTCGCATCACCTGGGCAAGGGGAAAGATGTTCCCGTTTTGTGGAAGAAGCAGCAGGTGCTGTGCTTAGAGAAAGAGAGAGATAGAAAGGTTGCCCAGGTGAATTTCTGCTGCCAGGTTTCAGTGCTCTGTGTGTGCAGATGCGCACAAAGAAACGACAGAGAGAGAAAAAAGGTGGGGAAGCGGCATGAGACCTGGTGGGAACAAATGAGCCTTTTCCCAAAATCCAGCACCTTCTGTTTTTCTTTTTTCCCCCCCAACTGTTTCTGATTTCAAGCATGCACATACTGGCAAAGCTGCGAGGAGCAGGTGGTGGTTGTTGCTTATTTGTTAGTTTGCTTTGTCTCATCTTTGCAATCCGTTTTTGTTAATACAGCTCCTGTTCCACAGGCTTTAAAGATCCCTTGGTGTAGTTATCTTGTGTGACAGAGGGAGCTGGGGCGGGGGAGCGTGCTGTGCTTTGTGCCCTGGGTACAGAGGGAATTCTTTGGGATGCAGTTTACTTTGGGTATTACTCTAATCACTTTAACAAGCCTGAGCAAAGAAACAAAAAGAACAAAACCAAGAAACAGAATTTCCATTAAAATGGCATTTCCTGAGGTAGGATTAAGCTCTTTGAGGCTGCCTTGTTCTGGGTACAGAAATGCCTCCAGTAGCCTTTTGTATGAGAGAGTTGAGTAACCAATTTTTTTTTTTTTGAAGCTGTTAAAGTTAAAATAAAATCTAGGTAGATCGGGAGAAGCTGCTCACCTGAATAGCCAGGCAGACTCTAGTTAACAAGCTACTGCAGCAAGAGCTGTGGTTGTTGGGGACCTTATGTGTGCTTTTCAGGTGATAAATTCCAATTTTGCCTTCCCGCTGTTTTTTTGTTCTCCATCTTTTGAGTGAAATTTCCGATGGGTATTGATGCAGGACTAACAGCAGACAATTCTTGACATAAATGCTGAGCCATTAACTGTGAGCTGGAGATAAACACATTCAAAGACAACTGCTAATGATATGTGACTTCTGTGCTTTCATAACTCCGTGGCAGCACCGGGGCATTCATTAGCTGTGTGCAGAGCCTGTGTGGCTGTGTTTACCCACAAATACCACGTGCTGCAGGAAAGCCAAGCAGCCCTTCCCAGACCCGAAGCCTTGGGAAAGGCTGGAGCTGGGTAAAGGATCCATGGTCAGGAGGAGGCACCAAATCCCAGGAATGAACCTGCAGGTCCCCAAAAGCAGCGTCAGCTCTTCTAGCATCAGAAATTTAGATTTTACAGGAATTCAGGTTTTGTCACATTTTGTCCTGTCTTTGGAGGGTTCAGGATGTGCCACCTCTGGTATAGTCCAGGATTTACCAACGTGCGCCAGCAGGGAAATGCCATCCTCTGCTCAAGAGTTCAAAAGTTCAGTTTTGGACATTGGCCACCTGCATATACCCAATTACCTGCTGAGGGTTAGCGTTTACAATTTAAGCTCCTCTTTTGCCTATAAGGTAGTAAATGGATGCAAGAGCATTCCCTGGCCAGTTGGATGCTTTTCAAACACGTCCCTTCCACCATCCCCCCAGCTGATGCTTTATGTTTAATATCTGTACATAAGAAACTTCCCCATCTGTCTCCTACAGCTAGATGCAGTCTTTATTTTGAATATTCTTCCAAGGTAACTACTGACCCATTTAAAGCTG
The DNA here is from genome assembly GCA_013400735.1 of Pomatostomus ruficeps. NCBI lineage: Eukaryota > Metazoa > Chordata > Aves > Passeriformes > Timaliidae > Pomatostomus > Pomatostomus ruficeps. The sequence continues at coordinate 523,072 of VYZT01013754.1, forward strand.
ATATAATCTACTAAGTTCCTTAAATCGTTTCTATTTAAGTTCTCTAGCACTGAATAACGTGTCCCAGTCCAGAAACCTTGGAGATTTCTCTTGACAAGGCAGCATGGGAAGAGATTCCTTAGCTGAGGAGGCAGCAGTGTTTGGGTGGCTCTCATGGTGTGAGGAGGAAATGGTCCTTCCCTTGAAGAGCTTCCAATCGCCAGCCTTTTCCCAGCAGGGCCGAGCACAAGCTGTTGTGTCGCCAGCCAGCAGCGATTCAGCTCAGCTGTCCATATGCTCCACCAGCATTTATTGTGCTGCTCAGAAATCACAATCTTTTAAGGCTGATAGATACCAAGACTACGAAAAAATGAGGGACTAAAGCACGTGTCAGCCCCATCTATGGGTTTTGATGATTCTGCTTGGCAAAGCATTACACAGAAGGAGCCTGTGAGGATGTGAAGTCAGCTGAAAATCCTTCACAGTGCCTGCTGACATTGTATCCTGACAGTGACTGCCTTTTTGGGATGTATGGACTTCTTTAATTTCATTAGTGATGTTTATCTAACATTTTCACACCAATGGAAACTATTCCCTTCGCTCCCAGCTCTTCCTTCTGATCAGAAATACCTGCAGCAGATGAATAGACCTTAAATGGAGTTGTGAAGCACTGAATGTTTCATCAAATGTAAAGTGGTCCACATGGCTTTAAGTACTTTATTCTTACCTGTGCGTCTGTGAAAGTGAGTGGAGTAGAGAGAAAAGCTTTTATGGCTCCTGGAGAAAGACATCGCTGAATTGGGACTATGCAGTTTTCAAACAACCAGGAGGAAAGATGCCAAAATAAGTTCATCCCTTTTCAAGGTGCTGTCACTGGCAGCTTTCATTGTTCTTCTAAACAACTCCTCTTCTAAAGGAAAAGTTTCTGTTTTTCAGAGATTAAAGCAGTCCTGTCTTCATTCATTGCTTTGGCACTTGACTGATTCTTCCCTAATGGGCAGATTACTTAGGAAGTTTTTGAGCTGTAATTTCAACACGTAGACCAACACGCTGACTGTTTGACGATAATATAGTTTTAAAAAATGACACATAGCATCAGCACAATTATCTCCCCGGGGTGGTTTTTCTTCAAGCTGGAAGATGGAAGTGAGAAGGGAGGCAGCAGCATCTGACTTGAGCTTGTACCTCGGTTCTAGATGACAAATTGGCCCTGTTGCAAATTCTTTTTTCCATAGTCTTTTGTCAGAAAGTTTATTGATAGCCTGAGTCTTGCTAAATAGTTCTGCCAGAGTGTGCTTGGCACATATTGCATTAAGCCAATATTTGTGTGTGGATCTGCAGTGCCTGTTTCACACAGGGACTGCACAGCCGGGACAGCAGCAATGGGCTGGTCCATGAGAGAGCTTCCCTTGTGCGTACCCTGGGGCACGTGTCTGGAAGGCTGAGGATAATGCATCAAACCAACATCATTTCACAAACTGTGGAGCATATTAACACATGGAATCAACGAATCATCTCTATAAAATATCCGGGCCCTTTTGAGAGCCAAAAAAAAGGGGTGGCTGCCTTAAGCACCTAACCAACTAGTTAACATCTTGCTTTCCAGGAATGAGTAATTCACTTTTTAAAGTGACAACCAGGCTTGGTTGCAATCAATCAAGGTATTTATTGCTTCCCCCTAAATTGAAGCTCTGTGTACATTTTTCTGACAAATCTGAATTACTCGTTCAATGTCATTCCTCATAAGAAGAATCAATGAATGCCAGCAGTTCTCTCTAGTCCAAGTCATTTACTCTTCAGAATCTCTGCAATTTCTGGTTTTTAAAGTATTGGGGAAAACAGGGGATGCTGCTGGGAAACTGCAGTAATGTGTTATCTCTGCTCTCCGAGACACTGGCCATGACGTGCTGCTGAGCAAAATGAGCCACCAAGTTCCTGCTGAACGAGGCAGGGATGGGATGGCTTTCCAGCAGAGCTCTGTGGGTCATCCATCGCCTGCATCCCCCAAATGTCTGATATTCCATATAAAGGCACCACGAGCTTGAGTGGATTCGGTCAAACCTCACGTTCAGGCCAAGTTTCCAAACCTGCAGCACGATTTTCACGCGTCTTGGAGAAGCCAGGGATCCATTACCATTTGTTACAAGATGCTTTTTAACTCTGCTAAGCAATACCTCCGTGCATGTGTTGGTTCAGCGCAGAAGCAGCATCTGGAGCTGTGCCTGGGCAGCTGTTTGGGGAGTCCCAGCTCCTGCTCGAGGAACGTGGCTGTCTCTTCTGTGCCCGCCTTTCAAATGCCACTGTTTGGTCTTCCTCTGCAGTCACCCATGATTAGAAATGATTTTCTAAACAGGTAAATCTGTTTCAGGTCTTCTCTCCCACTGCCTGAAACACCATTTTTCAGCCTTCTGCTGCATAACTGAAAGGACAAAATTATGATCAGTAAGACTAATTTATTGTAGGTGGAAGTGCAGTTGACAGGGAAAAACAGCAATTTACATTTTCCAGAGCTAAAGGGATTCCAGGAGGATGTTGTTTGCTTTCTTCAGTCGCTGGTTTCCCACCAGCATTAGCGTTTCATGTCTTTCAAATGCTTAGTGAGATTTTGATGCTGCTTTGCTGTCTGTTATATTTAGCAGTTTCCAGCCATGACTCTTCGTAGAGCCAACCCTAAACCACTCATTTTCACAACACAAAGTCACCCCCAACCTTCAGAAATTTGGAAAAAACGATCCAAGTCATGTTAGTGTTTTGACTTTCTGTATTACCTACACACGAGACCCATCCCTTTCATCAGACACTGCCTCTGGTCTGCACCGTTTCCATGGAAAGCTTCCTGCATTTATTTGAAACTCCAGAGAGTGCCAGTAAATTTCCTGGAGACTTAAGTAACGCTCTGCTGGGTATGGCTAGGAAGCGGCAGCTTGAGGGCCAGCTCTGAGGATGTGTTTTCTTTTTTACCACGGTGCTGCTGAGGAATCTGGAACTGGAGGCTGCCTCTTTCCATAGCTGCCCTCCCCTCACTGCATTTTCAGGCTTTGTTGGCTGCTTTTTGGGCTTTAGGTGGTGGCTCCCTGTGGGGTTTGTACAGGACCTGGCGTGCTGGGATCTCTGTCTCACTTGGTTTCTCGTAGGCATTGCTGTAACATAAACCAGCTGCACTAATATTTCAGCTGTAGGGAGAAATGTACGGGTTTGATGTGTGCTGTGGAGACGAAAGAGAAAGCTACTGCCCCTAGCCCAAAAATGTGAGCAGCATAGCAAATATGTTAGTGATCTCCCAGAAATGTTAAATGAGATGGATTCTGCCACTGCCTTCGTTGCACTGTGGGCTTTTAAGAGATTCTCTCGTCTTGGTGAAGCTTCAGACTGAAGTGCTGAGGAGAGCTGGTGAACCCTGAAAATAAGGCTGAGTCCTGGTGATGAGTTTTAGAGTGTGATTTTTCAAGGGGGGCATGTTATGAAAGGAGAGGATAAATGGTCTGAAAGATCTGTGAGAGCCAAAGCTCTGCAGTTTCATGGCAGGGCTTTGCAGAAAGGCCAGAGAGGTGACAGAAAAGAGTAAATAACCTGCAGAATAAACAGGCTGGTGCCGTGTGGGGTAGAGCAGCTCCAGCAGGGAGGCAGCAGCACTCTCCAGGTGTGCATGGCTTTCCTCCCACAGGGATCCTGCTGCTGTGTCTGCAGCAATGTGATCCCTGCACTGGAGCTGCAATGGTGCTGGCAGCCAGGATGAGGAGCTCTGCTCTGCCTGGCCTTGGCAAGGGACACAGGGCCAGAGCCCTTCCCAGCCTGTCCCGAGCACCAGCAGCTGCCCAGGGAGAACTGCAATCCACAGCTGACACTGGAGCACCCTCTTGCCAGCCAGAGTAAACCCTGCTGCAAACTTTGGAGTTGAATCTCTTCCCTTGAAAGGCAAACACGAGTGTGAGGAGAGCCCTGACCTCTCTGGAGGAGTCCTGAAGTGCAAATAGCACGGGAAGGGAACGAGCAGCGTGCAGAAGCAGGTCTGTAAATGCCAGGGTGTGCTGGGGAGGATATATCTAAGGAGCTGCTGTTGCAGCTGTGCTCGTTCTCCCTCTGTTTGACATCTCCAAGGTGCTGCTTGTGTTCTTCAGGCCTCACCTGAATTTCTCTTGCTCAAGGCTGTTGGTGGGATGATTTATTCTTTTGGCCTGAGTTGCCTAACTGGCAGTTAGGGGAGCTTTGGCTCAGCCTTGACGTGGAAATGGGGTCACAAAACCCTGGTGCTGTGGGGCTGCAGGACGGTGCTGCCCTCCCAGGTGTCCCTGAGGGCACTGAAGACATCCCCTGCTCAGTGTGTGGCCAAGCGCTGGGAGACCACAAACTCCTGGCTGTGGGGAACGCAGACAGCTGGGAAGGTACCCCAGGCTTCCATGCCTGAGTTTTCCCAGCTCGCTGGAGTGAGCTCTTGGACCAGGGCAGACCTCTGGGGGTTCCTCCCACCCCTCCTTGGCCTGGGACATACACGTGTGGTCTCCTTCCTTTGCTTTTAGCTTGTGCCTACACTGTGAAATAGTGACTCTCCTTCCCAGATGCACAGCTGTGGTCAGTCTGGGTTCTCAGAGCAGTGATGAGGAACCACCACATCCTTCTTTTTTTATTTTTTCCCCTCTGGGAAGAAAAGCCCAGAAGAGCATTTTTTACCACAAAGATAGAGGCTACTATTTTGTGAGAGCCCACAAATCTGTCCACGCTCTCCAGCACTCTTCCAGCAGCCAGCGATGCTGGAAGATGCTCCCATGTCCTGCCTGGCATGGCCCAGTCATGGAGCTGTTATTCTTGAGTTTGTCAAACCCATTTTTGAGGCAGTTTTGTGTCTGCTGCCAGGCTCTGGGGCAGTGCCTGATGAGGAGCTTCACAATATGTGAATACAGAGTATTTTCAATAAAAGATATTTGGGTTGGGATCTTCTGGGGTCTCTTACCAGCAATGACCAGCAATGCAGGATGAAGTCGCTCAGTCTCTGCTCTGGTTTGCATGGAAAAAAAACCACATAAAGTTCTAGCACGTCTTTAATGGAAATGAAATGATAAAATTGGGATAATACCTACCTCATGCTGCTCTTGAGGGTTAATTAATGTTTACAAAATCACTTTAGGTCCCGATATTTAATTGAAGGAAAAATTTTACCATATAAAATAGCTTTTTATGCAGGCACTGCTATAGGGTTTCAGCTGGGCAGAGTGCCGTGGCAGCCAGCATTAGCACATGTTTTACTACATTTATGGTTGTGAGGCTTCCTGTCGTTTATATGAAAATTGTCTCTCTGAAATCACAAATGAAACATCAGTGTTTTCCTCTCGCTTTGAAAGAATATTAATTTGCCATCTTAGGACTCGACTGACTATTTAAACTGCTGTAAATACAGCTCTCCTTTGAGGAAAAAAAAAGAATGGAATATCGGTTCCCTTGCTTGGGATGAGCTGATACAACTTGGTAATGACTCCACCTTTGGATCCTGTGGATGTTGCTGGCTCATATGAGCAATAAATCAGCCTGGTACTGGGTGTCCTGCAGTTTCAGGGTGGTTTTGGGTGTTCATTATATTCTCCTGCTATCAAGAAATTTTAAATACAGCTATAAAACTTCATTTCTGGAGTTAAATTTAACTGTGGAAGTATCAGCCAGGGAGCAAGTTCTGTTAAGTGGGGTGTTTCTGTGGGGTTTTTTTTTGGTTTGGTTTTTTGTTTGTTTATTGGTTTTTGTCTTAAGTTTTTTTAAAGATGAAGTAGCAAGACAAGGAGAAGAACGCTGGGTTTAGCTGCCTATAACTGTTGGAATAAAACCTTGTCACTGCATAAATGCTATCTTATTTTCTGCTGTAACCTTTTTTGACTTCACACAGAGTGGTACAGGCTGGATGACCTTGGAGGTTGGATGAGTTGTTCAATGTGCTTCTGTGTTTTTCTGCCCCCCAGGGCGACTACGACCCCAGCAGGACCAAAGTTCTCCATTTCAGCATGAACCCCATGAGCTTGGCCAAGCAGCAGCGCAAGGAGGAGCAGCAGCAGCTGCAAGAGGAGTGCGAGAGGCTGCGCGAGCTCGTGAGGGTGCTCGAGGGAGGAGGCTCCATCCCGGAGAACCTGGAAGGAGTCGGGGCTTTCCAGTCCCCACAGGAAGTTGCAGGTAGGCTGCTGGCTGCTGCTCCTGGGGATGCATTTATTCACCTGTGCTGCCTGCAGAAGCAGATGGAGGCATTGCAGACGGGGTGCTTGATGGAGTGGTTCTAAGGGAAATGAAAAAAGCTGCGTTGATGCAGGAGAGAGTGAATGCGTGGTGGCAATCCTGTGGCAGTATGGCAGAAGGTGGGTGGTAAGGCTAAATAATAATAATTCATATCATTTGCTCGTGATAAATGAAATACCAATACAACAGCCTTCATAGGCTGGTGCTGCCAACGGAGTGAAGGGAAATATTTCCTTCCTTTCAGGGCTGGTTTAGCCCTTGAGGTGGCGCAGACAGCAGGAAATAACTTTTATAGCTGCAGGGAAGCAAGTGGTTGAAATCTTTTCAGACCTGGCTTAAAACAAATTAATATTGTTTATCAGTGTATATGTGGCCCATTAATCACAGCTACATTCAATACTCCATGAAAGCAGAGTACATCTTTCACTGAGCTAAATACGTTTCACAGAATCTGTGGCACTCCAGTACAGTCTGTTTTGCCTTCACGTACCTGAGTGAGACTTTTTAGCACAGTAACCCCAAATATCAACGCCTCCAGACATGCTCTCAGCCTTGGTAAATCAAGGTAAGGATATCAATAAAGCCTGACCCATCACCTGCAGCGCTGCAAGGGACCAGGTAGAATCGAGTTATGCTGAAGAGCCCGGGAGAAGTTACTGCTGTAACTCTCTCATGCCCCCAAAACAATTTGTTAGAGAAGAGAAAAATAAAAGAGAACTGAAGGTCCGTGCGGAGCTAATCTGGTGTGTTCCAGCTGCACGTACGTGGTCAGTGTCTGGAGGTCAGGATCCTCCCTCAGATGAAGCTGAGAGAGCAGAGCTTTTCCCAAAGGTAACGAGTGGTGGAGACTTCAGACCCACAAAAGGGCAGAGCCCTGGTTTAAAGGAAATGCACAGAAGAAAACATCTTTCTCTGTTATGAAGCCGAAATTCTCAGAAAGTAGCTTGTCTGTTTTCCCATCGCTCAAACAATGGCACTTTATTACTGCTGAGAATGTGTTTGTTCCAGCATCTCATAGTGGATTATGGTGCTGTATAGCCTTAAAAATATGATGGTGAGAAGTGCAGATGGGGTGGTTTGTAAAGTGAAGAGCTCACTGGATGTTACGAGTAAGTGACAGTTCTGTCACTGCTGTTAGGTGATGCTCTAACAGATGCATAAGCACAAAACACTTGGCAAACATTTTAAAAGACCATTGTCTGTAGGAGCTTCCAGCCTCAGAACCCCACTGAGCAGTTCTTGGGGACAGTTCTTGCACTGCACGGGGTTTTTAGGCATTGAAATTGCAGTGATGCTGCTGCCCAGTGCCCTTGTCTGTCCCCCTGTCCCCGAGTACCAGGCACATCAGGTCCAGGGGCTGACAGTGCCCTGGGAGGGCAGGGGCAGAGAGGCTGCAGAGGTGAGGGCAACCCTGTGTCTCTGATGGACGAACCTCTGGGGTATCAGCTGCAGTAATTAGAGCATCTCCTCTGGGGGATGTGCTCCTCATGTGTGCCTCCTGTGATCTGTTAGGATTATCATTCTGCTGCCTTTCCACGCCGTTGCTTTTAGCTGTTTGTGAGGTGCCTCTGTGCTGGGATGTTACCAGGTTTGGCGTCAGCTCAGAAGGGATGCATTTTTAAAGCTGTTTTCTCCTCTGCCTTTGATTCCAACAGGAAAACAAACAGCTCACTGGGTTTCAGGGTGTTTCCAGCCTCATGTATGTGATGCTTTTTTTTTTTTCCTTTTACCCCAGCCCCAAGCTACATCATTCTGACTTTGGGTGACCAGCTCAGATGGAAGAAAGCATCAGGTGCAGAACTTAGAAGGGTGGGAAGTACTTCAGTGTCATTTAGCACAGACACAGGAGAGCCCTTTGCTTTCTGAGTGTCTGTAAGTGCATCTGAAAGTGGTCCTTGTAAACAAAATGGGAAAAAGCCGCTGGTAAAGGATGGAACAGCCCTGTGGATGACTCACTTTGAGGACAGGGTCAAGGTATAGGGAGCCAGGTTATATAGAAAGATCTTGGGCATTTTTTCTTGTATTTCATGTGCCTGTATGCATCACTGTCATGCACAGGGAAAATTGCCATAAATACATTAAACTCTAATTTCTACTGTGGGAGCATTCAACATGGTCAGAGCTTGGGGACTGCAAATATTGGGATGTGGGGAGATGCTGAGGCTGTTACAGTGCTGGCCAAAAGGTTACTGGGTTATTCTGAGTTGGCTTTACATGAGCCAGGTGAATGCCAGATTTGGGCTTCTTGCTGGAGCAGGGAGAGCTCCTGGTGGGTTTGGGGACAGCTGATCAAGTGTGCTGTGCAAGCTGCTTCCATTTCTGCCTTGACTCCATCCTGCATCCGCAGTGTGGATACAGCAGCTGTTCAGCAGTGGCTTAACAACATGGATTCGTGTGGCCAGAAAACTCACACTGTCTCCCTCTGGATGAGACATGGAAGATCCAGCTTTTGCTGCTTTCTTAGCTCTGCCCACAGGCACAGCTGCCACATGCCTTCTGCTGCAGTGTATTTGCAAGGTGTGAAGTGGAGAGCGTGTGGCAGAAACTCCCTCTGCTCTCTTTGTCACTGTGCAGTTGGCTACCGCGGGGAGGGAGGTTTGTTGTGCACGAGGAGGGAGCGGATTTCAGTGAGTTTTGTGAAGCTGTTTCTGTACAAAGATAACAAGAATTGGAGTTTTTCTTGCACCCCTCTCTGTCAGCTGCATCCCCTTCTGTCTGTTTATCCAGCTCACTGGCATGACTCACGCAAGAGGCAAATTCGGTCCTCTGAGCTTTTGAGGTGGGAGGTCCCTGGTGTCAGAGTAGAATGGGATGAAGAGAGAGCAAGGACAGAGTAGGAAGAGTGTGGATAAAAGCTGGGAGGACAACAGAGGTCATATATACGTTTGCATTTTGCCTTTAGACAGACAGAGGCAAATGTGAGATTTTACTGTCCTTTTTTGCCATATAACCTGACTGGCTGGTTGGCGAGGTGAGGGATTTGGGTGGCCTCCAGCCAGGCAGGTTTGCTGTGTTCAGCAGGCTTATGTGGTCTGCAACAGCTATGCTTATGGTTCACAGAACTGTAATTATCCCAACCAAAAAGAGGCATTAAGGACAATGATGTTGATGGTTTTGATAATAATGTATTGGCCATTGTTAAATCCCTTCATTGGGCTGGAGTGCAGCACATTTTTTCTGATCGTATTTCCGACTCCTGCGTAGGTAATAAGAAAATTATTACTGTGGACGTTAAAGCTCATTAAATGTGACTCTATTAAAAATCAAGGTTATGCTGGACTTTAAATCTCTTTGAGCATAACCGCCGGAGGCTGCAGCACAGCCTGGCACCTCGCCACGTGGTTCAGTGGCCCTTTCCTCTTGTTTATGCTGTAACAGTCTCTGTTCAGAAGGGGACCCATGGAGGCTGTAACAACATCCTGTCCTTTCCCCAAATGGAGGTTGGCCATGCAGGCCCCTTCTATATTTCAGTCTGCACCTTCTACTTTATTTCCATAGCTTTTCCTATTTTTTTTCCCTATTTCTGTCCAGGCCATTTCTGTTTAGATCTTCGTTTTTTTTATCTTGTGTGGTCCTGATGGACCTCTTGATCTCTGGCACTGCTAGAGATGGATTTGGGTCTTAATTGCAAGCAAGTATGTAGGTGGCAGCTAATGGGGAGCTGAGAGAAGCAATGACTTGTAGCAAAGCACAGGTAGAAATGAGAGAGAATGCTTCAGGTGCTCCTTATCTCCATTTGTGTTCTTATCTTACAGATAAGAACATAATAATGTATAATAATAATGTATCTGAAGGTGGGAATGGATGACGCATGGAAGCTGGTTCCTGACTAAAAGAATGCAGTAATGCGAATTTTTCATGAGCTCTCATGATTTATTGCTATCCCGTAGCTACTCTGGAGTGTTCCCTTCTTCATGCAGCTTCTCCCTGGGAGAAAGGGGAAAAGTGCTTTTAATATTCTTTCTGGTGAGAGAGAGGCTGGCACCCCTACCAGGAAGGAAGATGGGGAAATCAGCTCTGATTTCAGCCATCTGTGGAGAACTTTGGAACTATTTTCCTGAACATAATCCCACCAAAAAGGAAAGCTGTTCATCCATCTCAATGGTTTCAGTGTCCTTTTCTCCTTGTTAGGGACAAAGGAGGAAAAGGGGGTCCTTGATGAAGGATCAGGGAATCTGAGGCAGGTGTTTGGCCCTAATAGAGATGCTGCACCTGGTGTTCAGCAGCGGCTGTCCCCAGCATCACGGCCATGCCAGGGCCTTGTAAAATGTACTTAATTGAATTTAAATTGGGTAATGAATTAATATTAAAATAATCTAATCTTGTTGAAGTGACAAGCCAGAGATGGTAGAATTTGTCACTGTCCCAGTGTGCTTGTGCTGCTGATGAATGTGTTTCTGAGTACAGAAGGTGACAAAAACGGAGCAGATGGAATTTGGAAGTTGCCATTCTCCATCCACAGTTGGCTGAGCTGTTGGTGCTTGGAAGCCTTGGTGCTTCCAGCCATCTGTGGAGGGAATCCACACATGGTGGGGGCTGCACCTGTGAAGGAGACCCGAGGCCAGCCGATGGGGGATCCTTCCATGTCCTCAGTTGTTGCTGGGTGCAAATGTGGAAGTGCAGTCTCCACTCCTCACTCTGTGCCCGTGGCTCCCAGTGTCCCAGTGGTCAAATGGGATTGGGCTGGGTGAGTGCAGAGGGCAGTTCTCCTTCAGTCCCATCTTCTGAAGCCCAGGAAGGATTCATTAGGTGACCCTTCTCTCCCTTCTGTTTAACCTGCCAGTTCCCCTTCACTTGTACTGCAGGAATTGCCTTTGTTCTGAAGAGACACAAAGGTCCAGGACATTGGCTGCCTTCAGATGTTGAGGGAGTTCAGTTAAAAGCAGGATGTTAGCCTTTGTGCCCTGCCTGCATCTCAGCAAATTGCTTTCTGCATATCCCAATTTCATCTGAAGTTAATAAAGAGCTTGACTTTGCCTCTGGTGCTTTGCTGTGCACTGATGAAGGTCTGTCCTCTTTCACTCCAGAGATGGCCACGTATCCTTGATGGGGGAAGAAATCATCCCCTACTGCTGCCTGCATCTGAGATGCTGCACAGCATCAGTGTGCAAACCACAAATGGTGTGGAAAGCAGCACCAGGGATGAGTGGTATCAGCAGCAGTCCTGACCCACTGGGTGCTGACTCCACAGCCTCCGTGGGGCAACCCTCCAGCTCTCAGCTAATTCTCGTTATTATTGTTTTTATGGTGCTACTTTCTCTTCTGCAAGACGTTTAGACCAGTCTGGGGCCTGAATAGTATATTAAGACTGGGAATAAGCTGATAGTTTAAATAGAGCTTACTTTGATTCCCTTCCTTATTATCCATATCCCTTTGTCTCAGGCCAGCACTAGAGAGAGCCAGGTGGTGCTGCTAAATATACCTGTCTTCATAAATAACTCCAGCAGAGTTGTGATCTCCTGTACTTCATATTGACAGGGCTACAGTGGTTGGGTGTCAGTGGATTTGGGCAGTGTAGCCATAAGGGGAAAATACCTTGAAGCTTTTGTGTGTTCTGATTCAGCAACAGTGGCTTTGATGATAAATGTTCTGCCCTACTGAAGTCACTGAAGGCACCTGTAAAGAACCAGGTTTTCTGGCTTGAATGAAAGTCTCAAGAGGGCTGGAAGAAATGTTCCCTGGTTTAAAAAAAATCGTTTTAATCATATATAGTATTCATCATAAAGATTCCCAAGGTTGGTTTTTTTTTTGGAGATAATAGAGATATGAAGCCATGCAGCACTGAGGATATTGCACAGAGTGTCCTGCCTGTGGCAAGATGCCACGAGTCTGTTGAACAGCCAGAGCCTCGCCCTGAGCTCGGTGTAATCTGTGTGCCACGGGCAGGCCAAAGGTTGCTGCCCGAACAAACCCCCAAGGATGCCTGAAGCCTGCAGCTTCTTGTGAAACTGGGATGGGAGGTGCCACTGAGACATTGCCGGAACTTTCAGGCTCTGTCTGCTGCCCAGGGAGCCAGAGGTTTGTAATAAATTCTGTAAAGTAGTTCTGTTGTAGCTGGCGAATGTGTAAAACTTGGTGTCAGACAAAGGTTACTATCCAGACTATACTTAGCCTGTACAAAGAGTAAAAAGAGCTGCAGGATTTCTTCCTGCCCTCCTTTTCTGCCAATTTCACATGTGAAGTTCTTGGAGAACTCAATATTTCTGTTTTTCTAAGAGGCAGCCTGTGAACCTACATAATACTTGCATACAGCTCCAGAAAGCCCTACAAGGGGTTTTTTTTTAAAGCATCTCCTACCCTCTTGCTAGGCACTGTGTAAAAATGGATTACAGAATATTTGGTAGAAGTAGAAGCCTTGTTCCAGAAAAAATGAAACCTTTTTTGCAAAGGAAAAAACAGTAAAATAAGTTGTGAGAGAGAAGGAAATGGGAAAGAAAATAAAAATGTAGATGTGATGAGGGGTACCAAATTTAAACACAACTGCGATAACATCTGCAATGGTTTCTGTAGCAATATGAGGAAGGAGGCTCCCAAGGGAAGATTCTCTGGGCTTATTGATCCTGACTTGAATCTGGGTGTCATGGAAATGAGCAGCACTGCAAGGAAGCACAGTTGAGGAGAAGGCTGCTGGTTTCCTGAGAAAATGCATTTTCCTTCCTCGGTCCAGGCCCAGTAAAGGTGTGGTGTTACATCTGGGGAGGAAGCAGCTGCCTTTGCCAAGGTAGGGGGGAAGGTTAGAGGTAGCTAAAGTCATTGCAGATAGGCAGAGAGCAAGGTTAGAGGTGACTTCTGGGAGCAGATAAATCAAGAGAAAATATGTCAAGAAACCTGGGCTGGCAGGGAGTATTCTGTCTCCTTCTGTATGTGGCTGTGAAGGGAAAACTGGTGATAGAAACCGTATTTTTAAGCCTGATGACTTGGGATTGCAGATCCCAGTCCATCCGTAGCTGAGTGAAATATGGAGTGACCGTGTGGAAGAGTTGTTCTCACTACCGGAAGTAACCCCCAGAGTGGCTGTGCTCCTTCATTTCTGCTCAGGGGACGTTCAGAGCCTTTGCAAGGAGAAAAGTCAATGAGCTGCAGAAGGATCCAAACCCCTTCTCTCTGTGTTTTAACTCTTTCCCACCCCACAACCCTTATAAAACACCATCAGATTTGTACTGTGCAGAAACTGCTACATGAAAGGTAACACCCTTCATGGCCAGAGTTATTCTCCATCCCTCTGGTTCTTCAGTGTCCCTCTGTGCTGATGGTTTCCTTATCAGCCAGACACAGGCCAGCAGCCTGTTGAGCTTTGTTGTCGGTAAACTTCAGCATTTGTGTTTTCCTGCTTGGATATCTGAGTTGAGCTCTCATTGCTTGGCTGTGGCCTCCTTGGTGGCTGTGTGACAGTCGGGATGCTCCTGCTGGATCTTTCCAGTCCTGACAGGAAGGAAATGCAGCATTATCTGCTGCTGCCCTTTGGCTCCTGCGGGGCCATGCTCTGAGCTGCCTCTGACAGCAGTTTGCATCACAGAGCGGTTTTTGATTAGGCCTGATGTGCCATGAGGCCTCTGGATGTACACAATTGAAAATGCTCTTTCATTCATCAGCAGGATTGAGAAGAAAGGCTTGTGCTGATGTCTCAAATTCAGGCCGACACGATTTCCCCTACATCAGAAAAACCAGCCTGCCAGCGTGGTGGAGCGCTCCGGCAGTGGAGAGCCTCAGATCTCTGCTCTGCATCTTGTCAATGCATTGTTTCTGCTGGAAATGAAAGCCTGACGCCTCTGTGAAGCCAGCAGAGTGCTAGGAATCCAGTGGAGGAACTCTGCAAGGGGTGTCAAGGGTACTGGGAAGTCTTGGAAAGCCTTGTGCTGGCAAGGTGAGCGTCCCCTTGGTTGGGGATGTTTATTGGATTCAGGAAAGATTACAGGAATGGGAAAATACTGAACTTACTTACCTCTTCCCACTCCATAATGCTTTTCCTGTCGTGAGCAGGTCATAATAGAAAAAAAAATAAATGACTGAGAATGCTGCTTTTCTCTGGAGTCCTCATATCAATTTGCAGGTGAGTCTGTGGGGCCAGGAGCTGACATCTGCCTGTCTTCACAGGATAAATCCGGGCTCCTTAACACTGAATCCCAGATGAGGTGGGGGATGTGTGGAGACTGAGAAATGAAGTGTGTCCTTGGACCACATTTTAAAGGGCCAATATGTAACTAAAATTCACAAGCCAAAGGACAATTTTTGGCATGGGCTGTTTTTCTGGTTCACCTCCCTGTCTGTGGGAAGCTGTTTTTTCTGAGCAATACTGTTTTGTGGTTGAATTCCCAGTTTGTCTTTTCACTTACGCTGATTATTTAGGAGCTGTAAATGAAGTAAAATAAGGCTCAATATTTTAGAGCGGCGGCTGTATTTAAGAAGTTTATATTTGATGAGTAAGTTGATGACATTGCATTATGTGAATTTGATGTGCAAAGTTGTCACCAGAGTGTAAACATAGTGACAGCAGGACCAGCAATTCTCAGCCTAATCAAGTAAGCAGAGTCACACATTCTTTGAGCTATAGCGTAATAGAGACTGATTTACATATTAAAATGGAAGAAGCTACACAGATCCAACAATTAAGTTGATATTTTAATTGCCTAAAAGTCAGGAAATTCAAAGTTATGTTGCCGGCATCAGTTAATTTGTCACCCACATCTATTTGTAGTATTTTCAATGACTTTATTTGGTACAAAACTAATGTGGATTTAAATACATTTAATGTTAGCTGTGGATAAAAAGAGGGCTTTGGATTTACTGGGTTAGAAAGCAGACTAAAAAAACTGAGGATTCAATTCTTGGTCTGCTTAAAAGTAGTACAAACAAATTCCAGGTAATTTCTTTCTTAATATTCTAGCAGACATGTCGGGAGGGAGGGAGAGGGAGCTATATTCAAATGCAAGGAAAAAAATTCCCATTGATCTCAATAGACCTTGAATTGTATCCTTAACTTCTTGTTTTCTTTGTAAGGAATAAGCTTTATTTAATTGCAAATTCACACAAATGCACTGGTAGCACTAAGAATTACATCAATATATAGATTCTGTCCTTGATGTTTATGCTGGTTTCACAGGGCTGATCTTGCATTCAGATAAGGCTGCAGTATACAGCTCCCTTATCTCCCCATGCTGATGTTCTGATAGATGAACGCTGGTTCCCTGCGCGCACAAAAACCTATTCACACACTGAGTCCGACCATTTTTTTATAATCCTTCTTTGAATTAGACTACAAAAAGAATGTGTTTGAAAAGGTTAACTAATGGATACATTTTTCTCCCTCATGAGGAAAAGAAAAATGGTGAAGAGCTGAAAAAATGGTCAAGCAGAGTTTTGATCAGGCTTTTCTAATCAAATACATTCTAGGCGGTGAACAAGTGGGAGAAATGTTAATCCATAGTGGATTTATTTGGAATGGAGAACATCTATTTGGAAAGCAATCAGGATACAAAAGCAGACACTTGTAATTACTTTGCTGTCTTAATCATGGCCCTGACATTAGTACCACGATGTGGGAGCATTGTGATATCCTTTAGAATGTGGTGCTGGCACAAGGATGTCAGCAGGCTGGGAGAAAAGCCCGTCTTAGCATCCTCACCCCTATCGACCTGGCTTGCTGACAGGTGTGAGGTCAGTAAATAGCTGCAGTGCTCTCCGTGCTGCTGGCTTTGGCCTGGGCGCCTCGAGCTGCTGGTGGGGTTTCATGCCAGGGAAGTGAAGGTGTTGTTAAATCATAACAAGTCCTAAAATGCAGGAAACTCCTGTCTGCCCATCAGGGATTTCTGAGCATGTGGGAGCAGTCCATTCTGTACAGTAAACTGAAGCTGCCCAGTGTGGTTTGTGTGTCATGGCACTGATGTGCCTTCCCTCGCTATTGCAGTGTTTCCACGTTTTCTCCATTTCAGTGCCAGCTTGTCTGGCATCTCCACTTAGAGAGGAGCAAGTCAATCCAGCCTCCATTAGGGACCAGCAGATTCATTCTTACACACAACCAGCTCCAGCTCAATGGATGAAAATCAAACAGATGAAAAGCTGAAGATGAGATCAGATTCACAAATTGCCTTTTCACTCTCTTGCTCTCTGGGTGTGTTTCTGTCTCTGTTGAATAGAAGGGCCTCGATGGGTCCTGTTGGAGGACTGTGGCACGGTGGGTTGTTGGGGAGGAATGCAATCTTGTAAAGTTACTTTCTGCCATGATCAGACACCGTCATAGGTGTGCAGCAAAAGTGCCTAAATTAAATAGATCAGAGGCTTCTGTAAGGAAGGGCCGGAGGCAGCAGCAGCAGCAGCACCTTCGCTGGAGAGCGCGGATGTGTCATCAGAAATCTCTCCGCTGGTGGCATCAAAGTGCCCGTGCAGATCTGAGAGATTCAGCAAAGGCTCTCTGAATAGGCTGGTAATGACGCCGGCGTGTGATTCCCCTTTTAGACTGCCATGCTGTGCTGCCTTCCCCGAAACGAGGCAGCATTCGGGCGAGGGGAGGTTTCGGT
This sequence comes from Pomatostomus ruficeps, assembly GCA_013400735.1. Classification (NCBI taxonomy): domain Eukaryota; kingdom Metazoa; phylum Chordata; class Aves; order Passeriformes; family Timaliidae; genus Pomatostomus; species Pomatostomus ruficeps. Next base: position 539,775 of record VYZT01013754.1, read on the forward strand.
CTCGTTTTAGAAAAGCGATAAAAATAAATCCCGAGTTAGAGCCGGCGATGCTGGAGCCACGTAGCAGATGTGGGCTAAAGGCGATTCCATCGTCAGCCACCATGGGGAGGAACTCCAAGGCAGGTTGTTCCCACGGTGAGTCCCTCCCTTGCTGCGTGGGCAGGGTGCTGAGGCGTTCACGAGCTCTCTGCACAACGTGTTTGGACTCCCTTGGTGCTACAAGGAGGAGCAGAGATTGCCCTGTGCTTCCATTTTGAAGATCCTACTCCACCATCCTTCACATTTTACAATGAAAACCCCAGGAAAGAGGGCAGCATTACCCTCTGCTTCTGTTCCAGAGTCCCTAGGAAGTTTTTGGTGAAGAGAGAAATTTTAAGCAGAATGTTCCCACATATGCGAAGGCTTCATCTGCAAGGTGATGGCCTAAGCCAAATGGAGAGGCTGCCTGCAGCACTTGGGAACAGATTTAAAGCTAATGGCATCTTAGTTACGCCTCAGGTAGCTCAGAGTCCTCAGCTGCTAACCCCAACAGAAATAAATAAGGATAAAAATTAGAACCAGGCATATCACACCTCCTGCAGCATGTTAAACACCGCTGTTCTCCTCTGTCAAAGCTGGAGCGAGCCAGGCTCTTCCGTACAACCAGGGCAAATAAGCAATTAGCAAGAGGTACAGAAATAGTGTTTAGGAAGGTATAAAGTTGCTCTGAGAGCTATTAAACACCTCTCATTGTTTTGCTCGTTGTTTAGAGGGGGAATGTTTGACACTTAACAAAAGCTGACTAATTCTTTGTTTTTTTTCCTCTTAATGATTGGAATCAGGGGAGGGCTGACTGTGACAGGCAGGAGGAAGAACTTCCATCCGAGTGAAGCTCTGGTTAATTAGAAAGCCCCTTGGATGATTTAGTTTGCAGTGATTTGAGTGCTGGCTGGTTTGAACGTGTCAGCAGTGCTGACCAGCAGGACACAGTCCTGTTCTGCGGGTTCTGGTTTGTTCTCCAGGCATCAAGAAGGGAAGCTGCTCCAACAAGGAGAGGCTGTGATGAGGGAAATTATAACCAAAGCCAGCCGTGCTCAGAGCTTCACCATCTGCTGGGCAGGCTCTCCCTTGGACGCCAGCACTGGTGGGATCAGGCATAATGATGATAATATTTTCCACTTCTGTAGCACCCTCTGTCCAAAGGCCTCTGAGCATGCCTGAGGTGCTAATTAAGCACCCATGGGAGGCAGGCAGCAGTCTCCACACAAGGTTTTTTTGCTTGCAGAGTCTAAAGAGATTGTGGCACTAATCTTTGGGCAGCAATTCCTTCCATCAGGCAGCTCTGGAAGAATTAAAAGCCTTCCATACAGTTGTTAGTTTGAATGAAAGCTGTATTAGGAAAGCAGTCTGGCTCACATTAACCTGCTGGACTGAGCTTATGCTCCCCAGTGGTGCTGGAGGAGCAGCAGGAGCTGGGTCTGCTGTAGCTGGTTCAGAGTTTTTTGTAGTGTGAGACCTGGAGTAGATCATGACTTGTGTCCAGCCCTTAATATGTGGCCTCTGAGGAAACTGTGCTCTGAAGACCAGATGGAAATCTCAGTGCAGTGCTCTACATGTAAAAAATCACAGAATCATATTCTAGTTTGGGCTGGAAGAGACCCTTAAAGGTCACCTAGTCCTCACCCTGCAGTGAGCAGGGGCACCTTCAGCCAGGTCAGGTTGCTCAGAGCCCTGTGCAGCCTGACCCCGAATGCTTCCACCCACCACCTCTTTGGGCAACCTGTGCCATTGTTTCACTATCCTCATTGTAAAACACTTCTCCCTTTTATCTAGTCTGAATCAACTCTCTTTTAGTTTAGAACCAATTGCAGAAGCCCTGCCGAAAGGTCTGTCCATGTCTTTCTTACAAACCCTGTTTAAGAACTGCAAGGCAGCAATAAGGTCTCCCTGGAGCTTTATTTTAGATAATCTCTCTTTTTCATAACCTGCCTTTCCATAGACTTCAGGAAATAGGTGAATAACACTGAATGGCCCGTCAGAAAGGAGTAAGCAAGTGAAAAAGGGAAAAATTTGACCACAAATCTTTAACACATGATGCCAAAGCTCTCAGCCCTGGATTTAAAAGTATGTTCCCACGAAGATCCATTTAAAATGCTCTTCAGTGGGGTAGAGCTGTCACAGTGAAGCTTTTCCTTCCCCTGAGTGCTGCAAGGTATGAAATGGAAGCTCCTGATTAAGAGCAAAGATACACCTACTATCCACCATCTCTTTAAGAGGAAAAATTCTGTTGTCAAGTATCCATTATATGGTGTGTAAGTGTATTTGAGGCTATTAAAGACAGTTATCCTCTGAGATTTATATGTAACAGGTTAGAAGGGGGGAGGGTGGGGGAACAGACCCTTGCTGGGTTTAATTATTGCTGGGTGCTGCATGCACTTTTCTCCATTATTTACTTAATCTTAAATGCCAGATGCTAAAGGGCACCCGCATCAATTAACTGCTTAATTAGACTTGCAAAGAAATCATGTAATTTAGTTATAGGCAAATAAAAAACCCCAAAAAGCACAGAACAGAAGCTCAGGGCTCTCTTTGCAATCATTTTTAAAGCTCCCTGCATACGTTGTTTGCTTTCATTGCTCACTGGAAACTCTTCGGAGCACTCTCTGTGCCTCTTGCCCTGTAGGGAGCCAAATGTCTGGCTGCAGTGTCTCTTGTTCCTTCTGAGTGGATTTAGCCCCAGCTTGCTTTGTTGCTTTCCAGATTCTTTTCAGAGAGGTTTGGATGAAGGATTTATGTGGTGCCTCCTCCTGCCCCAGAGCAGAACCTGGCCCTGGCCCTTTCTGTGCTCTGCATCCCCTCTGGTGCTTGCTCTGGGTGCCCAGTCAGGGGAGGACCATGTGCTGCCCCCTGCTCCTCCTAGGAAGAGACACATTTTTGTGGTTTGCAGTGTATTTCAGTATTTTAGCATGCAGCCCAAAAGCACCTTGACTTTAACAAAAAAAGCCCTGCTTCCCTCACCACAAAATAATAGGAAGCCTGATACTTTTATTCCATTAGTCCCCGCTCTCATGAATAAGAGTGTTCACAGGAGTGGAATGCATTTTGTTTTATCAAGGCCTACAACTCTGCCTGAGTCCTTCTGTTGCAAATTGCTGTAAGAGGGGAATAATGATGCCCTGGGGTTGGGTGTAAGCAAAGTTTTCCTTGTGGGGAGGTGCTGCTGTCCCTGTGCCTGTGGTGCCACTGTTGTCCCTCTGGTATCAGCAGCGCTGTCATTGCACTGCCTCTGCAGCATCCCCCGTTCCACAACTTCTGTTTCTTTCTCAGTGCCTGGATGTTGGAAGCTGCTGACATATTTTTTCTCAAATGTCCTGGAACCTCTCTGAAAACAAGGTGGTGTTCAGCTTTTGAGAGCTTTGTTCTCCCTCTGTGCCTGTGCTGTCTCAACACTGCTCTTTTCCTTTCTGAAAGTGCGACCCAGCCCTTATAAAGTTCCTTATTTCTTCAAAGCACTGTATAAACATTATCTAATTAAGTATATATAACATGCCCTAAAGTATGGTGAGGGAAAACTGCAGCACAGCATTGAAGTTTCCAGCCACTTGATCCGGTGTAAAATCTGATTGAATCACTAATTATTTTCCGAAATGCTGTGCCTAATGACATGTATCAAGACAGGCAGATCAGAGCTGCAGCCAGAAGCACTGGGAGCCAAGGAGAGAGGGGCTGTCAGGTAAGTTCTGTGTTAGTTCTGGAGTTGGTTTGGATCTGCACACTGAGGTAATAAACAGAAAACAACAAAAAAGGAGTTGCTGCAGCATTCAGATCTTTCCTGTTTTGATCTATATAATCAGCTCTACATTTCCTGTTGAAATGTTCATTAAAATTGCAGCCCCTGTGATTATGCAGCTGCCTAATTCAAATCAATGGGGCTCCTGAAACAATTTTGGATATTTTTAAATACTGCTGTAGAACTTCCTTGTTTACAATGTTATGATTAAGTGACTTTTTTTCTAAGTCATCTAAAGCATTAATAAAAATCTCTTTAGGTTTTCTCGAATTTTTTTTGTTTGTTGGTTGGTTTTGGTTTGGCTTTTTTTTTTTAATCTGAGCAGCTGCAAGTAATGCAAACCTTGCTTTATGGCTTTATCTTCTACTTCTTAGTGCAGAATATCTTTTTGGATTGATAACTAAATCAGAAGCCCAATTACACAAGTTCTTTATAATTCCTACTAAGCCATAATTGACTTTTTTTTTGTTTTGAAATCCAAATACAAGTAAGTAAAATTAAAAGAGCAGCAGAATGAACCTCACTGAGAGTCCTGTGGATGGTGAGAGGGAGAGAGGGGGTGAACAAGTGGCTGTGTGGTACCTAGCTGCTGGCTGGGGTTAAACCATGACAAACAGTCCTGCTGGGCCTCCAGCTCACCAGCTCCTGAAGCAACTGTTGATAATGCTGCCAAGCAGATTATAACGTCCAAAGGGTCAAGAGCTTCAATAGGTCTCATGCTGAAAGGGAGGTAATTTTGGTTTTACTGGAAAGATGCATTCAAGGTAATTTCAGCTCAGGAAATTCTGCCTTGGAATGCTTCAGAGTGATGCCAGGGCTCTTGTCAGCTTGTTTAAATGGCTTTGGGTTTATTAGCTTTTCCCTTTTCTAATACCTTCAATCCCTTTTACTGTTTGTTACTGAAGCCTTGGCACGATTCTGATGTGTTTAAGTTGCAGACATTACAGGGAAATACCTAAATCAAAACATTGTGGGAGAGAGACAGCATGAACAAGCAGATGTTTACAGTCTCTGACTTCTGTGGTTGAGGAAAAGCAAACACATTTCTGTGAAAACCCAACGTGGTAAAAGCATTTTAGCTGCCTGTAGTTACATGCTTCACCTGCTTGCGAAGGTATTTTTCTAGTTGTCTTTTGCTTTTATTGCCTCTCCCCAGCTGTACTTATTAACTCCTTTGTTTAACTCCACTTGGCAGTGGTCCCAGTGGGGCTGCAGGAGCAGGGCAGGAGGCAGAGCTGGCACAGCTCAGGGCTGCATCTCTCGGTCACTTCACCCCTTGCTGAGCACACCTGCTCGAGCTGCTGCTGCCAGGTCACTGTGGGGTGGCCAGATGTGAACTCCTGCAGATGTTCCAGCATCACAGCCTGGCTGAGCCCAGATGGTCTGAGACCAACCTGCCAACGCTGCTGTCCCTGCTGCATCCCTGACCACAGCAAGGGGGATCATCCTGTGAGAGCTGTGCGGGTCAAAATCTGTCAGTGCTGGCTGGAAATTGCCAACTGTCTCCTTGCTGGGTTGAGAAATACATGAGGATTTTAACGGAGCCCTTGTTTTGTGGTGCTGAAGGAGTAGGATGCAGCCACTAGGACTGCGAAGTGAGAATTGTTATTTAGTATCATCCTTTGTGTGCTCTGGGTAGTCAGAACTGATTCACCTATTGAATTCACCTATTGAAATCTGGAGGTAAATGCTTTCAATGTGGACATGGGAAGTGAATGAGATGGAAGAGGACAGGAACGACCAAAGCTCTTTCTTCTTTTAACAGAGAATAGATTGAAAGTGATTTGGCCACTGCACCTTAATGGGTAATCCCCACTCTGAGCCTCAGATGAAAAGAAGAAATCTATAAGGCTCGAGATAATGCAGGAGGATTTTTGCAGACTTTTCTCAGATGTAAAGTGAGCTACTGAATAGCACAGCCTTTAAGGATAACTTTTTCTTCGAGCACAGAGCTAATTCACTGATTTAGCTGAGCTGGATAAATCTGTTTCTTGTTGCTTGCACATCCACACACACGGACCTTCTGTGTGCACCATTTTTTCCTTTCCTCACTCATTCTTCAACTTTTCCAAAGCCTCTCTGACCTGTTTTGGCCGTGCTGCTCACGCCAGCAGCATGGTCTCCGTGGCATTTGGTGTCACTGACCTCAGCGGGAAGAGTCCACAGCAGCAGCAGGGAGTAAAATGTTCTCTAAACCTAAACCTGAAGTGAATCCTTCTTGTGGGAGGCTGCGGGGCAAGAGATCAGGATTCTCCGTGTGCTCGCTCCCTGACGTGGGGTGGATCACTGGAAACCAAGAGTCAAGGTTACCTCAGTGCTGTGCTTTTTTCTATACCAAAATAATCTCTTTGGTGACTAAGCACAGGAGATCTCAATTTTTTGACTGATCTTATTCCAAACAGGCTCGTCCTGCACTAAGCCAGTGTTTGGTGCAGAGTTCTCAGGAGGCAGAGGGATGGAAGGGTTCAAGCAATGTCAGGAAGCAAGGGGATCTTCCCAACAAGTAGGGCAGGAAGAAGGGACTTAAAGACTGTGCAGGGGGAATTCAGGATGCAGTTGGAAAGGAAAAATAGTGAAATTCTGGAGCAGGCTGTTCTTTGAGCCTGCTGCCACAGCTGGTGTGGTGGAGCATGCTGCAATGAGCATGTTGGCCTCTCGGGATTCCCAGAGTGCTCTGTAAACTCCACAGCAAAGGGAAATCTGCTCAGGGATTGCCTCATCCACCACTAACAGGCATCCACGGCTGGTGTGAAGTACAGAAACTGCTTAGTGCCACACAGGAACCATCCCATGGCAGAAAGTGAGAAGTGGCTTTTTAACTTGACAGCAGAGGAGGCAGAGCGTGGTTACCCCATGGCATTGGTACAGCACTGGTGCCACAGCCCTGGGCTGTGCCCTCGGCCCCAAAGAAAAATGCTCTGCCAGGAAAACATTTTACCTCTCCTGTAACATCCCAGGGCTGAGTTTCTTATCTTCTCTGAAAAATGGCATCTCCAGAGCGCAGCGTGCTCCCTGCCGTAGCCTTCAGCTCATCACTGATTCAGGGGAGTGCCAGCTATTGAATCACAGGGCTGGGACCCAGCTAAAGGTCGGGGTTGTGTCTACGTACATGAAAGCAAGCACAGCCTCTCCTCTCCAAAAGCAGCGATAGGTGAAAATGTGAGAGTTCCCATCTGTGCTACGCCAGGGTTGGAGGCAAACAGATAGGAAAAGGCAGCTCCCCAGCTGGGGAGAATCACACTGAGGGACTGGTGGAGGTGAGGAGCTGTGGGCACAGGCAGACAGCCCTTGTTATTCTCCAGGGGGGAAGAAAAAGTGTTTCAGCCAGCAAACACAAACAGTGCCTGGCAGCGATCGGGAAAGCCAGGCTAACTCAGGGCTGTGGCTTGCTGGCCTCCAAGAGAACACTTTCACCTGGGTCCTGTATCCCACTGCAAAGGTTTCCTGCTGCTGGTTTCTCCAGCTCAGGCTTAGTTTCCAGAGTCTCTCTGCCTCCAGCAGCTTTTGAGCTAACTTTGCACTTAAAACTTCTTGCCTTTTGTAGTTTGAGTTGTGTGATAGAGGATTGAATGCCTCGCCTCTGTAGGGACAGCCTCTCCTTCAAAACATGCATGGACTTTCATATCTCTGCTGCATGTTAAATTGAGGGATTTGGCCTCTGTTATTTGGGATTTCTCAGCTGTTAAAACATTTCAATGCCTGTCATTAGCAAAGGGACATTAGGCTGGCAGAACCAGTTTCTCAATCTCCCACATTTACTCACCTGCATCGGTTCTGCTGAGCTTAATTTTCATTATAATCCACTGGGTCACCTGTGCTCCATCAGACTCTTCTCTCTGAGGTTTTGTTTCATTAGAACTTGATTATGGAGCTAATTTTATTTTTTTAAAGCCATCAAATTCAAGGCTGAGCTATGAATTTTCCTGTTAAACAGGCAGATATCCCAGGTCTGTGCCGTGATTCAGCAGATTCTGTGCTCTCAGGGCTGTCACCAGCTCCGCGCTGTCGAATTAAGCAGTATCCTTGACTCTCTTTTCCTTAGCTCCCGTATCTGTGAAACGGAGACAGTGCTAATCTCTCATTTGTGTGACTCCATAAGGTTTGTCCAGCACTTCAAAGATGCCAAAGACAATAAAACTGCCAAGCCTCCTTTCACTAACAGGATTGATGATTTACACCCAAAATGCTCATTTTTGTGCTAAAACAAGATCACCTGAAAGATACTGCGGTTGGAAGCGACCCAGGGAAGGGGGGAGGAGGAAACCATCTGTTACACAACAGCAGAAATGTTTCAGGGCATTCGCCTGGGAAGCTCTGGGTGACGAGTTTGGAATATGAAGGCTTATTTATATGGATGGAGCTAATTTTCTCTAAGTTATTCATTTTTCACTTAGGGAATTACCTAATCTTACAAGAGACTCTAGGAGGAAAGATTCATTTATTCTCTGTCTCATTCAGCCCCAGGCAAGCCTGAAGATGCTCTGCCTCTTCCAGTTCTGCTTTTTTAACGGATTCTATTAATGGAGCTTAAATATTTTCTCCTTCTGGATAAAAAGGGTTAATCTTGCTTGTTCCCACTCACCCTTCTCCTCCTCTTTTTCTGGAGAGTTCTTTTTTTGGCGGCTCTGGCTGTTTCTATCATCTTCTCCCCCTAATCTGCCACTATCTGAAGAATTCATTACATTTCAAATCAGAGGCCTTGCTGCATACATTAGCAGGTTTTAATAGACTTGCCACGACTCAAAAAGGAGGAAAAAGAGAGAGAAGATTTAAAACTCTTGTCTTGCCGAAAGCAGACAGATTGACTCAAAAATGACTCAGTCAATAAAAGATGAGTTTTGAAAAGGCTTCCCTCTGCTCAAAGGGAGCTCGTATTCCGGCGAATTAGGTTTTTCTAAGCCCACTGTCAGAAATTAATAATACATACGGCATGTAAAATGGATTTAGCCCTTTACAGCCTTATACAAACATATCTTTGACTTGCTAAATGTGACACGACTACCAGGATTTTCCAGCCTTTATCCCAGGAGTTTGTCATCTCTCCAGAATGGTGACCTCGGTGGAATTTTTAAGCACATTAAAAAAAAAAAATTTGCTAAATGAGATTTTAATTAAGAATATGTTTCTACTTCCCTCACCCTTTCTCTCCACCCAAGCCCCTTCTGTCAGAGCATTTTATTATTATTTGCAGTCAAAATTATGCCAAAAGCTCTGGTTCAAACTCTCAAGCTATCAGGGCTCTTTGCTTGGCTCTTTCAGTAGCCTTCCTTTGAAGAGAGATGCTGAGCCTTCTGCAGAACCTTTAATTTGGGTGTGTTTTTCTTCTGCTGCTACAAAAAGGCTTAAAGGCCTTTAAGATATGTCTTTCTTAGGAAAAAAGAAAGGGCTTCTGTGTCACTAGATCTAGCCACAAGTATTCTTGTGTGATTTGAGCTCCTCCCTGATGGTCCTGCTCACCTTGCTTGAGGTAACTCAAATGTGAAATCACTCACCACCACTGTTTGTTCCTCCAAAACACTCCCTCAGCTGATGAGAATCAAAACTATTAATTTTATCCTCCTTGATGATTTGGCTAGGTTCAAACTGCCCTTGTTGAAACCACAGAAGGTGTTGTCTGGAGCAGGTAGGTCCATGCAACCTTCTGGATGCCTGTGGGCTGACTGCATCTGTCCACCTCTCATTTCTCATTCTTCCAAATCCCACTATTTAATTATTTTAACTTTTTGTGTTAGATATCAGAGTACTTGACTCAGTCATGAAATCTTTTCCACATTCTCTCTCTGAAAATCTTCTCCCCCACCTTTTTTTTAAGGACTTATTATGAATTACCCTTTAAGCTAACTTTGCAAAGTCACTGCATGTCCTTATCTCCTCGTGGATCTGTTCTGTCCGAGGCTGCATTATTCTACAGATTGGCCGTGGGCTTGTGGAATGTCCTGTGTGACTGTGTTACAGCAACATGAAGTCTGACTCTGGACAATATCTCCTGGATGATGCAGAGAAACTTTTAAAAACATCAGTGAAGGAATGAACACACTCAAGTGCTCCATTTTGGACCATTATGTGCTCTGTGGATGTTGCTCGGGCTGGAAACAAGCAAAGCTCATAATTTTTTTAATATGTTTAGAGGTTCTATGAAAAGCCTGAGCTTAGAGTTGTCGACAAGATGCACCCAGAAGTGCAGCAATAGTGTGTTCTTCTTTCCCACCATCAAACAGGAGACTTGCTCAGATTTTCTTGTGCTTCTGTGGCCCCAAAGAGGAGATCTCTAATCGTGGATGTCGCTTTTTAGAAGAATTTCCATCAAAGTAACAAGAGGCATTTTTCACAGGGCTGAAGGTAACGAGCTGGCTCAGCTCTAGCAGAAGTATTTCACTGGGTAAGAGATTTCTGCTTCTATCTCCATGGTCAGACTGTTGCTTTTTTTTGTTGCTATTGGTTTATTTTTTGGGTTTTTGATTATAAATTTGACATCCCAAGGTTACCAATTTGGTTTCTTGGGTGTGATTTCCGGTCAGGATGTGGAATTAGCAGCTGCTGGAGCATCACTTTATGGGATTTAATTCCCCCTAACTCCCCTAGGCCTGGCTGGATGGGTCTCTGAGCAACCTGATGCAGTGAGTGGCCTCACTGTGTGGAACAAGAGGATCTTTGAGGTCCCTCACAATCCCAACCATTCTGTGATTCTGTGTAACTGCAAATGGCCTCTCCTCAAAGGACACCCAGTAGAACCCTCTCCAATACCAATTTTCCTGAAGAAATTTGTGTGACTGAGTCTCTTGGTCTTTCTTGCCCAGGCAGGGACCCTTCTTACTCATTTCTGTCATGAGCCACGAGGAATTGCATCCTTGGAATTCCAATTTCTGCCCTTGGCCCCACTTCATTCATGAACATGAGCCAGGCGAACGCTGGTTCTTGGGTTGTATTGTGAGATACACCCAGGATTATACAACAAGCCCAGGAAGAGAACACTTGGCTGGCTTGTGTTTGTCCGGTCCTTGGGGTTTAAAATTCTTGGAAAACCCAAATATACAAGACCTAGAAATCAGCTGGATTTCTGCAGCTGGAACAGGTGCTGGAGTCAGTCTTGAGCATCTTTTACTATAACATACCAAGCTCCTTCCCAGGATAAGCCTCCAAAGTTCATGTCCTGTTATGTCATAACCAGGAGCTTTTAGTTTTCTTTTGAAGATGGGCTCCTAATATTGGTGTAGAGATGAACAAAACTGAAGGGAACAAGCATGACTTTACCTCCAGTTTTGTGCTTTTTCCGATTTAGCTCATTTTTTAATCTGGTCCATGTTCTCTGGACTTTAAAAAGTGGTTTTCCTGGTGAATGTTGTGTCTCTTGAGCTTCCGGCTGCTGTGTTGGGACATGGCCACCCAATAATCTCTTTGGGAATAATTGCTGGTGTCTTTTCAGATAATTCTTGTGAAAGGTGACAAACTGCCCGCCACAGTGAGATGTTAATAACACAGAGATGGCCTTTGTTTGAAAGCTCGTGCAGAAATTACCCCATGCAGTTGTTGGAAAGTCAGGCTTGTGATGGAAGTGAGGAATGGATCCATTCATTTGCATATAATTCCAGGCCTTTTGTGTCATCTTTTGTGGAAATTGTATGGTTTACATCGCAGTGGGGAACGTGTGCTCACAGAGGGACAGGGACATGGGGTCGCTCTCAGCAGGAATCAGGGTTAAAGATGTGTCCTCTACTAAAAACAGGGAAAACGTGGTCTGCAGGAACTACATTGAGAGAAACGGCCATGGATAATTAATGAATCCAAGTGATCAGACCAGCTCAGGGGAAACCAGGCATCCTGTTGTCCCCTCTGAGGAGGCATCAGCAAAAGGGAGGAATCTGTGTCCTTCTAGGGGTGTATTGAGTCCCCTCAACTGTCCCTGCACCTGCCCCGAATCACAACCAAGACTTTCTGCACATTTTTCTCATAATTAGAGGCTCCTTTTACTGGACAGGTCCACTGCAGCTGTCTGAGGTGGACTCTCTGTGGCACTGAAAATCTTTAAAAACTCTTTAACCTGCAGCTGACTAGCATGTTCCAGTGTAGGTTTCTCAGCTCCTTCATAAAGAGATGATGTGTTTTTGAAAACAAATGGCATGACTGTCTCTGTTCTCTTGTGATTCAGAGTCACAGAGATCCATAAATATTGTTTTACCTTTTTTGTTCTTTCTTCTCTCTTTCTAGGCAGCTAGAAGGTCTCTCTCAGTAGGCAGTCAGTCCCAATGATGAACTTCACGATTAGAGCCTTAGTGCCCAGCTTCCAAAATTTCTAATAAAATTGCATGAATATTTAATACCCAATTATTAAATATTTAAAAATTGAAAACGGAACTGGCTTGGAAGTTAGCACGTGATGAATAATTCAGGATCAGGAGAGGAGGCTTGGCATTGGGGCTGAGACAGATGTTACCTTTGCTGTCTCCCTGCCCAGAGGTGGTTTTGGTGTCCTCCAGCCTTGGCACAGTTTGTGGACTTTGCTTGGAGACATCAAGCCTTTACCTCTTGCCCAAGAGCACCAACACAAGGTTAAAGGAAATAACCCTCCCTTGTCCATAGTGACATTTGAGACTCCTGTAATGGAAATAAAAGCTCCAGAGGCTGGAATAACGTGATTGAAAGCCTGGTTATCCAGGAGATGGCTCTGTTTCCAAACATCTTTCGTGCTCCAGGGAAATAAGTTTGCTTGTCTTCACATTTGTGTCACCATCCTGCAGTTCTGTTGGTTGAAAGCCCTTTTTCCCCTCTTGCTCTGCTGCTGCTCCACGCTGAACCAGCGTTCCGTTCTGCTCCAGCACAAGCATCTTTAAAGGATTGTTTTCATAAAGTGGGCACTAGACAATGAAGTAGAACATGAAATATATGTCAATAAAAACAGGGCAGACCCTGCTGTCCCGTGAGAGGAGGTCTGGGGCACTCGGAAGAGCGCTCAGAGGAAACGTCTGATGTGAGTATCGAGCAGAGTGCGTGCCTTTGGGTCCTGCTGCAGGAGCACAAAGAGCAGGGAGGAGGCTTTGGGAAAGGTTTGACTAGTTGGCATCCAGAGAGCCTTCAGGCCAGGAGCAATACGTTCGCAGAGCCTACACTTCAAAACGCTGTTAAGGGGATAAACAGGGGTGGGAAAAAGGATTGAATAGAAGGAGCAAGTGGAGGCTTTTTAGAGCTTAATTTCCTTTGGAACAAAAGCCCTAAAACAATCTCCACAATCTTCTGCCACTAGAAACACGAGTAAGGTGGTGTGCTGCAGAGCCTTTCCTTCCTCTGTCACTGTGCCTTTGTGCTCTCCTCCCTGGCTGAAGCCCCTGCGTTCTCCTGACTGTGCCCCGGGAGCCGTGCTCGGCGCCCGCAGGGCCCTTGGTGACCTTTCTGAGCCACACCGCCTCGGGGACAGGGCACAGTGTCACAAAAAAGGGAGTTCTGGAGAAGGGAATGGGGTTATAATGACTATGAAGAAGTCATTCCATGGGCAGAAGGGCTCATTGACAGCCACGCTCCCAAACAGTCGGGGAGTGTGCAGGGTTTAAGAGTTTGATCTGTGCATCCCGAATCAGGACTAAGGGGTACCTGTACGATGCTCTGCCCCATCTCAGCATCTGTCTTACACCACAGAGTTATTTGATTAGTGACTTTCAACGTGGGAGGAACCTCTTCAGGCATTAGTTAGTTCTGTATTTTGATTGTCTGCCTCCAAAGCTACAAAGTCTTTGTGTTGTGAGCACAGACTCTGCAGTGCAGGGATCAGAGGGAGACGAGAAAGTGTAAGTAACATAATCTTGGACACTACCACTGAGTCAAAATAGCATTTCCGTGAGTCTCAGCATCAGAATTTGAGCATAAAAAGTTCCTTGAGGAAGAGCAGAATGGCTTTGCTCCTGGGAGGTTTGAAATCATCTCTCGCTGGCGGTGGAAAGCTCCCGTTCACAGCTTCGCTGAGAGCATCATCAGCTAATAAACTGTGAAGCACTCTCTAATGCATGATTGAATATTGTCCACCCTGTGCTGTGAATGACTAAAACTCCTGCAGAAAGTCTTTGCTGGGAGAGGGAACAAACAGCTATTTCTGGAGCAGTTTTTCTGCATTTGGTTTAATAGCAGATGTCGGGTGCTGTTTTAGAGGTTTAAATGTGGTTTGGGATAGGGCTGACAGTAGTGATGTGCCAATGGAAACAAAGTAATGGGCAGAGTGCAGGGGAGGTAATAGGGGATAAATTAATCTATTAGATGCTTCTGCAGACCACCCTAATTAACAATGCACATTATATATGTTAATTATATAGTACTTAGGATTAATCTTTTCATTAGACACTTCAGTGGTTTCAAACCACTCTTTTTCTTGGAAGCAACTTAGTGGGGAAGTGATTCTCCTTCATCTGACAAGTAATACAAGTTATGCCCCTGGTTTTTGCCACCTGATTTCCCTGAACTACAGCCCATGAAAAGTCCCACTGACTTTTTTTTTTTTAAACTCCAAAATAGATTACCTGGAAAACATATAGGCTGGAAGACTTACGCCTGATATTTGCTGGCTAGTTCTAGAAGCAGGAGTTAAGTGCTTTCCTGTAAACTGAAGTGACACAGTGTATTTGTGTTTTTAAGGTGAGGCTATTTTTTGCATCTGAAGTTAATGACTGGCTCCAGCTCTGGCTGACACCACTTTGTTCTGAGGAGTGCTGTTGGGCTGTAATTGCCATATGGAGGGGAAATGTGGCTGGAAGAGTTTAATCATTGTTTGGGAGGCGGAGGGAAATGTCTCCCTGCTTGGGTCACAATTTATGACCAATGTGACAACCCTAATTTCCCAACTGTTTGTGCCATACCATGCTAATTGATGAAGTCCATCTTGGGCAATAAACAGAGTTCTCCTGAGGTTAATTTATCCAGTGGCTGGGGGGTGTTGCCATCCCCCCTGAGCTCTGTATTGCTGCAAGCGAGCTGCTCACATCATTAAAGGCACAAATTTGAGCAGTACCCAGGGTCTCTTCACACAGCGCTGTGCTGCCCCACTGAGAACAGCTGCAGGGCTGCCTGAGCTGAGCTGCCAAAAGCCCACTTGTGTTCTGCCTTCCCCACTCCTAAACAGCTCTGCCAACAGGGAGAACAAGGACAGAGAAAGCTCCAAGCAGTGCCCAAGCTGGGAGCCCCTGAGGGAGCCTTTGCTCCGTGGTGGTTCATCAGCCAAGGCTCAATCCTGTCCATTGGCCAGCTTCAGGTGTGCCTGTGAGTTGGGCAGCTTGGTGTTCTAATCTCAGCGTTAGCAAAAGAAGAAAGGAAAATCAGCCTTTACTTGATCCTGATCCACGTTCTGTGTGTGGGTACTGCAAGAGAGAGTTCGTGCTTTTCCATGGCTTCCCCTTTCTGGTCCTCGGTGTCCTGCTGCTCTCACCTTGCCCTTCCCTTGTCCTGTGCTACTTTCTGCAAGTTATCTGAGGATAATTAATTGTGAACTTCTTTCCAAGAAGTGGTACCTTCTTAGGGGTTGTCTGGAATGGGGCCTTCGGCCAACCATCTTCAGCGAAGAGAAACATCTGGGAAATTCTTTTTTAGTGGAGAGTTCTTGGGCAGTGCAAGAGCTGCAGCTGGTCATGGTGGTAGAGACCTTTACTTGTGCTGTGCTGCCTTTGAAAAGTCTCCCCAGAGCTGCTGGAAGGGCAAGCTGGTGGCTGGAGGAGGGGGCTGGGAGGTGCATTGAACCATATGGTACATACACGGTTTAAAAATAAACCAATGTTGACTGATCAAATAAATACCACTTAGGTTTCAAATTGAACAGCCAGTGCAGTCTGTTGAATATAAAACTGTTTTTACCTTCAAGAAAAGTTATAATTCATGGCTGTAATGTCACAAATTTCAAGTTTTGCAGAGAGCCGTGTGAGGCTGCCAGACTGTAAGGTCGGGTAGGGGTGGCGTGGGGCTGCGTGGTCCCACTCCCCCAGGGCATAAAACCTGCCTATAAAATCTAGCAAAGCGAATTTTATTTCTCAAAAGCAATGGTCGTAAACTTGCCTGCATCAGAAATGTTCAGCTCTTCTCCTATTAGCCTTTGTTTAACACGATACAATTTATTTTTATGTTGTGCCCTTCACAGAATATCACAGAACTCTTTTCAGACGCTGCTCCTCATAAACTGAGGCTGGCAAAGAAAATTTCAGCTCGGGATTTGAGCAGGGGTGTGACTGGGAGGGTCCCAGGTGCAGAGGGGCAGATGGGAAGGACAGACCTGCAATGAGGGTGTAATTCAGCTCAGTTTGGGGGTGCAGGGGGTGATTGAGGGGTGCCCCTGCTTGGCAGCAGCTTCTGTAGATGGGGGAGAATGGGGATAATGGAGGTAATGGTGGCCTTGCTGCTTGGAACTGAGAATCCAGCATTTCCTCTCCCCATTATGGATCTTGTGTGACCAAGGTGATTCTGGCACCCCTTCAGTCAGCTGGAAACAAAATTTGAGCAATCTCTTGTTTAAGTAAAGCAGGGCTGGTGCAAATGCAGCACCCTCCATGGCACTGCTGGTGACATCTGTCTCGAGGCACCCTGGCAGGGTCAGCAGGGACAGGAATTCATGGGTAAATACTTTATCCCGTGTGTGTTGGAGTGAGTGACCCCCAAAAGTGTCACTGAGGGAAAGTAACCTTTAATGGAGAGATGGAGAGGACTGCAGGCCCTCCTGAGAGAGATCTGTGTTAGCTGGGAGTGCAGCTGAATTAATGCAGCTACATGGCTTGTGGCATCTTTGAGGATGGGCAGAACAAATTTGTATTTTCCTGGAGAAGGCTGGTGATATGTTTAATTTCATGCCACTTTCAGCATGCTCAGAGCCACATTGTTTCCTCCTCTTTCCCCGGGGAAAAGGTTAAGCATGAATGTGGTTTTCTTTGGTGCAGAGACTGCTATTGTTATTGACTGACCCGGCTGAACTCGGAGCATGAGCCGGAGCTGTGGTATTTCCAGGCTGCTCTGAACTGTTTGAGATGTGAGGAGTGTCAAAGCAACAGAATAAAAAGCAGTGACATTTTCAATATGAGACCAAAAAAGCCCAACTCATATTTTATTTATTTATCCAAAATAGTTTGAATTATTCATTAAAGTCAATGTAAGTGTGTGAAAATACAAGGTGTTTCAAGAAGCAGTATCATTAGGAGGAACTAATCATTTGGCAATATTAATTTTCTAACAGATTAATGATTTTTTTTTTTTTTAGTGAGGAAATTTTTTCTACATCAAACTCTTCAGGACAGGCAACTTTTTGTACATATTCTCAGCCTGAATACAAAGGAGATGGGACAGTAATTCTATATATTTTCCTGTTGTCTCTGTTCTCCTTTATTTTCTTTTTTTTTCAGGCTAGTTGCTACCCACAACCAAGGCATGCCCTGCCAAACCTTACACTTATTTTCTCAGTTCTTATTTATTTCATTAATCTGGAGGTGCTTTGCTATCCCTTCTTTGGGATGAAGGGTGTTTGTGGTGTGACTTTCCCCATCCATGGCCTCTGCAGCTTCTCTCACCTGTTTTGTGCAAGCGGAATAAGGTTGAACACAGAAACTCAAACGGGTTCTCTAAATACAGACGTTCTATCCTCAAATAGTGTCTTTTAAAGATGTAATTAAACCTAATTCTCCAAATGCTGGTAAAGATCTGAACGGATCAAGGTGTTCAGTGTTCTGTAGGTGGTGATAAAAGGGGGGTGACACATCAGTGCTGTCACCAGAGCCCTGCTCTGCTGCTGCACCTGACCCATCCCAAAAGGATCTCCCTCTGGTCCCTGGCCTCTCTGGCTGTGCCTTGAGCACTGCTCTGAAACAGCTGAGTTGCACTCTGTGCAAGCGATGACTTTTAAATCAATTTTTCCTGACTGTGCTAGAAATTTGGCGGGAATTAGCGGTATTAGGTGAGGCTTAAGAATTAGCGTTGTCACAGCTTTGAATTCAGATGCAGAGCAAACAATGAGCTGCCTCTTAGCTTAACATCTTCACTTGATGGGGGACATATTACAAAGATTAATTACTGTCCCCAGGTCCATGCATATGCTGCTGCCCTGCTGGTTGGGTGCAGGGAATCTGCGATGCCAGGTCTGTGCTTAGACAGATCCGTGGTGCAGAGAGGCTCCATAGGTACCCAGAGCCTGAAAATTGACATTTTGTGTCATTTTAGACACCCCAAGGTGACCGAGAGGTTGACCTGGGGCTGGCTGGTATCACACAGAACCTGCAGAAAATCTCTTCCCTGCAGAAGCATGGTGGAAAGGTATGAAAGAGATCCTGGGGCATCTCAAATGGCTTTGTTGCAGCAGTGGGATCCCCTCTGACTTTTCTCAAGTCTCAGTTTCCCTTCCTCTCGAGTTCCTCTTCCATGGATCCTGCTCATGGTGCGCTGTCTCAGCTGTGTCAGCAGATCCCTGGGTGGAAAGCAGGGGAGCAGTCACAGCTCTGTCCTGAGTTAAACCAGGAACAGCCCCGGGTCCAGTTGTTCCCGGGGGATAAACACTGCGGGAGGGAGGCACCAGCAGCGGCTGGAGCTGAGCTGCTGAGGACTGCGGTTTAATTGGGCGTAAAGGAAGAGCAATCTCTGTTTTACAGTCAGGGTTCAGTGGCCCTTTCACTGGGGGCAGCTGCAAACTCAGGCATTCCTGTTGTGTCCCTGTGCCTGCCTGGGTTTTTTCCTGCTCTGTCCCCAGGCTAAAGGAGCCCTGCTGGGGAATTTCTGATGGAGTCACGGAGGGGATGACGAGGCTCCATCCCGCCCCAGCTGGCGCTGGCACTATCAGCTGCATCTCCATCAGCAGCTCCCGAGCTCAGCACCTTGTGCCAGGGGCTGACACGAGGCATCCCTAACCAGCAGATGAGTTTTTCATGCAGATGAATTCCTCCAGCCAGGACACCAACACTGGCTCTGGAAAGAGGGCCAGGAGGAGCAGTGGGGAGGCAGCAAGGGCACGCAGCCGGGGGTGAAGGCTCCCTGGTACTTCAGTGACACTGGAAAGCCCCAGATTTCCTGCATAAAAGACTGGTTGTAGTCAAAGTTTTTCCTTTCTCCCCCTGAGGGTAGTGGAGGGAAGCAGTTGCCATCGCTTCGTTGCTATTGCAGTGTCAAAGGGTTGTTTAACTGGGCCAGTGCTGTTGGGTGGGAGTGAGGATGCTCCTGGTGGCCGCTGGCAGGACCAAGTCTGAGAAACAAAACAGTGGAAAAGGCACTAACTCTTCATGAATAACGAAAGCTGTTCAAGGAGTTAATGAATTAGGGTGCCATCCACCTCCAAGGTTATAAAAGTTGGGAAAGGCAACCTCTGAGATGCGGTAGGAAGAGGCAGATTTACTTTTCCAAGGCTAGGCTGCATTTATTAGGGAAAAAAATATTGCTGTTGGACATGGGCAATATATTAAAGGCAGTGCTGTCTCTGACAGTGACGAAATGTTATTTACCACTGCAGTGTGGTCACTGAATTTTTGCTTTCATATATAGGATTTTGTCCTTAACAGTTGCATAGCTGAATGAAAACTGAGAATATCCAGGTCAGAGCTGCCTGTTAACCTCCCAATTTCAGAGGCTGATTACGGGATTAATCAAAGCTGAGATGATGGGGAAAGGGTTGTAACAAACCAGAGAAGGGCTGAGTTAATCACACAATGATGAGTTGCTGTGAGTGGGAAGGTGGGTGGTCAGAGAAGACAGAGCCTTTTTGGGCTCACGAGAAGGGACTGTGTGTAAGCCACAACCCTTTGGGCTTGTAAGGGTGGTTTGGATTTTCTCTACTTACTTCACATCCCCCTACAACTGGGGGTTCCCTGTATAGCAGGGTTTTATGAACCACTGGTGATGTTCCCCACCAGTGGCTTGCTCCCCTTCATAGAGCAAGATGCAGCTGGGGGGAGGCCCGGAGGAAAGGCAGTCATGGCTTGAACCTCAGCACCACAAGCTGCTCAGGAAGGTGGGGCTGCCTTAGCTGAAGGTGAGGAGCTGGCCAGCGTTAACTCTCCCTGGGTGGCTGCTCTCAGTCAGAAGTAAAGGGACACGAAGTTCTCTTTAACCATTAAAGAGTTCCTGTCCCTGCCTGGGAATTAAACTGACTTGGATTAAGGCCAGAGCACTTCTGAGCAGGGGCATCCTCAGTGGCATTTAAGGCACTTTAAGTTACCACATTGAATTATCCCTTTGTCCCACCCAGAATGCTGAACTAAAGCAGTGCAGGAGATGGGTGGTGACTGGCGTTCTCCTGGGGTGCCTGCAGCTGCTCCGAGGTGAATCACTGACAAATCCATGGCCTTGCAGTTTCCATCCTACACCCTCCCTGCACTGTGCCTGGGAGGCCAATGGAAACGCTTTCCAGCAAATGCTCAAGCAAAAAAATTTCCAGCTCACTTGGGAAGTGATAATGTTTTAGTATGGGCTCTATAAACCCAGCCAAAAGCATTCCTCATCTTCCAGCAGTCACCTTGCTCTGAGTTCCTGCTGTCCTACTGCTGGACCTGAACTAGCTAAACTAAAGACATATGGGCTACAAATGCTGCAATTATGTCCCTGATCACAGCACAAAGCCTTAAACCTCAGAATGATAAAGGGGTGTTCGACTGAGGAAGTCTATTTGTTTGCTGTTAGAAAGAGTCAGGATTTTTCCTAACCCTGGACTGCAGTGTTGATAAAACAGGCTGACTTGGGAGACATCTCTAGTGTATATTAAAGTAAAGCCAATCTCTGTAATTAATGGGATGATAAATCGAGGTTTAATTACTCAGAAGGCACCTTGGGTGAAAGATTCATGGTAATTGTTGTGTATCCTCTTGAAGGATTCACAGTGCTGGCAGCTCCCTTTGTAGCAGTAAAACACAGGGTGAGTGGCAGGCAGTCTCCCAGGACCTCCCTGGTAGGGACTAGGCCAGTTAAGGCAGCAAATGCAAAGAGGCAGTGCTGCTCTCCAGGCTTTTTATCATAATAAAATCCCCTTCCCAAACCTTGGGGGATTCCTGAGCACTGTGTCAATTTGAGATGAAAGCACTTACCTCATATCTCCTCCACTGGAGGAGATTTCCCTCGTAGGCAGCTTCCTCCTGATGCAGCCAAATGGAGGCGCATTTCGCACCACTTTTCCACTTTATTGCTTTGTGTGGAGGAACACCCTTCTCTTGGGTTCCGTGTCGAAAACAGGACGTGCATGCGGGGAAATGGATGCTGTAGCTTTGAATTTTTGGAGTATGTTGTTACAAGACTGGCTGAGCAAAAGAAAAATCCATCCCACCAAGACACGTCTGTTTTCCTTATTCCCCAGTTTACTATCTTTTAGTCTGCTGAGGCCGGGAGGAGAGGCATCCAGCTTGCTTGTTTCTTTATTCTGCCTACTTAATTCACTTTTTAATTAACCTTTTCAATTCACTCCGTTTGGCCAGCACTGTAAGCACAGCACGAGGGCTCTGTGCCGGTGACATATAAGAAAGTACCCGCTTTTCTTCCCTCACCCAGAGCTGAAGAAGCAAGTGGAAAGCGCAGAACTGAAAAACCAGCGCCTGAAAGAAGTTTTCCAGACCAAGATCCAGGAGTTCCGCAAGGTGTGCTACACGCTCACGGGCTACCAGATCGACATCACCACGGAGAACCAGTACCGCCTCAGCTCCATCTACGCCGAGCACCAGGGGGACTGCCTGCTTTTCAAGGTACGTCTGTGCACCCCTGGCTGCACCTGCTCCTTTGGGTTCTTGGTTTTCAGCGTGCCAGGGTGTATTTGCTCTCTCGCAGTGATCAGACGGGGAAATCACTGCCCCCTGCTACGTGGCAAAGTGTTCCTTGTGGGGGAAGTAAAGATCCTTTCTTCTGTTAGGAAGTAGGGGGTTTGACATCTGGTCTCCCACTTATATATCAAAGGCTAGAGTAAAGAGAAGAGACTCTATATGCATAATACCTCAGGCATCTGGCCTGGCACTTCACCTTTTTATATTATCAGTTATGTGCCGCAGTAATAAAACCTTATGTAACCATCAAGGCTCATCATTACTTCACTGTGAGATATATGTCCCTGTGTTGGTTTTTTTTACCATCCTCTAGCTTGTCTGCGTGTCATCATCTTGTCTTTATGTAAATTGGAATCCCTTTTGAGCAGCAGCTCATCCCGGTGTGTGTGAAGTGCCGTTTATGGGAACGGCGCAGATGAGCAGCAATAACAGTCTGTCTTCTGCCTGCCGGGTGCTGTGACTGGTCTGCCTGGGTGGGCTGTGGGGTTGTGGTTTGATGGAGGGGCTGTTCTCTGTTACCTTCCAGCTGGCAAAGTTGGACTGATGCATCAGAGAGCAGAGGTGTGACATGAGAAGTCACCAAGCTGTTGAGTTCTGTCTTTATGTTGTTGAAGTGCCGACAGGCCAAGTTTACAGGTCAGTGGGAGAACTTTCTTCTTCTCTGTGACAAACACAGCAGCACTCTAAAATCAAACCTGCCTCCCACTGATCCTCCCGAGGGCAAAGCTCCTTTATGAAGAGGTGTGGAGGTGTTCAGTACAGGAGGGAACTCTACGAGCAGGGAGTGGGGAAGTTCTGTTTCTGCGGGCCTGCAGCTCTGTGCCACGTGTGGATGGCTGCCAGATTGTTTCTCTACATAACAGGACAAACGTTTTCCTGTTCTGCAACTTCAGTGCCTCAGGTAAAAACAAACAAACAAATAAAACCCAACAAATAAAGCAAGTGAGGGTGTGTATAAGACAGCACCTAGGGTCTTTAGTAACACTAGGAAAATATCCGCAAAACAGTCATATTGCATGGCCTTAGGCGAGTTCTGGACTAACTGAGGCACACGGCAGCAACAAAAGAAAGCTCAGTGCCCAGGGAAGAGAACAATTCTGTTGTTTTAAGGTGCACCCCTTGAATCCCAGAAGCAGTTCTGTTCTGTTGAGATGGTGCAGTGTTGCTCTAACACCTCCAGAGACCTGTGCTCACACCTGTAGTGTTAAATATTTATTGACTGAAACTTCAGCAGACTTCTGGAGATGTCTGTTGGATGCCGTGGCTGGGCAGTACAAGGTGCAGTTTTTTCTGCACCACAGGAGAGATAGCATTCCTGGAGAAGGTTAAGAAAATGTGAGGAAATTGTGTGCTGGCCACAGGAACAAGAACTGGCTGGCAGCGCAGGAGCTTGTCTCCAATAGGAGCAAACTCTCCTTCATGAAATGGTGATATAAATAATTTATATACAGGAGAGGGCATAATAAAGTACTGATTTGTCTCTCTCTACATTCTTCTTGCTCTCTCTCCTTCCCCTGAGTGTTCATTCCCAAGTATGTCCTGAGGATGGGGATGAGTGTCACCAGGTAGAGAAGATCTCACATTTCCTAGAGCCAAGGGTGGGTCATTTATTGATTCTCAGAATTCCTCAGCCTCTCTTACCTCACCACCTCTCCGGACAAGAGGAGCAGATTTGCTAATTAGAACAGGAACAAGAAAATTTCAGACTCTTTCTCCCTGTTTAGTAAATCGCAGACAATTCCCACTGACTGCAGCTTTGAGTAGTGGTAGAATATAAACAACAAATTATTTCCTTGCTGAGTCCAGGCAGCTGGTTCTCATGTATGTATGAAGGCTTGAATCCTGACTACAGCTTCCAGCAGGGTTGTGTGTTTATGCTGTGGAATTTCTGAGCCATAGCAGACTGTGGGTGGTTGTGTGCATTTCATTAACCCAGAGAGGTCACAAAGCATGGATGCTATTTGTATTTATTCTATTCAAGCAGTTTATGGAGCAGGGTCTATATAATTAAACCAGAGAAGTCCCTTGGCACTTTACAAGCTTCTGTAGTTCGGCTGTAAACTTTAAAAGCATATTTCAGTAGCGCTGCTGGTGGCATTTAATTTTAAGTGAGGGATACAATAGAAGCTCCTGTAATGTAACCCCTTCAAAGCTAAATGAAGATGAAAGATGTGCTTGGTTTTCCTGGCCAAGGTGTGCTGTTACTATCGTGGAGCTTATTATCTACCTGCTGTATGTGTCCAGCCAGTTGGCATTAATTGGGATGACAGTTCCAGTGAAAGGGTTAATCACAGTGCTGTGCTCTGTGCTGGGAATGCCAATGGCTGCATCTATAAATGAGCCCTGAATTCCAATGAAACCATAGCAGTGTTTATTGGTGATCCCTATCTGTGCAACAGATGAGCTCATCAGCTTGAAGGATGTTCCAGTGATTTCCAGCCCCTCTGTGAGTGTGTGGGCAGGAAGGCTCATCTCAGGCCTCACAGCTCGCTCCTGCTTGTTTGCTCCTTTTTATGCTTTCAATTAAACGCCGTGGAAAGCGGTGCTACAGATTCCTCACCAGGAGTTTAGATGCTGATGATTTTTTTGCGGGCTGTAATGCATTGTAGCTCCTGGGGCACTTGACAGCTCCGTCTTCCCTTCCCGTTGCTGCTCCATTAGAGGTGTCCAGCCGTGGCACAGACTCTGTGTTCTGTGTGATGCTTCACTGGGGCGTCTAGACCAGCCCTTCCGTCAGATATCCAGCAACTGCATCCACTCCCTTTGTAACGAGCCATTAAAGATATCTGCTAAAACAAACAAACATTGCTGGGGAGCCTCCAGAGCAGCTTCTCCGGCTCGGAATGAGGCGGTGGCAAATCAGGCTGTCGCTGCCTGCCTGGGTGTGCATTGTGCTGTTTATCCTTGTCTCTGGCTGGGTCCTGAATGCGAGTGAGGAAATGAGGTCTTTAGAAAGGCAGTGACAATTGTTTCAGACAAAGAAAGTCTTTCAGTAAACAGAAAGACTGGTCAAATTTGAAGAGGAGATGATTTGGAGACACTTGTACAAATGAACAAACAGTAGAAAGAAATTAAATTGCAGGCTTTTTTCTTTCTGTGTGCCTAAGGACACTGTCTCAGCCAAAGCATTTGAAGTCAATCAATTTAAAAGAAAAAGAGTAGAAATCCTTTTATTTGATAGACCCTATGGCTTCAAGGAACTACTGAGAGCAGGAGGCCAGTGCATTTTCTAACATCTTAAGATTTCTTTGTGGGCAAATAATAATATCTAGTTTTACATAAAATATGTGCATTTATCTGAAGTAGGGACATTCAGAGCTCTCTGCTTGGAGGTGTAAAGGCAACTCCTTACTGTAGGGGTTAGAAAGAGAATTCCCCTTCATGCTGCTTATATTTGGCTTGGGTATACAAATGGTTTTGCTGCTGCTGTGCTTGGCAACGTTCAACTCCATCCTCTGGAAGTGGGAGTGAAGACTTGAGTGCAGAAGAGGGAGCAATCTGTTCTCGGTTATCCTCAATGCTTCAGGTAAACTGTTTCCACTGTTGCAGCATGAATGTGGGGCTGGTCACTTTAAGAGGATCCTGAACAGGTCCTCGATCTGATCCTGTGTAATTGTCAATGTTTGCAATCTTTCTGGTTTCAGATTCCTCTGCTTTCTTAGAAAGGAGTGCTTGTGTTTCTTGTTAATTCCTGCCTAAATTATTTGCATCTAAGTTGTTTGGGTAGGAAGTTAAACCAGACAAACTCTTCCCAGTGTCACAGTGGTATTATGTGTCTGAGCTCATAAATAATCCTGGCCAAAAGGCTGCCTTTAGACAGATATTTTCTGTATCCTCAGAGCTTAGTCTTGCAGAGTACAGAATTCTCTCTGCTTCCAGGTCTCACCCATGTTGTTACTTTCTGTCAGAATTATCAAATGAAAACCCAAACACCAGCAGTAGTTTGTTGAAGAGCATCCCCAGGTTGATAGGTTGTATTCCTTGAGAGAGAATACCCAAGATACCAGACAGCAAACAAAACCAGAAGCATCTTGACATACCTTGAGAATGTGGCCAGCTCCAGGGCTGGCACTTCTTACTGCAAAGTAAAACCTTCATTGGTGTCCTATTGGAATGGTAATATTGTCACAAAATCAAATAAAATCAACAGCTTTTCAACAACGTGATAAATTGAAAGGCTGTGCAAAGCTGGTGTGCGCACACTGTCCTTGCACACACTGTCCTTGCACACCTCTTTAAGGAGTTAGAGAGGTAAACAGAATTAGTTTGCAGATCTGTGAGGGGAACTGTAACTATCAAACTTCAGGCCACCTGAAGAGTGAGCACTTGCTTCTGATGTGGGTGCAGAGGCTGAGCAGAGGGGTGTAAAAGGGATGTAGGATATTCCCTTCCATTGTATGGCAGAAGGGGGTGGTGGAAGGACAGACACCACCTTTACCTGCCCAGTCCTCTTTTGCTGCCCCATGGCCTGGGTACCTCGCTGTCCTCTTGCTTCTGTGTTGCCCATGTGTGTGAAGCACCACAGGGCAGCAGTGTGCACTAGATGCAATAGTTTAATTCTCTTTTCTTCAGAAGGGAAATGAGGCTGGGTTGAACAGGAAAGAACTTGGAGGCTGTTTGTCAAACACAACGTGATGCTGACAAACTGCTGGCTGGGGGTGGAGGCAGAACTCGTGTGGTTGAATGTGCAGAGAGCGTCTGATGTGCTGAGATTCCAGCCCAGTCTGAGCACAGTTTGGCCAGGGCGCACTGGGGAATGATGTACACCTCAGAATAAGCAGGATGGTTAATGCAGGGATTACTTTTATTCTCCTGAGTGCTCTTGTTTCATCTTGAAGCTGTCAGCGCTGTTGGGAGCTGTGATTCTTGAGTCCACATTCCTGGCATACCTGCAGCTTCAGTCATTCCTCCTTGAACCTGGCAGAGTATCCTGGAGAAGCCTGTTCTAGCTGTTTGTTTCCTTTTGTATCTCTATCTTCTCCCCTCTCCTCCACTTCACTCTTGATGAGTCTGGAGGGGAACGGAAATCACGGTTTTGATGGAGAGCTGTTCTTCCAGCCGCCGTCTCGCACTCCTGCACACACAATCAAAACCAACAATGGGCTCATCGGTGGAGCCAGCCGGGCAGCCAGAGATTGATTAGGGACTGTCGGCCCCTCTTAACTCCTCATTCTTGTTAATTGCAGGTTATTTCATTTTCATATTTGGTTTTCAATTTGCCCATGCGGTTGTCGGAGATTTGATTTCAGCTCAGCTCCAGGGGCGCCTGCTGTCGCCGTTCGAGCACTGTGCCTTCCTGCTGGGTGACTGCTGGGATTCCTGGGAGGGTCAGCAAGCACCCAGCTTGGGCTGCACTAATCAGCAGCCTCTGAAAGGAGCTGCTGAGCAATCTGTGGTGTTACAGCATCAAATCCTGTGTTTAAACTTCCCCCACACAATTTTCTTTCAGATATTGTAGCAGCCTGATTTGTGTTAGGGCCTAACTTTAATTCTTGCTACTGTCTTCAAATTGCTCTTCTTTGTGCTTTTTTTTCTTCCTTACACAGTTTCTCTCTTACTGCGTTTGCTTCTCTGAACAACTGCCTATTCCCTGGTGCACATTAGGGCTTTTTCTTGTTCTGTTTTTAATGAAGCCAGTCACCTCGAGTAGAGAGGAAAAATCTAACAGAAGGTTTTCTTTTGACTGCAGAATTTCTGAGCAAAGGCTGGAGAGGCTGGGCTGAAGCTGAAAAAAGGGAATGTTCTGTGTCTGCCTCTCTTCCCACCTGTGCAAGGTGGATGATGCTCCTGCCAGCGTCACTGGACTGTTGTGAGGGTAAATGGACGGTGCTGGTGGGGAGCACAGAGCACCTCTGGGCTAGGAATACCCTCCCCTGTTCCCTGCCAGTCTGGCACAGTGCCCATTTCCAGGGTGTTGGCACCACTTGCTCCCCGTCCTGCTGGGCCTGTGAGTGTGCCAAGGCAGACCCAGGCATGGAGGTAATTCATGCTGATGATGTTGGAGTGTGATTCCAGTGGCTGAGTCTTTCCTGACTGGCAGAGAATGGGATGTGTGAGGCTTTCTGAAAGGGCAGAGATTGGTCTTGCTCGTGGGTGCTCCCTCTGTTGGAATGACTGATGTGTTACCTGGTGAGGTGCATGTATAACCTGTCACCTCACAAAAGCAGGCCTGATTTGGGACAGGAAACAGGAGGTTGGCTCTCAGATGCCATCTGAGCTTCAGGCTCTCTCTCTACGATTCCCTGGTTGTTTTGTGATCATCAGCTGCTCTCCATCAAGTCGCTTTGCACTTTCCCTTCCCTTTGCTCCTTCATTCCCCAAGGACATGGCAGTGCCACTGCGGTATTCCCAGGTTTCCCTCCCCACAGCACCCTCCTTGTGCTGACATGAGCTCTTCCTCTGTCTGCACTCCCTTTGGCAAAGGAGGGCACTGAAAAAAGGCAACTTTCCAGTTATCTACACAAGTTCTTCACCTGCCTTCAGCCCCATCACTGTCAGAACTGCTGATAGCCCCATCCAGGCTGTGACAGGCATCAGCCATCCCAGCTGAAGGACCTCAGCTTCTTTCCCAGGCTTCTGGTGGCCTTGGCAGCATTAGATTTGCAGTTGGACTCGATGATCATAAAGGTCTTTTCCACCTTAGATGATTCTGTGATTCTGCAATAACAATAAGTAAAATAATTACTGGAATACAGTTTTTTTTAAAATAAGTGTGCAGTTTATCTCCCTCCAAATCCCCTTCTTTATTGAAATATCTCTTATTTAATGAAGCAGGAGTGACAACCTGTGCTTTCTGGGGTGAGTTACGTGCACCACCAAGGAACACAGGTCACTGATAAGAATTTAATTAAACCAGAGCATCCAGGCTGGTGTTGCAAGGTGTGTGGCCCTGGAGGGACAGGGGGTGGGCATGGGGCAGGGGGTGCCTGTGCCCCAAACGAGAGCCTGTGACTCCCTCCTCAGGCCATGGGGCAGAGCCTGCCCAGCACAGAGGTGGCAGCACCAGCGAGCAGGAGGCAGAGCAGGTCCTGGCTGCCTCACCTGCTCTGATAAAACCCTCTCCCTCCTCTCTGCCCCCTCCCCGGCCCCAGCACCCGCGTGATTGCAATTTGCTGAAGAAGAGCTGTTCTGGTCGCTGGCTGTGCCCGCTGTCCCTGTGGGAGGTCTCGGGAGAGGAGGATGTCTGTGTCCGCCTGCTGCTGTGTTTGAACAGCTTACAAAGGGCTGTGTGGGCTGGCAGGAATGTGTTTACGCACTGGGAGACGGAGACAGAGTTAAAAAAGAGATAAAGCAGAGGGGACACAAGCAATACCCCTCCTGGAGTCCCGTTCCCATCTCTGCCGCCAGATCGCCACATGGCTTTGCTCTAGGTCACTCAACCTCCTGCTTTTCTCTGTCCCTCTCACCTGGGTGCAGGATATTACAATTCGTGGACTCCCAGGAGTTTGAGAAGCTTTTCCAAACGTCCTGTGGTGGGGAAGCTGCATGTGGATGGGTTGGAGATGTAACCAGGGCAGGCGACTTTTCTTGCACAGCAATGGATGCAGGAAATCGTCCCTCGGGCACATGGTGCATCCTGAGGGGACTTGGGGCAGCACTGGCGCTCTTTTCCTTTTCTGGGGGTGCCCACCACCTCCAACTGGCATAAAACATCTTCAAATAATTTCATTTATTTATTTATTTATTCGAGTCTGTGGTAGTTTCAAAAGATGTTCTACTTAGAGGTTGTGTGATCAGCACTCTGTAAGGGAAAGGCAGTGCCTTGAGCCTGGGCGATGGGGGAATACTGAGCCTCGCTGCAGCACACATGAAATGGGTGTTTTGCAAAGCAGCTTTTGATGCACGCTTGTTACTGTCCCTGGCTGCTCTGTTGTGATTTTGCAGAACATGCAGAGCCGTGTCAGCAAACCACAGCCCGCTGCTCGCTTGCATATGGTTCTGTTCAAAGCTGCACATGAAAAGCAGCGGAAATTGCTGGAGGTTTTTATCCCTCTGCGGGGGAAGAGCCGGGAGTTTTGGGTACCCTGCACCTCAGCTGTGTTCCCTGGCTCCTCTGCAGTCCCTGTTGTTTGCTGTCCTTGGACACGAGGAGGGGACAGGTCACCTCTTGTGCCTTGGGTCTGTTCTGGGCCTCTGTGCAGGTGTTGATCTGCTCCAAGGCAGCACATTCAGCCAGCGCAAGACTCCTGGCATCATCTGTGCCATCCCTGTGTGACAAATGCTGTCAGGGACTTCAGCAGTCCCCATGGACCTTTCCTCCACTTGTGACTCCATGTGGACACCCCAGAAGCCTCTCTTCAGCTGCCTGTGGGGGGCGGTTGGTGCAGAGGGCATGCATTGAGGGCATTGCCAAGACTTCAGGATGGCTTTTGTACCACTCCTTCACCTTTTCCCTGCATGTTCCGGGAACAGGTTTGTGAGAAGACCTCTAGGAAAAGCAGTGATTTCCAGGAATCAGCTCTGGGATGCAGCTGGTACCATCCAGCAGAGCACCCACCAGCATGTGAGTGCCCACGTCAGGGCAGCAAAGCTCAGCCTGCACAAAGCCACCCGTGGGAGTGGGTGGCAGTCTCTGCCTCTCTTCTGTCTCGAGTAAGCAGCACATTGTTTAAATACAACTCTAATTAGGATTTATCTCTTGCTTTGGGAGTTACAGCTGCTACCCGTGCTTGACTGGGGCAAAAGATTTTCTAACCTTCAGGAAGGGAAGAGGGTGTGTGTTTGTGTGTGTAAAAATTGTTCACGAGTATGGGAACACAGCAAAAGATTCTCATGCTGGTGTGGCCCTGGAACATCTGTTGCCGCCACGTGAAAGGTGGGTCTGGGCTCAGATAAAGATCTTCTCCTTTATTTGTTGTGAATATAAATACTTGTGTTGTGCCCTCATGTAGGATTTCAGTTGAAAGATTTCAGCCTAAATTCTGTTTGGGTGATGAGGTGTTTGGCTCTTTTCCACCACATTTAGCAGGTGAGGGGGAAGGATGGACTGGGGGACTAGGGAGAAGCAGAGAATGGGGGGTTGTGGTCACAGGTCCCCTTTGGCAGCCAAAGGGCTGTCAGGAGCGAGACAGGAGCCAGCATCTCCCAGCCATACAATTCCTCTATCATCCTTGTATTCCTCCCGCAATTCACAGTCTAAAAGCTCAATTCTTACATGGTTCTTAGCCATGAGGTTGGTACAGCATAAACCAGTTAATGTGCTTTCTCTCAAACTGGCTTGCCAGCTCAAGATAAGAGCCCATATTTCAAAGCTTTTTAGGCAGCTGTCCATGGGATCCCAGCCTCTGCTGTGTCTGGGTTTTCCCCAAGACCCTCATCTAAACAGATCTCTCCTTTTTTTATGAACCCACTTGTAGAAAAGCAAAAATAATAATTACTGTGAGTGTACCTGCTGCTTTGCCCCGAGACATCCTGCCACTGTTTGGGGGCAGTTACTGCTGGAGAGGATTGGAAGCACATCAGGCATCCGTTTGTGGCAGTTCCTGAAGATTTGATGCACTTCACAGCATCGGGGAGTCTTCAGCATGATGGGCCATGCAGGCTCTCCAGACCTTAACGAGTCCCATCGGTGGTGCAGTGTCAATCCATTAACATTGCTGTGGGGCAGTGACAGAATGCAGCAGGACCCTGGAAATCCTCCTGGAGAGCTTTGTGCGAGGACTGACTGCTGGGATTCTGCTGGATTTCTGCCTGACACTACAGAGCAGCAGCGCTTGCAGCTCAGCTCTTTACATTCTGTATACTTAAGGAATTAATGCTTCACACGGATAGAGCGCTAATAATTTAATATTAAGGATAATATTAAGGATTTGGTAATGTATCACCTGTCTTCATTCACATTCATGGAAATGGTAAAAAAACCTCTCCTGTTCTCACATTTGCTTCAAATAGGCAAGTCCATGAATCATTGTAACTGCACTCAAAAGCCATTCCCTCTGCTCCATGTGTGTTAGTGCTACCTGCAGGTAACTTAGTGCTATTTTAGGCCTTTGCATCTAATGTATTTTCTATTTCACCAATCGCATGAGAATGT
The DNA here is from genome assembly GCA_013400735.1 of Pomatostomus ruficeps. Lineage (NCBI taxonomy): Eukaryota > Metazoa > Chordata > Aves > Passeriformes > Timaliidae > Pomatostomus > Pomatostomus ruficeps. The sequence goes on from VYZT01013754.1 coordinate 571,306, forward strand.
CCTTTGAGGAAGAAGTACTGAAAAGTATTTAATGTCAAACCTGTCTTACAAGGATGTGTAGCTAAATCACATCATGGGGGAAGCAGGGAATTGGAGAGCTGAGGATGACCTCTAGCTGGGGTAACTCCCAAGATTATCTTTTGATGGCATCTTTCGCTTCCAGAAGAAAACAAACCAGTCTGGCTGTATCTTGGAGGGAATATATCAAACTGAGGCTTGAAAATTTTAATTTGTCCCTAATCTGTTTCAGCTAAAGCAGGTAGCTGATAACGGTAGATCTATCTCAGCCATGTTCTGGGGAGCTGTCATAAATTTAAACCTTTAAGCGAAGGGTTTGTCTGTCTCAATGGAAGGCTCTGGGGAGTGTTTCATGTGCTGCCTGTCACTCTGCATTTCCGGGACGGACCCGACTCTGGAGAGGGAACTGTCTGCAGATGATTTTTCTCTGAAGTAGCGAGTGGCGAGCAGCACAAGGTGGGGTTTGTAATGGTGTCGGTGCCTTTGGTGACTGCCACGTGCCAGTAGCTGCGGTGAATCTGTAACAAGGGCTGCCATCAGCTGTCGCTTTGCCGGTCCCTGTGAAGCCTCCTGTGTTTGTGGGTGTTGTAAAGGCCCAGCTGACAGTTCCGGGGAGACCCAGAGGTTTCGGACATGTGTGTAAACAGCTGTTTCTTGCTGTGCTGCTCAGGAGGTTGTCAGACATCTGCGCACGTCTCTGTCAGGCAGCAATCTCACTGCCTTGTCCTGGGGAAGCACAGGAGTTGTCCTTGGCTTTTTGGCAGAGTCACTGCAGCCCAAAGTTGTTTTTCTTCATACAATTTCATTAGAGTGATGACAGTTTCAAGTTGGAACAGAAAAAGACCTGATGAAAGGACCACTCTGTAAGTAGGGAAGATAGACAGAGTGGAAGCAGTAACTAGCAAGGTAATAGACAGTGATGGATCTATAATCTCTGAGGCTGCTGTGTGCAGTAAATTCCTAAATAGTGTCCTTTCAGCCCTAACCTATTTATTTGCAAAGTGCTAAATTTAATTTTCCTTAGTCTGCAGGAAAGCAGCATCCCAGGAATAAACCTTTAGCCCAGCCAAGAAGCTGTGCCAAAGTGCTTGTTCCAGCATTTCCATTTCCTCTTCGCTCTGCGCAGAGCGTCGGGGCTGTGCCCCCAGCGCGTCATCGCCTGGGCTGGGCTGGATCCTGCTCTTCAGAAGGGGAGATTCAATAGCTGCAGGCTCAGTAAAACCACCTGGACTCTGTGAACAAGATGAATGAAGCTGCCCCGAGGTGGGGAGGCTGGCACATGAAAGCCTGTGAGGGAGCTCGTCCCGCATGTCCTGATGCTCTGTCTGCCCTGTGGATGCAGGGCCGAGCGCTAAAGGCTCAGCTCAGAATAACTTCAAGAGTTGCACAGCACATAAAAGCCCACGGATTCTGAAATCCCCACAAAGCTGCATCTTGAGGAAGAAAAGCAGTGAGTTTTCCAAGCAGCCAATGCTCTGCATATTCACCCAGCCACGTTTCAACAAATGTGGCTGGAAGTAGCTTTCTGTGCATTGCTTTTTGTTCCTGGTGGCACATACACAGCATGTGTTCTTCTGGAGCTACCAAAGGCGTTCAGTTTTCCCCCCAAAATTCACAATTCAGTAGAGTTTTAGAAACTTTGCTTTGATAAAATATTTTAGCACAGCGTCTGAATCCAGGAGCTGGCTTTGAGTCAGCGCTCAGCGTTCCTTCAGTTATCATGACCCCGGTGAAGTGCAATGTGGGCTGTCACTAATGCTGCTGCTTCAGAGAAAATCAGATCTCAGCTTCACAGCTTTGCTATTTTCCTGCCCATGGTGGATTTTGGCAGAGCTTCCTCTTCCTCTTTGTCCATTTCTTTTCCCCATGATGGCAGCACAAGCAGTGCTGCTTTGGCTCGTGAGGAATTCCCTGCCAGTGCTGCCCTGAGATTCCCCCATATTCCCAAGATGTTGCTTCCCAAGGATTCTGCTCTTCAGCTGTCTTTATTCCACTGAGTAAAAATCCAGCTAAACCTTGAAGCCAAGTGCCATTGAAAAGGCAGGAGGGGTTTTGTGTATATTTGTTCTATTTTGCTATTTTTTACTACCTTAGGAATGAAATCGGGATGTGTAACTTTAAATCCAGCCCTTCCCTCCCCTCTAATCTCAGCCTGGAGAAAGGTTCTGAGCTTCTTGGCTCCCTGTGCTGCTCAGTGCTCTGACATCCCTCTCACATTTATTTTAAAATAAATAAAAATAACAGTGCTGGGAGTTGAGGGTGGAGAATTATGCAGGTCTTTTGCCCACTTTTTGCTTTGACATGGAGCTGGTGGGAAGGGTGGCTCTGCTGCAGGCTGGGAAAGGACCTTCCTTGAGCTGATATGGGATTTGCAGTGGGAGTCTCCGTGTTTCTGGAATGAGGTGAAATTGCCATCCAGGGGCAGGTGCTGTGTCACCTGCCCTTTCCTCACTGGTTAAGAGGTTCCTTGAGTCTTGCTCTTTCTGCTGATAGCGTGGGTACAGATGGGAAAATAGATATTTTTTGTGAGTTGAGATGATGTCTTTGAGAGCCTTTTTCTGCTACTCTTTCATTTGAAGCACAGTGACACAGAAAATTTCATTAGCCACACCAAAACTCTGCAAGGCTGCAATCAGCCTGTCAGTGAGTGATAGATGTACAGCATTGATTAATATTTACATTCTTTGGAGATTTTCCCTTACCAAGGGGTCATGTGAAAAGCCATGAGTGCTTGAGCCTTGGAAGAATCTGGGGTGCACTCTCTGCAGTGAACACAGAATTGGTAGAGTGTTAAAGTGAAATGGCTTCTCCACAAAACCAGAACTTAATCAACCTAAAACCACATTTTCCTACCAGATTTTCCCCCTTGAGCCAGGTCTACAGGGAGGCTTCTCATGCAGGGGGTAAGTGGGCAGCACACCAAAGGCCTCCGGACTGCAGAGGGGCATCTCCAGCTTGCCTGAGCTGCTTTCATTACTCAGAGACTGAAATTTTAATCATTGAATTAATTTTTCAGAAACTGAAGTGCAAATCTGTAGCCCCAGCGGCATTAATAATGAATGCAGGGAAGAGAGACATTAGGAAAGAGAAGGGCTAGGAAATTTGGGGTTGGGGAAGGAACGTTTTGGGGGGTTATTAATTTGAAGAGGTCATGTATAGTTTGTACTCCCTTCTCCCTGGGCCTTTCTCCTTGTCTTGCCCATGCTGTGTCCAACAGAGTCTGCTTCATTTCTATCCAAGGCATTTTCCCTGTACTTTTCCTTCCTCCTTCTCTTCACCTCGGTTTTCTTTTCCAGAGAGCCAACTCTGTGCACACAGGGTCCCTTTCCTCATCTCCAGGGCAGCCCCCAAAGCACTGGGGGGGCTCCACCACATCGTGGGGAGCGGAGGAGCTGGGGCTCACCTGCTCCTCAGGTTTGAAGAGGAAAGGTCTGAACTACAGCCAAGATGCCAGAGCTTTCTGCCTCGCTTTTGCCTCCTTCCATCCTCTCTCAAGGAGCACACAGGATTTTTTTTCCCTCCTAATTAAAAGTATTATATACCAGAAGATTAATTAGAAATGAAAGTGATTTTTTTTCCTCTCCCTTTTCTGCCGGTGGAAAAGGCCTGTGCCAGGCGACTGCCAGAGGGAGCTGGGATTTCTCCTTTTAATGGATTCCAGGCAATTTGCCTCTGGACAGCTATCTTATAAATAATGAATGTTTGCACAGATTCTCCCAATCCTCTGTCAGCGCAGGTGGTCTTCACTTCCACCGTCCCAAACAGCTCTGGAAACCACAGGGTGCCCCCAGCCTCGGTCCCCACACCAAAGGGGCAATTCCTCACAACTCCCCTCCCTCCTCCTTGCAGGCATCATGAAACCCCGTGTGGTTCTGGATTTGTGTCTTTATTTATCTGAGCTCCCATCGAGCCATCACCTCCATGCTCTGCCATTGCTGCTCTGTCACACAGCACAACCTCCAGCAGCGGATGGGCACATTTCTCCTCGTGGGCTGACATTCTCAAATCCTGCAGGAATGCTGCCAGCACACAAGGCTCCAGCCCAGGTGCACGTGGCACGATTGTTGGGCATTTTCAAAGCCTTTGTGCTCCTTTCCAAGGCCCTCACAGTAAGAGGATGATTCTTTGAATTGTTGCAGTAATCTTCAGAAATGAGGATTTGGTTCAATGGGCGCTCCGCAGAGACCGGCCTAGAGGAGAAATCCTCTTCCAGAAGGAAAGCTATTCTTGAGTTAAAAGCACCCAGGAGTGTTTTATGCAGAGCAGGGGCTTTAAGGTGGCCGTGGAGGTGCAGGGATGAATTCCAGCCCCTGAGGAGGACAACTTGGCTGAGGGTTTCTCCTCACACAGCGCCACTTGCCCTGTTTATTCCCTTTCCTTTCAAATGGAAGTGGTGACTGCAGGAGGATGAAGGTGAAGGTCCCCAGCTGCAGAGAGCTCCTGTGGTCAGCAGCCACCTGGTTCAGAGGAAAGCTGGGGATTGCTCCAAGAACCTTTTCTGTGGCTCTAAATACAGCAGCTAATGACACCTTCCACTCAGCGGGAAGAAAACAGAATTACTAAACTTGCAATTTGGCACAGTGGGAGTGTGAGTTTGTCCTGCCAGTTTCTTGTTGCTATATATTTCCAAGACTTTTTTTTTTTTCCCTATTATTTTTTTTTTTGCTTCTCTGGAGGCAGGTGGAATCCACATCAAGGGATTCACTTTAAGGACTCAAATTAGGCATATGGAAGGCACAGCCCCATAAGGAAAAGACTGATGGCTGCTTGTAGATCATCCAGCATAAACAGGAGAATGTGCATGTTCTCTGGGAAATGCCACATGTCTTGGCCTTATGAGTAATGTGTAGTGATGTCCCATTAGGAGCCACATTCCCAGTTTGGTGTTGAAGGAGAGGTATCTATTTCCATATAATTTAAATCATTTTGACTTATGGTTTAGGTTTCTGCTAGGCAGGCAGCACAGAGGTTCCAGGAGGGCAAAAGAAAGAAGACAACTGGAGGCAAGGTTAGAAATAAGTGAACATTTCCAGTTGAGCAAGTTTTGCGGTCATGCACTGTGGTAATTGAAGGTTTGCTGTTAAATGCTACAAATCTGTGCTGGAGAAGAAAACCTGGCCCCAGTTTGAGATTGCTGCAGTGTGAGGTGAGAGAGCTCTGAGGGCAAGAGGTGCTGTTTGTGAAGAAATGCAGGGAGCAGTAATGACAGGTTAGCAAGGCACAGTTCTCTGGGGCCTTTGGTAGAGGAGCCCATCATCTCCAGGGTTTGTGTAGGTTCATCCTCAAGATGCCTGAAAATTCAGATTGATTTCTCCAGCATTGCCTGGAATGGACCTGTCGAGCTGAGCTTGTCCTGGTGCTGTTTGGGGACTGTGGGGTAAAACAAGTGAACACCCTGGAGGTAAAACTCTCCCTGTCTGGTTCCCCTTCTACAGCTCTGTATGCTGGCTGCCAAATCTGTGTTTGAGCTGGGGCACAGACAAGCATCGCCAGCTCAGACTCGAGAGATGTGCTCACAGCTCATTTCTGCAGCCAGCCCTGCAGCACTTGGAAGAAGCAAACGCCTGGTTTCGGGAGCAGGGACTCGCTTTAATGTTCTTATCAACTGTTTTGCAGTCTTTGTTAAAGGAGGTCAAGGCTCATTCCCCTGGGTGGGGACTTCTTGAGCACAGTACTTATTATTAGGGCAGTACCATATCTTGTAATTAGGGATGTAATTCCCATCTCTGTAGAGAGCCAGCCTGCAGCCTGGGTACCATTTAGGAGTTTCATGAGATGAATTAAGCAAGGATGGACTGAGCAATACAATGAATTTCAGCAGAGATCACTCGCCTGAAGTCCTGCAGGTGTTTCAGACGAGATATGAAAAGTAAATACCTCCCCTCGTCTTCTTTCCCTTTCTTTTCTACAGTAGGCAAGGAGAATGGCATTGTTTTGGGGCCATGCAGTAGTGACCCTCTGTCGACTTGCAGCCTGGTTGTTTGAAAAGTTACATCATCCCTTAGCCCTTGCTGGAGTAGCTGGAAGAATCTCTGTTTCTTTTTCTGTCTGACACTAAAGATTTTTACCTGCAAAGGACCTGTGTCTGAGGAAATTGCTGTTGCAGTACATCTGAAGAGTCAGATTTGGCAGCCTTTAAAGTGTGATGTAAGAGATCCTTACTTAATTTAGCATTTTGTTAACTTTAGTTTTTTTTCCTCCTTACCTACATGGGTAGCAGTGCTTGTGTTGTTCTGCAGGGAGTTCCACAGTTTACATGCCTTGTATAAAATAATTTACCTAAGTGCAGAATAAATCAATCAAACTTGAAAAAAAGAAAGGAAAGCAATCAACTTTGGGCTTGAAATAAGGAGTAGGTGAAAGTCTGGAAGAAAAGAAGGACAGAAAAGATGAATTGGGAAGAAAAATAGAAACAAAATTGTGTACAGCACTAAGACAGAAAAAGCAAGGGATGGCCAGACAGACAAGTTAATGCAATGTATTTTCCCCTGTAATTATATTCATTTGATGTAGATTTGTGCCAGGCACTTTACAGCAGTGTTAACGAGACGGAGGAAGAGTTGATATCCATAGCAGTTTAAAAGATAGGACTTGATCTGTTCTCAGTGGGCATGGCTATATTTAGCATCCCAGCACCCTGGGTATAGGATAGGAAGATCCCAAGGCACACTGCATTAGCTCCTACGCAGTATTTCCCAAATTCTGTTTCCCAAAACGTTGAGAGCTACAGTTGCCAGTTGTTGCTGTGTCTGTGTTCATATTTTTGTACAGCACCTGCCAACATGGAATTGGAGTCAGATGTCCACTGATAATTCTACTCTTGCTATCTTTGGGGAATTCTTGTTCTGCAGCTCTCTTCGGGAAAGGGTTTTACTGCCATGGGGTTTTCTTCAGGTGGGAGGCTCTCCACAGTGTCTCAGAGGAAGGAAACACTAATTCACCTCTTGAACGGTGCATGGTTCCTCTGCAAATTCGCCTCTGCCTCCCTTGTTTTCACACATCATCCTCCAGATGGATGAGAGCTCGTTGCCCTCAGCCCCCCATACTCCTGTTAATAACCTCACTCTAATGATGCACAAAGTGCTGAGGAGTCATGTACTGCACTCGTGATTTTCCAGCAGTGCAGCCTGCACCCCTTCATTCTGAAAAACACCTGTGTAGATTTTACTGGGAAAAGGGAAAAAGAAGAGGATATTCCCAGGGATGACAGCAAATTTGCCTTCCCATATGTATGGCTCAAGGAAGCGTAAAGCTCCTGCACTCATAGACAGTTATGTTAGCAACAGGTAGGAAAAATGCTCTGGAATTATTCACACTGGCTCCTGGCAGGAGCTCCGAGTTCTGTGGGTTATCCACCAAGGCAGAGATGAGGTGAACAATAGGGGTTTAATTTAAGGGATGTTTTCCCTGCCTCCAGCACGTCTCTCCAGCTCCCATCTCCGTTCCCTGATTGCAGTGTAATCTCGCTCATTACTCTGTGACTGTAACCTCCTCTCCCCGTTTCAGCAGTGAAGAACCAGCAGCCAATTTGTGTCCAGAATTAAGGCTGTGACCCTCTCCACTTCCCTCTGCACCAGGCAGCTGGGGAAGGAGGTACACAAAGGCTCTCCACTAATTGTTAGAAAAGAAGAATTTCAATCCCTGAATTGTTTGCTGGGATTTTCTGTACTTTATTTTGCTCTGTGCAGCAACAGTTTCCAGCAAAAGCAGAGGATTGATTGCTCCTGGAGTTTATTGTGCCTGGTTAAAGGAGGCTGAAAGGGATGTCAGATGGGAGATAGCTGGGCACTCTCAGGGTGAGGGGATCTCTCTGTCCTCAGTGCTCTTCTCCTGCTCTTTGGGAAGCAACCATCATACCCAGAGCTGTGCCTGACACTGCCTTGGCTCTGCTGCTGATGCTTCAGGTGAATTGCTTGTTAGGGAAGGCAAAACTGTGGATTTCTTTTTGGAAAGAAGGATGGGATTATTCCCCCAGCTGAATAAAGCTGCAAGTTTGGGGCACAATTGACCCGTTTGTACTCACAAATGTACAACAGCTCTGTAGGTAGTAATGATTTCTGTCAAATTCTTTTATTTGTCACTTTGAACTGTCAGATTACAGAAGAAGCACAAAGACTCCTTGTTGGTAGAAAGATGGGTTGAAGTTGCTGAATCATTACAAGCATCTTAATGCAGAAGCAACTAATCTTTTCATCCAGTGCTAGCTTTGGGCTCTGCTTTCCCTCAGGACCTGGATGTTGTAGAGAACGGGAAAATTAGTGCTAAAAAGATTATTTGGCTGTATGAAATGATCCTCCATGCTCCCCACACTCCAAAAAGCTGCTGCTTGCTGTGCAGAAATGTTGCAGGATGGAAAATGCAGGTCAGATCTGGAGAAGCACCCAAGATGCCCACAAGGACACAGAGGGCACTTCCTGGTGCTTCACGTTTACTAGAATATCTTGTATGTAGTGTTCAAAACTCTGGGTAATTACATTTTGCAATGAAATCTATGAACATCTGTTCTTCTCCCTTTCAGTGCCAAGTCCCAACCTCTGGGAATCATGTTGTCTCCACAACAGTTAGATAGCACATTTGCCCCCTAAACTATGCAGAGGTTGCAAGGCAGGAGAAGAAACCTCTCAGGAAAAGCATTTTTCTTTTAAAACTTCCAGCGGCAGCCGTGCAGGGAAGAGAAGAGAGAGGGAGACGTGGTGGCAAGAGCAGGGAAGTGTGATCCACTGCGGTGCCCACGCTGAGCAATGCCCAGTGATGGATGATATTCATGAATTAACAGCTTCGTTGGAGTTGGGTGTGTGCCTGGCTGGGAGGTGCATAACTGAGTGCCTCAATCAAAAAAAATAAAAAAGCTTCTCATGCCTTCTGTTTTAGCAGAAGTTTGGAAATCTGGTGGAATCTTCTGCTGTAAATATTTATCTTCTAAAAAGATAAATTTGCACCCCCCTCACTGGGAAAGCTCTTGGGTGGTGGCAGAGGTCCCACAGTCACTGCAGCTTTTCTTCTCTGAGCAGTGGCAGTGGCGCAGTGGAGATGGCTGGGGTGTTACAGGGAAGAAGGATGTACTCCATCCAGGCCAGACTTGCAAAGAGTAGATTGGAGTGAAAATAGATTAAATCTTTCCGTAGTTCAATGGCAGAAGTAAATCACCCAACATTTGCCTTCCACCTCCCAGATGCATTAAAATGTGGGAAATGCTCCATCTCCGAACCCTTCATTTCTTGACAAGCTTTATTCACTCTTTCTTCGCTGATGTTTTTATTAATTTATTCTCTAAGGCAGTTCCTGCTGTGCCAACTCCTTTGACTGCAGGATGTAGGAGATGTTGGTAGGTCTGGCACAAGGACCACTGGATTCTGAACTCAGGGCTTGATGGATATTCTACAACTCCTCCGTGTTTCTTTTCTGCCTTTTGCTTTGGGCTTTTGCCTTTGAAAGGGAACAGCGGAAACAAAAAATGAAGGGTTAGAAGAGCTGCCAATCTTTTCTGTGCCTTTTGTCCCACATGATAAAGTCCCAAGTAGATCAGATAAAAAGGTAAAAAGCAAGGATGACTGTCCTGTGAAAGGCCTGGAATGCTGGGGGTTAGTGACAGAACAGGATGATCAGGATAGGGGGAGTCCCAAGGTCTCACAACTTGGACCCTAGGGTTAAGCAATTTTAAAGACACCTCCTTTGAAGGCTCTGACCTTGTCCTTCCATTTTCAGGCTTCAGCTTTATTGCTCTCCCAAGGAACTCAGACAGTTGATTAACTCGTAACTCACTAGTTCTTGACACATTAAGCAGCAAATTTGACTCTAATTAACAGCTTTTATTAACCCAGGTTCCCCCTTCCCTCCTCCCTTTCACTCTAGAGACTCCTGAAGCCGTTACAGGTTTTAAAGTAATTTCTAATTTTTTTTTCTTTTTTTTCTTTTTTAATCATAAGTGAATATGTGCAGACATTGGAGTGCACAGCTCCAGGGGAGGACATGTGTCTGTCAGAGGAATATTTGGAAAGCAAATCTGGTCGTCTGGAGGAAAGCAAGGGGTGTTCGACTGGGGATGGAGCTGGTGGCTGGCCACAGGGTTGGCTTGACACCGACGAGGAAACCATGAAGGGCAGGCTTTCCTCAGCTCCTCACCTCCTGCTCTGCACAGCTCCTTCCAGCCGAGAGCAGCCAGGCTCAGCCTCAGTGATCCACCTGCATGTGCGACCTGGCGTGGAAATGAGAGGGGGCATCGCTGGGGCTCCTGGCCAGACTGAACGAGCGCTCTGCTGCTCCTCCAGAGCCTGGCAGCGCTCCTCTGCCAGCAAGATCTGCATGGGAATCACCCCGCAGGGAGCTGAGGACACGGGGAGGGTCGGGTTTGGGAAGCTATCCTACACAGTGTCTGCGGTTATCCCGACCATGGTGCTGAGGAAGCGCCGTTTCCCGGGGAGTTCTCCACCGCAGTGCAGGGTGGGACAGGTGAGGGGCTGAGAACAGCTGAGGAAATTCCTCTTCTTCCCCACTGAGGTTCCCTGGGCTCATTTGGGCAGCACATTGAGTGGCTCGTTGGCAAGCACACGGCCAAAACACACAGGGATCCCCCGACTGTAATCCAGCACTGCCACAGAGTGCCTCCCTCTGCCTCATTCCCCATCCGGGGCTTGGGAGCAGTACTGACTCTGCCAGTTTGTCCAGGTGTTCCAGTTCTGGTGAGCAAGTTCCTACTGAAGTGTTAATTTTTATAGCTTGCAAGGGAGAGGGAAGTTTCTCAGCCTCGTTCAAACACAGAGAGAGATGGTTCTATTTTCAGGTTTCAAAACACAGAGTGGTGTAGCCCTGCCTAGGAAACTACTGTGGTATCTTTATAAAAGATGTTTTTCATAAGCTTTGGTAAATGTGTTTCGCCACTATAGCTGTGAATGTATCTAATCCAGTTTTGGACTTTCTGAACTCTTGATCTGAGAGCCTGTGACAGTGAGCTCCAGAGGTCAATGCAGGACTTGAGAAAAGAGGGGCTTTTATATCTGTTTAAAATTGCCATTCTGTTCCTCTGGGCATCATTTCCCTAGCATCTTGCAAGGAAAGAGTAAATATCTTCATTATTCTGTGCTTTCTCAGGTTTCTCCTTAACTGCTAAACAGCTGTGTTTTTATATTTTCTGTAACTAAAGCGAGCGAGCCTCTCCCAAGACAACCCGCCGTGAAGATGAAGCGTTTCAGTGCTCCTCAGAGGCACAGCAGCCAAGGTCAGCGCAATGCCCCCCAAACCAATCGTGTCATATGCAGTCTCTCCACATCTCAGCTCACTCTCCTATGCAAATAGCTCAAGAATATGTTAGACAAAACCGGTCCTCGGGGAACGGCCGCCGTAATCTTTCACTATGTTGAATATTGATCGTCTGTTATACCTCCTTTTTTAATTTAGTTCAGTTAGTTTCTGGATTTGTAATAGCACTTTATCCCTTGCTCCGTTGCTCAGACAGTTTTCTTGTAGCCTTCTTGGCGGTATTTTGTCAGACAGGCTTTGAAAATCCAAATAATTAAACCTAATCCTCAGGGTTTCTTGGTTTTTTTTCTTCTTAAGAATTTTAGGGGATTCTCCTAGATAGGAAGGAAATGGTTTCATTTATTTTTTAGCATTATTTTTCCCTGGGGGCTTATTATTTCTTGTTTAGTTTCATTTGGTACAGAAATAAGTTTTAAGGCCTGATGTTCTCTGGATCATTTTTGAAAACCTGGAGACAGGCTGCAATATTGCTCCTTTCTTGCCTGCTGGTATAAGCATTTATTTTTTAACAATTTCAATACCTTTAGGTCCTCAGATATTATCCTGCCTCGGTAATTCATGATCCTCTGAGGATAAGAGATGTGGTATAGGAGCTTGTGGATGATTTTGTGAATTGAGCAAACTGTCCAAGGTACAGGGAGAGCTATAAGCAGAAATGACACCCAGGATGGCTTTGACGGCCAGCAGGTGAAGATGTGTCCCCATCACCTGTGGAATCCATCAGGGAAAAACTGAACTCCCTTCAGCACCTCCCTTTGCTGACTTCCAAAAGGAGGATGAATCAAGGCTTCATTTTCATGTTTCTATTTATTATGCTGGCAAGATTTAGTTTGAGTAGAGACAGACCACAGGTCTTCTTTTATTGGACTGCGTGGAAGATAAATCAGGTGTGGTTCTTGCATTATGGCTCTGTGATGCTCACCAAGAGCAGTGATGGATGGTTGTCTTTCTCACTTCTTCTCTGCCAAGAAGGATAAGAAAAATAAGGCTTCCCTTTTGCAATCCAAACAACTCCCAGTGTGTGCCTTAAGCAGAAAGCAAGGCTAGGAAGGAAGTTACCTCGAGGGGTTCCCTGCAGATCCGACACACCAGGTAGGAGGGAATTCATTAGAGATGCTTTGGTGTGTGGGTGTAGTGAGCACACAACTCCCAGGATGTGTTTTCAAAGGGTCTGTCTGAGGTTAATGCTGCACTAGATCTCCTCTTTTGTGCTAAATTAGGCTAATATTTAAACAATCTTCTTATTAATTTCTCTGTTAATTCCAGTGTTTATCATCTACCAGTGACGTGTCTAAACCTCTGTGTGTTTAATTCTTGGAGTTTCTCTGGTGCAGGGGCTGGCAGTGTCCCTGTGCCATTGTGTGTCTCAGCATAACCCCTGTGCCTGTTGTGGAATTCCAGGGATGAACATAAGGATTACGATCTCGAGAGGTTAAACAGGTTGGATAATCCTGTTTCCCCTTCTCTTATCCACAGGTTCTTTCTCAAGCCATTTGTAGTGAGGTTGCCATCTCCCATTGAGCTCTTGGATGGTCCTGCTTTGTTTGGACTGCTCTCTGGTTGTTTAGGCTGTCTCATTTTGTTGTCCCTTCAGTATTTCCCATCCCTTCAGGACCTGTTTGCTTCTCCATCCACTTTCCCCGCCAGGTTCCACAAATTTCCACAAAGCAGCTGCATTGCTCCAGCATCTGAGAGTCATTTCAATGGAACTGCACTTAACAGTGATGCTGCCAGCACTCATTTTGATCCCTGCATCCAGGTACCTTTTGTTATTTTCATGGTGTTCTTATCATGACTTAAATCTAAAATAAGCAGTTGTAGGGCAGGAGGGGTTGCCTTGCTCCACTGCCCTGCTTGGGGTAGAAGATACTCCTTCCAAGTGCCAGTGTGCAGGACTAGAATGTTTTATTCTCTTAAGGTACCATGTTAGCTTCCAAAGTTAGGCAATTTCTAAGGGCCTTTAATATTTTTTTTTATGAACAGCTTTAAGTAGAAGTCATTAGACACTGTTGTTCAAACTTAATTAACTGTTCTCCTTACTGAATTACAGCACAGCAAAGAGTGACGGCACTGTAGGACGGAGAAACATCTTACTAGATTTAAAAAAAACCCCTGAAACTGGATTTAACACTTAATTAGAACACAAGACCTTTGGCAGCCCATGTTTCAGGTTGCCTTCTGGGAGATCAGGCTTTGGGGAATGATGTCTCGCTTCCCGGATTGCTGTAGTTAAACCTCCTGTGCTTCAGGCATTGTTGGAGCTCATGCCCTTGTTTTGTTCACAAGGGCGGGTTCCTGTCCCCCCAGCAAAGGCAAAATGTAATTGCAACATGTGCAAACAGTTTCTTTCCTCTTCAGTCTCCCAGGTACCTGTGGCAGTAGTGAATAAAAGACACTGGTCAGGGTTTCAGGCTATGCTGGCAGCCCCAGTCAGGCTGTGGTTGCTGCACAGTCCTTGCTGTGGCTGCCAGTACCTGTTCCCATCATCCTGAACCATCCCCACGAGCAAGGGAGGCAGCACAGGATCCTGCTCACAGCCTTGGGGGGAGAGGCCTTTCCTGTGCCTGAGCACAGGGTCTCTATTGTGTCTGCACAAGGAGCTGGTATAAAACCATGTGTGTTTTCAACAAGAGCAGCAGGCAGTGTTGATGTTCTAGAGTGGAGTTATGTTGATGGGAAATAGTTAAATATTGTAATTTCATAGAATCAGAGAATGGTTTGGGTTGGAAGGCACCTTACAAACCATCCAGTTCCACCCCCATGCCATGGGCAGGGACACCTTCCACCATCCCAGGGTGCTCCCAGCCCTGTCCAACCTGGCCTTGGACACTTCCAGGAATGGGGCAGCCACAACTGCTCTGGGCGCCTGTGCCAGGGCCTCCCCTTTCTCATAGGAAAGAATTTCATCCTTATATCTAATCTATAGATAGCAGAGACAATAATATGATCAGCAAATGGATTTAGAGGGTGTTTACCGGCACATTACCTAGAACTGGTTTTTAGGCCAAGTGAAGTTGCCTGGCAGCCTTTGCAGGATTAAATCAGGCATATACTGTATTTGACTTTTGATATTTGGAACAAAACTTCTGGAAGCAGCTGAACCTTCCCATCGCATTCGAAAGGCTGGTGATGTTTTGACACTTAATGCCTCATAGTATCGTGTGAGGCCTCACTGAAGTGTGGGGGAGCAGCCTGGGGACACTGTATGACCAGGTCCCACCGGGAAAAGGCTTTCTTTTAGAAGAGCTTGCAGAGATGTCTGCTGTGTCTCCAGGCTGCTGAGAGACTGAAGGAAGGACAGCAGGATGAACATGTCTGCACCAAACCAGATTCATTGAGTTGTACTGATGTTGGCTGTCAGCAGTGCCGGCAAGACTCACTTTTGCCATGTGCTGGATCCATCTCTCCTCCGTCCTGTGCCTTTGTCTGACCATCACAAAACAATTTGGTTTCTTTAGCTCGGCTTTCGAGCTAGAGCAAGAGCTTACTACAGCTCTTTGGAGTAATTTTCACCTCCATTCCAGCCAACTAGATTAGACTGCAGATAATGCTAGGAGTGAATAAGAGCTCCAGCTCCAAGGGAGCTGGAACGTAATTACAGTAGATGAAGGGTACTCTCCGCAGCTCCTCCAAGAGTGCTGAGATTAGACTGTAATCATTGTTTGTAAGCAGACAGGAATGAGGGGTAATCAGCCAGGCAGCCCTTGCACGTTATTCCAGGAATTAATATTAGCTTTGTGAAGTAGCTCATCAATTCACACTTAGGTGAAACTGCAGAAATCAACAGGTCTTGGCTTCCCACCGTGGGCGCTGTTGATCAGGCTGGGCCCTGTGGGGCTCAGGCTCAGGGTTCTGTGGCTCAGGTGGGGTGAGCAGAGAGAGGCTGACGGGGCTGTGCAGAGGGAATCAGTGTTCCCAGGAAGGACTGCAGCTCTCAGCTCCACGGGGAGAGAGGCTACAAAGAGATTGGGTAATGCAGGACCAGGAGAGCTGGGGAGCTGCTGCTGCCCTTGGAGAGGAGCTGGGTTCGCTGTGCTGAGGAGGGCAAGATGTAACTTTTTTCCCCCGCAGCCTCCTTTAGCCTGCAGAGCTGCGGCGGCAGGGAGGGAGGGACGGCACTGAGAAGGAGTGGGGAAGTTTGGGTTTGAAGAAAATCCGTGCTTGGTGCTACTTGAATCCAGCCCTAATTATAAAGCCTGTGGGTCCCAGCGAGCACAGCGAGAACATCATGTACAGACACAAAGTTAACACTAGGCAGCAAAAGTCCTGACATCCCTCTGATGTGAAACGAGAGAGAAGGGAAAAAAGAGCTTGCAAATCCAGGGAGAAATCATTAGGAGAGCGAGTCCACAGACCATGAAGGGTCATTTGAGTTTCAAAAAAACACACATACTGCTTTCACCAGAACTTGCTACTGCAAGCCAGGTGGTAGGACCATTCCAGTATGAGTGTTAGCCTGCCCTGCTTCCCTCCCTTCAGCAGTTCTCACTGCCAAGCCCTTTGCTTCCATCACTTTTGGAATAAATCACCAGCCAACCAAATGATTATCTCTTGCAGTGCTTTACATACATTAGTTATGTGCTTGGGCTTTTTAATGATGCTGCTGCTCTGACAGCTCACTAAATATGACACAGCTTCATGGGTGGCATCGCTAATACTTCAGCAGCCAAAGGTTAGCTGCTATTATTAACCACATTAATAGGGGCTCTTGTAGGAGAAACAAGTGGAGATAGATGCTTTCTGCAGGAAGTTCACAGTCATAAAGCAAAACCTGAAGGAGTATCGAAGAAAGGAGCAGCCCATGAGCAAATGGGCTGGTGGTGGCTGGCACAACGCCGTGAGTTTACACTTGGGGCTGTTGGTTCGTTTGGTTTCTTAATTGGAGTAGAGGTGGGTCGAAGGGCACAGCAGGAACCTGGCAGCTGATGGGAGGAAGAGGGACAGAGCTGGCACGTCACCTGCCCATCCTGATCCACTGCCAGAGCTCTGGAGCTCTCTCTGCAGGAGGACGTCTGGAAAAATTTGGAAGAAGAATGTGTTCATGTCTGTGTGGATTGCTCCCAAAAGTCTCTTCCAGGCTCTTTTCGGGCATGAGGAAAAGCATGGGAGGGCACATGGGTGAAACTGTCTGGGCTTCAGAGCTGCAAACCTTCCTTGGCGGAGCAAGGGGTGTGTGTGGCTGCTGAGGAGCAGCTGCATTAGGGAAGGGCCATGCAATGGCAAGCTGTGATGGTGGAGAGAACTGAGCGAGTTGGACACCTGCAAAGGTGGGTGAGGAGAGAGAGGAGCCCCCGGAAGAGGATTCTGAGGTTAATGGGTAAAATGAGCCATGCTGAGGATGCGCAGCCATGAATTTACATGATGTGGGCATAATTACTGTAGCCCAGATCAGAGAGGAGGAGCTGTCTAAACTAATTTCTTTTAGCTGCATTTCTCATTTAGATATGTTTTTTTATCTAATGGATCTTTGCACAGTCGAGCTTGGGAATGAGAAAGGCCCCGTTTGCTGTGGTGGAGCAGCGAACAAGCAGAGAGGTGGGGTTTGCTGATGAATATCAGCTTCTAGAAACGAATTGTTTTTCTTGCTTCTGCTGCTGCTTTGCTGAGGGACTGGGGCATAGATCTCATTTTAGAAATCTGACAGTGTGACTGTCATGTTTCTTAGAAAGGGCAGTAGGGAGAATAAATCCGTGGGATGAAGGGGGATGATGTCTGTGGGTGACAGTCTGGTTGTGCTTTTGTCCTGTGCTCATCACCAGCCCCATCACACTGAGATGTTCTGCCTTGGCTACCTAGAGATCAGTGTCAGCGCCTCCTCTGATGGACTATTAATACTTCCCAAAGCCCTGGTAGCCTAGCTAATAAAAACCACAGTGCCTTGGTGCCTTGCTGCATGACTGGAAGATTTATTGCTACAAGCAGCAGAAAAGCATCTGGGGAAGCAGAGGGGTTGGTTGCTTAAAGAAATTTTAATATCACAGGTCCCCACATTCCAGTTCATCTTTACCAAAGGAGTTATCAAGTTAGAAGGTCCAGTGGGAGCAGAGAGAACATGTTATCAACGCTGTTAGAGCGAGGGCTGTGCCAGCACTTTTCATGGAAACCTTCTGTTTCCAAATGCCTATAAATAGTTGGTTAAATGCACATAAATAGATCCTACCTGGGGGTAAATACTTGACTTTGAAGTGAGCAGACGGCTGCTTCTCACTTTTAACCTACATAAAAATGAGGGACAGCAGTGTTGCCAAATATGAGTGTTGAAAATTGTAAATGTAATGTAAAAAAATAACAATATGCTTTGAGATAATTTTATTTGCCATCTGGTTTTGAGCTGTCGGTTGTACTTGCATCATGTTTTCTCTGCAACTGCGAAGTTTCTTTATTTTGAAACAAAAACAAAGATTGCCATCTAGTACCTTGACTTCAGGATATCGAAATTGAAGAAGAGTTTTTAATCAAATCAAGTCTTGCAAAGCTTTTCAGAAAGGGAAGAATGCTGGCAATGGTAGGGCATTTAGAGAAGTTTATTAATCTCTTTTAGTTTTGTGTAAAAGCAGATTAACCAAACAGACTTAATGAATGCATCAGACATCTCCATGCATTCACAATGAATGTTTGCAGGTAGGCACTCAGAAATTAGAAAGCATTAAGTTAAAACACGTATTTTCCCTCTATGGTTGTACCCTAAAGAATTAACTTTCTACACCCTTATAGACATTTGCTACACTCTTACAGATACATGTAGCCTAAATAATCTGTGGGTTTGTGATTAAAGCCTTTTTAATATTTATATTCCTTGGGGTTTTAATATTTGATATTTTTGTCTCTGTCTTGTTTTTCTGGAAAAGAGAAAAAAAAAAAGGGCAAACAGAAGCTGATGTGTACAGGACTGCTGCCATTGTGAGCTGGCATAAAGACCAAAGCTCCAGGTTTTTTTGTTTCAGCATGTGGACATGCAGTGGAAGTAGGTTTGTGCAGGTTTTGGAGAGGTGAAGCAGCTGTATGAACCATTTAAAGTTGGGATAAACTGGTTACCTTGCTGTATAAAAATGTTTGGAGTGCCAGTCACAGTCCCCACCAGACAGATGTGGCACCCGGGGACATGGTTTAGTGGTGGACCTGGCAGTGCTGGCTTAATGGTTGGGCTCAAATGATCCTGAAGGTCTTTTCTAACCAAAATGATTTTGTGATTCTGTGGCTGAAGTGGGGTCCCAGTACAGAAAGAAGAGAGGTGTTTCGAGCTGAACCTCTGGAAATTGTTTCCCAAATGAGACAAGAACTGTTGTTCTTGGATGGCTGCAGGGCATCGCTGTGCAGGCTGATGGCAGATGAGAGGAAATTGTCATTTTTCATTGGGCTGAGTTATCCTGCTCCTCTGGTTTTATTTAATCTTGGTCAAGAGGTATTTTGGAGAGAGTTGAAGACATTCAGCTGGGCTGGCACGAGGACAGCATCCACCTCCCAGCTTTCCATGGTGGGGATCCCAGTGCACTCAGCCGTGGCAGGCAGGGATTTTGGAGGGACTTGCAGACCCTGGGGGTTTAATTGTGTTGTGCAAGGGGGCTGCAGCCCCTGGCTGTGACCAAGGCCCTGGCTTGGCATGTGCCCTGCAATGGGTGTCTTTCCCTGCACCCCAGGAGAGGCAGATCCCACTCGCAGCTCTGCCAGGCAGCCGGAGCCCAGGCTTGGCTGTACGTGGAGCTCGTGCCCACGCAGTGCCTGCTTTGGGTTATTCATCTCCTGGAGCAGTTCTGCTGCCTCCTCCCACCCCGAGCTAATCGCTCTGCAAAGCTTCCAAGGTACACCAACTTTGTGTGGCAGCTAACAAGCTTAGCTGATGAGTTCTGCCATCATCCTTCTCCTGAGCTAATCAGCTTACCAGTGCTCCAGAGCTAATGGGCCTGTGGGTCACAGCGGCACCGGGAGCCGCTCGCACACGCCTTTCCCACATCCATCTTTAATTGCATGGCTGCTGCTTTAATGGAGTTTCCTCCTGCATATGCTTCGCCTTTTTTTTCCAATGGTTATCACTCGTTATTTTGCAGCCAATTCTTTTTTTCCCCTCAGATGCACAGTTCATTAAAGACTATTTTCATGCTATGGTTGAGATTTCAAATATCAGCTGCTTCCCAGTCATCCCACCCAGACTGGGTGGTGGCCAAAATTTATTTACAAACGGAAAATTACACTTGGGATAGCACATCTCATGAGCGCTCTGTGCTTTTTACCAGTGCATCCCTGAAATATATCAGTTCCAGCAGAGAAAAGAATTGAGTGATGTCAGCTCTCAGAAGTCAGGATTTCACCGAGTTGGGAGTGGAAGGGCTGAGAGCTGCTGCAGTGGAGGTTCTGCAGCCCAAGAGCGACGCTGCCAGCTTGTGGCCCCGTCATCTTCAAGTGCAGCAGCTGAGAGCTGCACCTGCGCCTGCATCCCTCCCCTAATCTGAAGTGGCTTCACAATCATTTTGCTGGGAAAGGTATTTTATCCTTTTCACTCACGACGTGAAAGCAAGTGGAGAAAAGCGACTGACAAAGAAATGCTGATGGTAACGCCGCAAAAATGCCGACTCTGCATTTGGCGAGCAACCCAGTGATAAAAAGAAATTTTTTTTCCCCTTGTATTTTTTAGCTTTTATAATGGCAGGCAGTGGGAGCAGGTAAGACACTGCTTGAAACTTCGTGTTAGGTTGCAGTCTGTCTCTATTTTGGCAGTGTCCCAGGCTGGGACACGACAGGAAGGGTTTGGTGCTGGAGTTGAATGGTTGCACATTTCCAGCTGTGCTCCATCCCCATGTGCAGCAGCATTTTGTGCATCCTGGTCATCAGCTGCCCTTAGAGCAGGGCAGGCAGGACCTTTTCTAGGAAGAGTCACTCAGAGGGGTTCTGCCATCTGAGCTCCCAGCTGTGAGCGTGCCACAGAAGCTCCTCATGGCTTAGGAAAACATAATTAAATGCTGCTCAGTGGCTGCATTGTTAATAACATCATTAAAAGGAAGTTCCTCTTGACCATACCCCGTTCTCGAAAGCAAAATGGAAATGGCAGAAATACCATTTAGAAAGTGGGATGTTGTTGTCTGTTCTAATTTTCATTAAATTCTGTGCTTCTGCTCCCCTACAACCATGGTTGCACAGGTTAATTAACACACATTGTATGAAAATTAAAGTCCTTACATTGTATTTTTTTTCAGCTGAGTCCTCTCCTGTTCTTCTCTTCGGAACAAAGAGCAGTGCCCTTTCTTCCCTTATTATAATCTTGGTATTTTACAGACCTCTTTTATGACCCTCTTGTTTTTTGTCCCTTCATACATTTTTCCCAGAATTTCTAGGGGATTTATGAAAACCTCTTTCTCTGCTTTCTCTAGTGCTTTTCAGTACTCTCCTGGGCCTATCTTAACGGAAGTGCACAGAGTTTCAGATAAGTATAAGCCACCAATTAAAAAGTTGCATTACTGTATAATCCAGACTGTTCCCTATTTTTGTTCATTATTGTCTGGTACTTTATCCAAGTTTTGCTAACTCTTGGAAAAAGCACTACCAAAACAGAGGCCTGGTTGTCCCTGAGCCATGTCAAATTATTTCTCTTAACCACAGAGGATTTGCACATGTTTTTAATAATTTTTCCTTGCTCATTTTGCTCACATGGGGTCATAGTTTGCCAGTCCAAATTGGTGAGCTCCTTCCCAAGCCTTTATTTAAAAACTAGGTTTGACAAAAAACCAGTTTTGCCTTGCCCAAGAATCCTTTGTTTTCCAGATAAATTCCACACATGTAGGAAAGAGTCCTTCATGATACCTGACAAAATTAATTGGGAAAAAAAGCACTTTGGGACACTTTTAGTCATTTCAGATGGAGTTTCTGTGAGGCCTCAGTGAATATATTTGAGGAGGGGAGAGACAAAAATATGTTGCCCTTAGGATGCTGTTCCAGACGATGGAACCCAGAGTGTGATGTTTCTTTTCTCTCTTAAAAATCTGACCTGGCTTCTGCTTCCCCATAGCAATGTGCCAGAACTGGGATGTCCAGGCTGGGGAATATGGGGAGCAGCTGTTCCTCCTGCTTGTTCTAGGTCTGGAAACCCAGATTTGTTCTGAGTAGAGACTGAGAGAGGGGTCCTGAACACCCTCTTGGAGGAGATAAAAGAGCTTGCTTTCCTTTTGTCCTGTGCGTAATAACTGTTTTGTAAAACACACCATATATGTATAAAAACAAATATAAATTTGTTTAAAACGCCTCACTGAGACCAGCGAAAGTTGAGCAGCTCTTCAGAAGGGTTTAGCTCAGGAGCAGGTGAGCCTGGCTGCCAAAGGGGGATGCACAACACGGCGTCCGTGGTGGAGTCTGTCTGTTCTGCACGGAGATAGCGAGGGGGAAGCGGGCTGGCTTGCAGCCACAGCAACAGATTGCTCCTCTTTTGCAGGCTGAAGTCATGTCTGAAATAAATCCATGCACTCACTGCTGTGCATCCTGCACGGAGCAGTGGAGGAGCTGAGCAGAAATGAGTGCTTTTGGCTGGGAATTTCTGATATTATCAAGTAGAGGTGGATTTAAAGCTCTGGGGCAAATATTCTCCTTCCATTAGCGCGTGGTCAGTGACCACAGCCTTTCACGTGCCTGTAGCTTTGGTGTGGCTACAACACCATCAGGTGAGCATGTTTTAATAAATGCAGTCCTTTAGCTGGGATCCTTTTGGGTTTATAAAACACCCATTTACTCATATTTTATGTCTTGCCATACCTTAACATGTGTCAGATGTTCACAGGTGGTGAGAAGGTATGATGAAGCCCAGTTTCTGTTCTGGCTGTGTCCTTTTCTCTCTGCTTCAGCTCTGAGCTCTTTGCTTAGGGTTTGACACCTCCTGCATCAAAGGTTCCCTCTCCCAGGCCTGGGAGGAGCCTGGAGATGCTTCCCAGGCTCAGCGTGGAGTGTCCCTGGTGCTCACGTTCCTTTATCTACAAAACCAGCAGTGAAAGGCTGGTGGTGCCTTGCACAGCGTGTGAGTGTAATTAAGATGAACTGTGCCAGTTTTCTGACTCCCCTCTGCTCGTGTGAGGAACAATAGCGCTAAATGATGATTGTAATTCATTACAAATGCACCCTAATTAAATTACCCATCAGTGGCTGCAAGATTAATGATACCAACCCGAGTTAAACCATCATTAAAGTTAGGCTTGTCACATTTTTCAGTTATTACATGGGGGGAAGGGATGGGGCAGAGTGCAAGGTGTGCTTGGAGGGTGCTGTGACACAGCTGGGGCAGCCAAAGGCTGTGGCTGCTGGTGCTCCTTTGGACTTTGCTGGGGACAAACCCTCTGGAAGCTTTTCTCAGGTCTGTCAGCAGGGGTGTGGGGCTGTACCTTTGTCAGGGAATGTTGTTAATCTCTTTGTAGGGTGGGCAAGAGGGTCGTGAAGTGAGTCTGGCACAGCAAAGAACTAAGCCTGGATCTCCCAAACTTAAGCTTAACTCTCTGAGTTTAACTTGCTGAGTTGTCTTGCCTTTCTTCTTTGTTATTTTTGTATTTCTGCATGCTGAATATCATCCAGTCTTTCTTGAAAGTACCTATAAAAGTAGCAGGGAAACACCAGGGGTGACATAAGGAATAGTATCAAATACAGCAGAGCATCAGCCTTTCTCCCCTTCCTTAGAGGAGTTTTACATTGCAAATGGGTCTCAACAGCAAACATTTACAAGGGGGGGACAACTCAACAGCATAACTTTGCCAAAAGTGCAAAATTCAGGACATGCTGTAAAAAGAGACAAAACAAGGCACCGACTTACCTGATCATGCAGCACTGGGAATTTTGCTGCCTCTGTTCCACTGGAGAAGCCTCTGGAGGTGTTCCCAGGCTCAAGTGAGGGGGAAGACCAGTGCGTGGGTGTGTTTAGGTGGATGAGAAGGGAAAAAAAGATGTCTCGGCATAAGGACTGTTTCTCAGAACACCCCAGCACAGATTGGCTGTGCTTGGCATGGGTTCTGTCATTAGCTGGCAAATAAGCAAGGAGGAATTTTTTCAAAGTAATTTCATTTTCCAATATTGTACATCCTGTCCTTAAATGCCTTTGCTGATTGGATTGATGGTGCCAGTCCAGAAATGGACGTTGTTTACCAGTCGGGACTGGGCTCTTAAATAGATCTTCTCAAACTCCTTGAGAAGCAGCTCTTGGATGCTCCAAGCAGAAATAAATTGAGCGGCGTGGTCGATGTGCCCTTTATATCAGTGGAATGGACCTCATTGGAACGTTGTACACAACTGCTTAGGGCTGGAGGAGCAGAAACAAGTGGAGTTCTTGGAAATGAGAATAAACCAGGGCTGGAATGAGATAGTTCCGTGTGTCAGAGAGGAGGCAGCTCTGTCTTTGCACGGTGCCCTGTTGAGTTGTTCCTTTTGCTGGATGCTGGGACAGCCTGGGGCTTGTGAAGCACAGGAGGGTGCAGGAAGGGGTGCTGGAACAGGAGGTGCTGTGGGGTGGGCCAGCCCATCCCCTGCCATTCCATGGACTTTGTGCACTGCCGTGGCAGGCAGATGGCACTTACCAGCTGTGCAAGCCTGATTAATTCACGTCAGAGTTACTGGAAGACATTTCTCTGGGGAGTGGATGGTTACCAAGAGGCTCAAACCCTGCTTGGAGATATTAATATTGAATGTCGTCATCTCCGGGTTTGGATGACCTTGCTTCTGTTGATAAAACGAGGCATTTTCCAGGTTTTTTGCATGTTCTCTTCAGCAGTGCTGTTGCTCATAATATTGAAATTATTTCCCTTGAGGAGGATAGGGACAAATAATCTCAAAGACTTTTCCTCCCTAAAATCATCTGCAAAAGGTATCTCTCACTACACCAGATTTGTAGGTGCAAGTTTTAGAGGCAGAGGTAAAGTTTTATCTTTAAGGTAAGGGTGGTGAGGCCCTGGCACAGGGTGCCCAGAGAAGCTGAGGCTGCCCCTGGATCCCTGGAAGTGTCCAAGGCCAGGTTGGACAGGGCTTGGGGCAACCTGGAACAGTGGGAGGTGTCCCTGCCCATGGCAGGGGGCTTGAAACTGAATGGTCTTTAAGGTCCTGTACCATGAGTATCAGGGGGTCCAAGAGCGATCAGGCTGGGGATTGCTGCTCTCCAGATTTCCAGATCCTGCACACATCAGTGCAGGGATGGCAGCCAGATATCGGCTGTTGGAGCAGTGGTGCCTCTGTCACAGACCCAGCGTGGGCTGTGAGTTCTGGGAAGGTGGAAGCATCACCTGCAGCTCTCGGTGTCCTGGTCAGATCTCATCTTCTGTTGGAGAGTTCAGAGCTGCTTCCACAGTCCATCAGCATGCGAATAAATACCTGTCAACGGAGAGCTGCCAGCTGGCTCAGCCATCAGAGGGGCCTCCCCCACAAATTTTGGGTAATGCAGGCAGATTTAGCAGCTAATATCAGAGTTTTGTGGCCTACTTCTTTCTCTCTGGAGGGTTTTCTGACCTGGCTATGTAGCCTTGAAGCTACATATTGCTCTGCTTGTTATTCCCTTACAAAGCTAAATGGGTTTTTCTCTTTTCCTTTTTCTCTTTCTCCCAAGTGTTTGGACTTGTTTTTATTTAGGACACAACCCTTTTTGTCTTCCTGGTTTTGCCTTTCCCAACCATCTCCCGCAGACAAGGTGGTTGGGATTCAGAGAAATAGCTGACTCACATGGGCAGATGTTGAGATTTTCCTTTGTAATTGAGCCTGTGAAAGGGGAATTTTCCTTTAGGCATTGCAGAGGGAGAGCTCTGCTGGCCCTGACAGGTGCCAGGGGAGTGGTGGTGGGAAGGAGACGTCCTTTAACTGAGGAGATGGGGTGAAACTGGGGAGTTTCAATGGTGCTATAGATCAGTGGTTTAGATCCAGTCTGTGCAGATAGAGATGAGGAGCCATCACATGCTGCCCTCTTGATCAGTGACCTATGTGAAATGAGTTTGGGTCTAGTCCAGTTGTCTGCGGATAAGCTGTTCGCAGAAAGCAATCAGCGTATCTGGCATGGGCAGGCACCCCAACGAGCCACCTCAGCACAGGCCAAGGATGCAAAGTTGTCCTGGAGGCCAAGCTGCAGTTACACAAGGTCTGCCTTAGGGCTTTTGCTGTAATCTGCTACCTTGATGCATCTTGCACCTTCTCCATGGTGGATCTCCACCTCATCAGCTTCCAGGCTTCATGCTGGTGCTTTGATGCACCCAAAATTGGAGGGGACAAAAGCTGGAGGGCTTTGAGTCCATGGTGTCATGCTGAGCTTGCCTTTGTGGTGAAGTGAAGTGCATGTTAATGGGGATGGTGTCTCTTGAGGTCATGTCCCCTTGCTGCCCCAGGGCTGCCTCCTTGTACCCCACCAGAGTGGCTCTGGGTCCAGCTCAGCTTGGCCACCTTCCTCAAGGGCAGAAGAAGCTGAAGCAGAGCAGAAGCTCCATCACCTGGAGGTCTCTCCTTGACCTCTGCTCAGCCAGGGCTCCACACCCTCATGAAGGGGTTTCTGCTTCTGTCAAACACTGCAGCCATGAGCAGGAGATGTCCAGTGGCCCCCAAGAGCTGAGGAGCGCCTTGTGAGGACTGAGTCTCTGCAGCGTGGAGATGTTTCTGTTAGAATAAAGAGCTCTCTGATTCAAAAGATGCATATTCCAGGCTGATCAGTGGTCTGAGGCAGCAGCAGCACATGGCATTGCCTTGCTGTTTCCAGAGGCTGATCCCTCCAGGACAGAGCTAAAGAGCAGCATTGGAGGAACCAATGAGTGTGTGGATGGTGCTCCCTGCCCACTGTCCACGCCTGTAGTCCTGCCAGCTCGTGGGCAGTGTCCTGGTTCCGTAGCCTGTGATCAGTGGTCAGCAGATGGGCCCCACGTTCAGCCTGATCAGTCCTGTTCAATCAGCAAGGCCAAGGCCAAGTTGCTCCCTGTCTCATCCCATATGGTGGCTCCTGCTGTCACTGTTCTTGTGGGAAAAGCTCTCAGCAGCCTCCTGGTCTTGAGTCCAGCCCCTGTTTTCCCCTCAGGAGACAAGAGAGAGCACAGCAAACACCAGTGTTTCTGTCAAGCGCGTGGTTGCACCCGAGCGGTGACGTTTGACTCACAGTGCTACTGATAGCTGGGAGCTGGCACTGCTTCGTCCCAGTGGATGCTCCCCTGGCACTTGGCAGAGGCAGGCTCCCAGTGGGAACTGCTCCAACACTCTGCAGATGTCCAGGGCCTATGCCCTGCCTCAGATCTGTGAGCAGAAAGGTGAAACAGATTGATGAAAATTAATTCTGAACAGATTCCTGAGCTGTCATTCAGTGGTTGAGGAAGGAGTGGACAGACTAAACTGAGGCAATTTGGGCAACTCCAACTTGCTCTTCATGTGTTCTCTTGGAAACTGTCACATGGAGTCAATCCTTTCCATGGATTCTTAAAATCTTTTCAACCACAGCAACAAGCTGAGGAACTTGCTTTGTAAAATTGTACGGTGTAGGGTGCCAGCAACACAAGTGGCTCCCAGGGAAGTTCAGAAGAATGCCTGGAGTTGGTCTGTCCCTTCCTAGTGAGATGTGGGGAGAGGGAATGCAAAATTGAAGGGCTCTAGATACAGGACTTGTGTAATGACTGGCTGTGATCCAAATGGGTAATGCACACAAAGCTTCTGGGCATCATCCCTTTAACATCTTTTATCCCAAGAATGTCCTAAACAACTTCCTGATACAGCCAGCCCTCAGAGCTTGTGCCAGCCTCACAATCTTCATCATTTCTGGGTTGTTCTCTCCAGCTGCCCACACTGGATATCTCCTCATGTCCTCCTATTGTGTTTGGCATGCTGAAATAGAGAAGGTCTTCTCGTGATGCCCAAATGCTCCAATTAATCACCTGTGGCTGTTTGTGTCTCTTATTAGTTTGGAAATCAGAGAAATGCCGAGGGGTTGGCACAATCTGTTGAGGTGGAGCAGGTCTGAGTCTGCTGAAGAGGAGCTGGCTCAACCATAGCTAGTTTTGTTTGTCTTCACAGTTGTTACCACACGTTTTCTGTGATCACATAACTGAGATCTGAGTAGATCCAATTTTGGTTTTTTCCTTCCTCTTATGATTCTGGGCTTATTAGCCCTGACAGTTATTTATTTGTCCTTAGTTGTAGGCTGAGGCAGCTTTATGGATAATGTGGGAAGCATGTCTTCTCTAATTAGAGCACAGTCTGTTGTCTGTCTGCCTCATGGGCAGGACACAGCATGCTGCTTTGCTGAGTTCATAATAGCAGGAAGCCCTGGATGCAGGAGGTCACGTTGGGCTTTTTTTCGGAGAGGTTTTAGAGCAGCAACTCCGAAACAAAACCTATGGAATAGATTCTCCTCTCACTTCCCACAGTGAACTATTTAAATTGCATTGGGGCATGATGAGGTACAATAGGAACTGAGAGCAGCACTCCATGCCCAGCCAGACCCCAAGCTGGGTTTGCAGGAACTTATTCCAACTTCTTTCCTGTGCCTCCTAGCAAGGTGCCAGCACACATGTTGCATCCCAGCCCTGGCAGGAGTTGTTCTCAGAAGTATTGCAGCAACTAATGAGGAAGGAACATTGGCTTCATGGAAGCTCACCCCTTTTCTCTTCCCAGCATGATCACCTGTAGAATGTGCATTATGTCACCATGATGAGACTGGGAGCTTTATATAGTGTCCTGTCTTGTGTAAAAAGTCAAAGCTGCTGGGTCTTGCTCTTTGAATTCAGTGGCCCATAGCAGGGGGGTTGGAACTAGATGATCTTTATGGTTCCTTCCAACCCAAACCATTCTGGGACTCTGTGAATAATTTTCTTGCATCTTTCTTGGCAACAGCAGACAAACTTGTGCAGAGCAGCTCCTGGTTCTTTGCGGGCAGTGAGGGAGTGAAGTTTGTTCTGGTGCCACCGGAGAAGCCGGGGTGGAGGGACAGCTGTCAGGAGCACATCACCAGTCCTCCTCCTCCAGGTCTGACTGAGCACAGAGTGCTCAGCAGAGCACTCATCCACACATTTCTCATTTGCCTCTGATTTCAGCAAAGCGGACGGTAACAAGTCGTGTTCATTACCAAACCTTGCAATTCAAGAAAACTCTTAAAATAGCAACTTTCCTCATTCTTCAGCCGCTGGCTCAATGCCCAGGGAAAATAGTGGGTTGAGAATATGAGGCAACAACTTTTCTTTTTCCAGTAATAGTGCTTTCAAACTATATGTCTGTTTAGAAACATTAATCATTGTAACTACGGGGTAAAAATCTCCTGCCTGTCTTTAATCTTACCTGTGCAATGAGATGGCAACACTGAGCTCTTGCTTTCTGTGGATGATTAAGAAGGGCCAAGCTTCAAATAGTTGACAATATCTTTTTCTCAATTTGCTTTTCTGTCAGCTTAAATTAGAGATGGTCTTAGCCATTCTGTTGCAAACTCTCCTTGTCCTGTGATCTTCTCTGCTGTTGCAAACTATGCAGGGCTGGTCTGGGTTAGCCATGCTTTGGAAAACCTGCGGTAAAGGTTTGTCAGAAGGTTTTGCAGTAAAAAACACCCTTTTCTTAGGCAGCCATGGGCTCAGCGTGCAGTCAAGAGATGTTGCATTGCCTAAGGGTCTGCCCTAGGGAGGAGATACAGAACTGCTTGTAGGTCTTGATTTCTTGTGGCATTTTTATGAGATTAAAAGTAGTTGTTGACAAATATTGATGTATTAGCAGTGTAATTACCAAGGTTGGTTGGTATTTATATCTCCTTTCCAGCCTGTGCTAGCGTTGGTAGGTGGTGTTAAAGAGATGCTGCATGATTAGTAGCATTAAGTGATACTTCAAAGTGTTTTCCAGACAATAACTGACTAATCCAGTTCGGTGCCTGTGAGGGGAAAGGGATCCCAAGGTATTATTTGTAGCATTTCATGTTTGTAAATCCCTGCAGAATCTCCGAGAGGCAAAAGAAATTCCATACATGTGATAAATAAATGGTATAAAATGGTGCAAGAGGACATCCAGCCTTCCCACACGGCTTGGACACCTCTTGCAGATGTTCTCACTGGAGGGGAGGAGGGTGGGCACGCAGGGGTGGATGCTCCTGGGCCGGTGCTTTGGCCAGACGGTGGAAGGGCACGGCCCTCACTGCATCCCTGGGGCACCGCTCAGCACCTGGCCCTGGCTTCACAAAGAGGGTGCATGGATGGCTGGGCAAACACAAACGGTTTTGACTCGTGCAGTGACTCGCTCCTGCCTGAACATCCACACAGGCTGGATATCCGGGAGGTGAAATCCTTGCACGTGGGGTGTGTTTATGTTGTGCCTCGGTGCAGCTGGGGGTACAGCAGGGCTGAGCAGCCTATGTTGTGTTCATTAAGCTTTGGCTGTTCCTTTTGTCCATTCTCGCCGTATCTGCTCTCATATCCCTTCCCTCTGAAACCTACTATGGGTGAGAGTTTCTGAGGAGCAGGAGTAGGTATCAGCCCTTATGGAAGGATGGCTGCTCTGTATCTCACTGCCCTCTGACTTTCCTTTGGTTTTCCTTTCTTACTTCGTTGTTAGCAAAGGAATTAAGCACATGAGGTTATTGTCCTTTGGTGCAGGTTCCCTTTAAACAGCCTGCAGGTGCTGTAGGGAAGCACCACAAGCAGTTTGTCCCTCTCCCATCTCCTCCTCCAAGTGCTTTTAGCTGTCAGTAAGCTTGGGATAAAACCCCAAGGGTAAGTGACAGCCGCCAAGCCAGTGCAGAAAGTCAGAGGTTGGAAAAGAAATCCACTGATTAAAGAAAATGGATTTCAGAGAAGTGGAGAGGAGGGCAGAGTGAGCACATAGAGGAGGAAGAGAACTGAAAGCCCGTGGCAGGAGCTGGGCAGAGTAGCCAGGGTGAATAAACAACCAGCCGGCGAGTTCCACCAGCGTGGCTGATTTGTTCCTCTCTTCCGAATGGTTTAGCTGAGACCTGCAATTTGAGAATAAACTTTCCTTTTGTTTTTTAAACAGTTCAGTGCCTAGGAGAGCATCAAACAGCTCGGGTTTCAAATCAAAATGAGACTGTGGTGGTTGTGTTGTCATTGTACCTGTTCCGCTGCTCTGGTCTTTGGGAGGAGGAGGAGGCGTCTTTGGGGAGCGGGTCCAGCCAGGCTCGTTGCTATGGCAAAGTCTCTGCTGATGCCTGCTCTCTGCCTGTAATTGCTATTCAGCAGCTGTTTCCAGTGGTTGTCTGGAGGAACTTGCACAAGTTACGGACGTGAAAATCCCTCCCTGTACGTTGGCCTTCGCTGGAACTGAGTTTTGACAAGAGAGATGCATTAGCTTCCAAACTCACAAGTAATTAGGTTGGTTTGAGTGTACTTTGCTGAAAGTTAAGGCTTTGGGGCTGGGAAAGGAGAGTGGAGGGGGGGAAATGGCAACTTTCAAATCAATATTGCAAATGCAATGCAAAAGAGTGTAATTAGCATGTTTTGCAGGGCCTATTAATTCCTCTGAAATGCTGTTTATTAGGCAGAAGAACTTTGGGAGCCCATCAGTGGATTAAACAGGTTCTGTAATGAAATGTAAATGGTGTAATTGGGCTTGTTCTGAAAGTATTTATTCTTCACCTGTGACCCGCTTGATTGCGGTTTGACAACACGAAGGAGTGTGCATCTCTTCGTTAATGACAGCTAATTCCCTGGAGCTAATGGAGTGGGACGCCCGGGCGCATGGCGCCGGGAACGGCGGGTCACGCCTGGAGCTCCGCGGTGATTGGCACCAATCCGAGCACAATGTAACTTTAATTACAGTAATTCCGAATCTAAAGCAAGCATTTAGCTGCTGGAGAGAGGCTCTTAATTTTGCAAATAGGTGCGGTATAATGGGCTGACCTTTTATTAGGCAGATACTGGGATGGGTGGGAATGCTGTCCTCCAAGTCACAGGTAACGTCGTTGGCTCCCATTAGCTCAGTGAAAATCGGAGATGTGTTCTCCCTGCCGGGTTAACCACACGGATTTCCTTCACGAAGCAACATCGTGGAGCCGGGGAGAAACGTGGTGCTCTGTGTTAAATGCGGTCTTTCCATCAAGGCAGGAAAATCTGCTGCTGCTCTTCTGCCTTCTGTGTGTGCTTTTGTCAGTGTAGGCAACTGGGATTTCTGTTGTTGTTTTCCCTTTCTGCAAACCCTCTTTATCCAAACTGTGCAGTGCTCAATATCCCCAGGCACCCAGGAAAGGTCACGCAGCTCTCTTGGAGAGCTAAACACTCTGTTTTGCCTGGCGTTACGGTATCCTCAATTAAGTGCCACCATCAGTGCTGGTTATGCTCCTCTTCTCTAGGGTTGAGAGGTGTGTGCTCAGCCACAGCTTCCCTTCTCTCGTGCTGGAGAAGGCCTTGCAAAGCAGACACTGGCTGTCCTGTGGGAGCAGAGGGTGCTGTGCTGATAGACAGGACCAGGGGGACCAGCAATCCCCCACCTCCTCCCAAACCCATTAAGGCCTGCAGCCTCCTGCCTTGCCTTCTGTCAGCTCAGTCTCTCTCTTCAGCAGTGGGCTTGTTAGAGTTGAAATGAACCCAGGCAGGGAAGCTTTTACGCAGGAAATGTCCAAGTCTGTGTGCATGGATTGGGAGTAGGTCCCCAGGGGAGCGCTGTGGGCTGTTGTGTTTAATGTTTGGAGCTGAAGCAATACCGTTTCTGCAAGCAATGCCTTTCTTTTCTGTTTCGTTTTTCTTCCTCCTCTGCCTCTTTCCATCTGCAAGCTGAGAGGCAGAGAAGTGGCAGTGACAGCATAGTCACAGTTCTCTTTACATCGTTGATCTTGGGCTTGTCCCCAGAGTCAGGACAGGCTGCAGAGGGCCGGGTGGGAGGCAGCTGCGCACAGGGTGAAGGCCAGCACAGTCAGTAGACATTTGGCAACCTGAATGAAAGAAGGAATGAGCAGCACTGGGCAGGGGACTGGAAATGTTGGGGTGTTGGTGCTCCTGTGGAGCAGCAGCCAGGGCGAGGCAGCTGCCTGAAACCTGCCCAGCAGCGATGAGAACAGTGGCAAAGAGGAGGGAGCATCCTCACAAGGCCGGGCACGTGCTCCCTCCCAGCAGATGGCTTCCCATGCACTATTCCTAATGCCAGCAGAAGTAACACCTTCTCTGGATGAGCTCAGGCTCCTCTCGTGTACAGCAGCCCCTCATTGTGCTGGATTTGTGCTTTGTGGGGAGTCAGAGCGCTGGCACATGTCTGGAGCAGAGGCAGAGCAGCCTCTGGCTCCAGCGTGGCTGCACTGAGCAGGTTCTCCTGGTGCCAAAAGCTTCCCATTCCCCCCAGCTTCTCATCTGGAAGATGCAGCTGGGATAGGAATCTTGCTGGGAAGTGATGTATGGGAGGACCGAGTCACCATTGCAAAGAGGAGATTTCCTTGGAAAAAAAGCAATAATAATTCTGCTCATTGTCAAGGCAAAAACCTTCAGGTTTACCTACCTCTGTTTCCCAGCCTTTGCCAACATGCCACAGCACATCCTAATGATGTTTCCTCTTGCTCCTAAACCTCCAAGGCTGGGTGGCCTCTCTGAGCCCTTTCTGCTGGGTCTGCTCTCAGCCAGACTCACCAAAGCCTTCAGCACACAAAATTCTCTGAAACAGCTTTTACCAGAGAGCTCTAGACCACAGGCAGAACCAGGGCAGATTGCATGTGGTCTGTAATGCTGACAATAAACCCAAAATAGAAATATTGTCTCTCTCCACTCTGATAGCCCAAGTTTTGGAGTTATGTAATTTTGTGGCTTCCAGATGCAAGCTTCTGGCTGCTGGTAAAGCTCAGTCTGGCTTTCTAAATTCGGATCCTTTTCTTTTTAGCATGTATGGAGATTGTACTTAACTGAACCATCCATGTAAACCTTGGAAGCATTCAGATGTAGAGTTGCCTAAGAAACAATCATAAATGTTGATTCCCCTGGTGACAGCGTGACCTTGCTGAGCACTGCTGGGTGCAGACCATGGGCACTGCTGCCATGTGGAGGCTCTTCCCGGAGCCTGGAATTCCCATGCTGTAACCTGGGGAAGCTGTTTGCAGTTCACAGATATCTGGTTGTTTCCTGGCAGAGATTTGAATGCTGTCTAGTGGATGCAAACCTACAGAAACAAGTTGCCTTTTCTTATGCACCTTACCTTAAATCTTTGTACATTTTCTGTTATTCTACAGATTGAAGACCATCATCCCATGTTAAACAGAGAAAGATACTCAGGAATTTCTTCTGAAGCAGTTTTCAGCACATAAATGTAAAAATATTGAGAGTTTCCAACTAAGTCTTGTTTTCATGGAGTCCAAAAGTGTGGATTGCTCTCTGGGGAAAGCTGTGCCAGGTCAGTAGTTTCCTAGCTGGTCTTCCCCGATATCTTATCTTTGAGATATGGGAAAGAGGAAGATAACATGGCTCCACAGCAGCTGAGTGAGAGCTGGAAAATGTTTCTATCAGCCAGTCCAACATGAAGTGCAGCAGCAGGATGGGCTTTGCATGGGGAACCTTGGATCCAGAGGAAAACTGGACATGGTTAATATGGCCAAGTGCCTCAGGGCGAGCCTGGAACAGACTTCAGGCTCCTTATCCTTCCCATCTCTCCACCTATTTGTTCTCTTTGAAGTCCATACAGCCACTTCCACCTTTTTTCCCTTCACTCTCCCATTTTGCATCCAGATAGAGGAGGATGTGTTCCATGCATATAGGGAGCTGTATAAAATAGCAATTTAGTGAGGAACAATTGAGTACTTTATCTCTTCAAGCCCATCCTTGTCCATTCAGCCCTATTCATCTTCTTTTAGGGTTTTTCTCTTTATCAGCCTGATGGCTTTTCAAGGAATGGACTCTGCCTCTTGTCGTGTTGCCACAAATACCTGTTGCGTTTTGGGCACTAAATAAATAATAAATATTGGGTCCTAAATAAATAATAGAAATTGCCTGTACTGAAAAGCCATCCTCCAGATTAATGCTGCTGCTATAAACAAACCAGGCTTAGAGCTGGGGAGAGCAGCAGCTTTCTCAAGTGGTCTGAGCTCGGGATGAGTGGCAGCTCCCGGTCATTAATACAGAACTCTGATCTCTGAGATAAGAGATTATTCCCCCGTGGCCCTTTGGCATGAGGAACTGGTGATAGACTGACAGCACTAAAACATGGCCATTTGAGAGGCTCCTCCAGCATTTTACTGAGATTAGATCTCCGAGAGGGGCTGTTAGAAAGGAAGAAATGATAGAACGGCCGGTTATGTGACCGCTGTGACTCATTAATATATCAAAATTTATGTCCAGAATACCCTCACAACTGGTCCAAACCAACTCTTAGGAGCTGGTTTCTCTCTTCTCTTGCTGCTCTTGCCTAAAGGCCTCAGTGGGAGATGTGCTGACTCTTTTAACAGCCTCCTGCATTTACTCCGGATCCAGGAGTTTCTGACACAGTGAAGCCTTGGCTGTGCCACCAGCACAGAGTTCAGGTTCTGCACCTGGGACACTTTCTATCCTGCCTCGCTGGGGCTGGGCTTTGGATGTCTTCTCAGGTTGTCTTTGTAAAATTAGCAGAACAGCAGAGACAATTGCTGTGAGGTGATGATGAAGGAGCTAATTTTATTGAATTTCAACCCCTGTACCAATAAATCCCAACCCCAGCTGATGGGAAAGGTTGTCTCTTGCCAGTGGGCAGAAGACCACTAGACAGCACTCACTGCCAGAATACAAGTCAA
Organism: Pomatostomus ruficeps; assembly: GCA_013400735.1. Lineage (NCBI taxonomy): Eukaryota > Metazoa > Chordata > Aves > Passeriformes > Timaliidae > Pomatostomus > Pomatostomus ruficeps. The sequence continues at coordinate 606,209 of VYZT01013754.1, forward strand.
TTGAGACCTGACTTTTTCACCCAGAGGTCCCCAGGCCAGACTTTTTCACCCAGAGTTCTGGCAAGAAGTGACAGAAAATCATTGACACTGAGCAGGAGCTTTTCTCGCAGGAAGGGTTTTATCTCTTTATCTAGTTCCTGCTAAAGAGCAGATACACGAACAACACAGAAACCATCCCAGTCTTGTGTCCTGCTGCCAGCAGCCCAGGATCCACCGTGCTAATCTGTTCTGAGGAGGAAGGGATTTGAGTCTTCCCTGTCCAGGGGACACTGGCGTGTGTCACCCCTCATGGTATGCCTGAGCCCAGCTCTCCTGTCTCGCCACCCTTCCCCTGGGATGGCTCATTTCATTCTTGCTGCTTGCCATTAGTTCCTTCCCACCTCACTAAATTTACTTCTAGTTACTGCTTGTAGGGAGAGAAAACCATGGAGAGCACCCTTGGATCCTGCCCCACAGATGGGCTGAGCAGTGTTTGAATCCCACCATTTCCTGAGCATTGCTGAGAGCCTTGGGGTATTGTCTTGCAGAAGGTGCTAAAGACAATAGAGAAAATAAAGGGCAGGAATTTCTATATTCATCCTCTATTGTCTGCTGACAATTTTTCCTCAAATTTCCCTCTGTGTTTCTTACACCAAGGTGACCCCAATCTTTTATCCCAAGTTGCCAGAAATCAGACTGGGATAACAGGGGAATGATGTGAACTCTTTCCAACCCCTCAGCTTGATTGCTGTCTCGCCACTGTTTTCTCCTTCCATGGCAAGGTGGATCCTCCTCCTCTCCACTCAGAGCTTGTTCGTCGGGGCTGTTAAACGACCCAGCACCTCTTGGGCTGTTGTTCCAATTTTAGATTTGCCTGTCAGTGGATGTCTGTCCCTGCTTGCCCCCAGATATCCACCATGGAGCTCACTGTTCTCCCACCAGCTCTCCTCCATGGCCCCGTGCTCCCTCACCGCTGGCAGGCTGCTGTTCAGCACGAGCATAATGAAACCCCCATTACCACTCCATTGAAAGCAAATCAAAATGCATCTGCAGCAGCACTCTGGTTCTGAGAGGAGACAATCAATGATGAATGAAGTCAGCCAGTGGTTAGCATAAGTCAGAATGAGATACTTCTTGAGGAGAAATATTTCTGTGACTGTGAAGCAGTGCGGGGATGGAGGATTCAGTCTCGAGGCAGCAGCACAGCTGTTCCCATCTTCCTTTCCCAGCAAGTGAGTCACAGAAAGATGATGATGATTGGAGGTCCTACTGGTAGCAAGGCAGTTGTGCCCTGCAGTGTTGGTGCTCACAGTGATGCTCGGAGGCCAGCGAGAAGCTCAGCAGGGCCAAGCAGTTGGACAGGGGTGTTGCGGAGGGCTGGAAAGGAGAAGGGTGTGTGATGTGTCTGGGTTTGGAGTATTTCATGTAGGAACTGTGTTCGTGTAAGCTCCCAGTGCTGGGAACCAAGAAAGCTTCATTGAGGGATCAGAAATCCAGCTCCTGTTCCGAGCAGGATTTGGGAAGAGGGATTGTATGGATACAGAGGAGAGCATCAGCCCTGTGAGTCCTCCCACAGAGATGATGTGAGGCAAAAGGAGGAAGGGAGGGGAGAAAGGGCTCTTTCAGGGAGTTTGGCAAAGAAGACAGTGAAGAGAAGACACGTGTGAGAGAAGTAGGAGGAGAGGGGAGAAGTAGTCCAAGAGTTCCCATCGACATTAGGGAAGAGATGACTGTGTAGGCAGTTTGGACACAGGCAGGAGAGAGCAGAGCAGCCTTGGAGGAGAGGAGAGCTGGTAAAAGGCCTTCAGAGAAGACAGTGGCTGACTTAGTAGGCAGCCTCTTGACAAAAAGCAGTGAGTTTCCTTTGGGCCTTCCAGCAGAACCTCCTGGCATCTCAGCCTTTGCCTCCCTCCTTTTCTCTCTCCTTTGAGGTGGGGTCACCTGAATGTGCAAATTCAGCCTGAAATCAGTGTCCAGCATCACCTCCTGCATCAACCTGTACCAGGACAAGAGGAGGCAGGAAAGGCGACATAAAGATGGGATAGACAGCATAAAGCATGTGGCACATGGGCCTCTGTTTTATCAGGACTTTATCTTAACCTGTTTTCTCTGAAAATAGGGACAATCCTTGGTGAGCAGTCTCTGTTTCTCCTGCCTCACCTCAAGATCTAAAACCAGTGAGAGGCTGGAGAATTTCCTTCTAATTAACTTAACAAAGGCTAGGTTAATAAGCAGCTTGATCATAGTCTGAGTTCCTATATGGGAAGGAGATTTTGGCTAGTGAAGAGCTCTTTAATCTATCGGACAAAAACATAACAAGATCAAATGCTGGAAGTAGAAACCAGAAAAGATTAGAAATAAGGAAATGCTTTTGTTACAACAGGGGTAATTAGCCATTGGAACTATTTATCTCAGTACGTAAGGGATTTGCCATCACTTTGAAGTGTCTAAATGAAGATGGGATATTCTCGTACAAGAAATGTTCTAAGTCAGCTGGTAATTATGAGCCTGATGCAGGAACTGCTTTGCTTAATTCACCAGCTTGTGCTTTTCATCAGTTTTTAGATTGGCTGATTCTTACGGTTCTTTTGAGCTCCACAATTTGGGAACCTATAAGAAATCAGGGATAGTGCTGATGAGCCGAGCACCTGAGAGTACAAACACTGGCACTGGGAAGTAGTAGAAAAGTGCAAAAGGCTCTTTCGAAGCAGGAAAGAGAAATCTGTGCCAACATTTACTCACAACTTGGTGACTCTGCTGGAAAGAAAATGGCTTTCCTGTGTTTCAGCAGGGATCTGTCTGCAAACCCACCTTAGGCTGGATTTTCCAGAGGTGGCTGGAGATGTTGTCACCTCATCAGACTCATCATGGCACATGGTTCTGTCACAGGACTGACAATGCAGTGGCTTTCTTGTCCCAGCTCGTAGCATCCATCTTTCAAGCAATTCCCAAACATAATTTATCCACTCCCTGGCATCCCTTCCTGGCTTCTCGTTATCCTTGCTCATTTTATGGGTAAGGATGGTTGGGGTGGGGTGGAGATTTCATTCAGGCAATTAGGGAAAGGAGCTGTCAGAGCTGGGATTAATACTTGGGGCTTCAGAGCACCATCTCATTTTAAAATTACTAATGGAGTGCTAGGAAACGTACGTCTGCTGTTGGCCTGAATTTGATCTTCCTTTCTTAAATAAGAATAATAAAAGAGGGAAGGAGGCTGGAGGAATGCTGCAGTACGGAGTGGGCTCCACTGGGAGCTGGGTAGGGAGTGCCAAAGGCTTCAGTGCTCGTTTGTGTCTCTGGCAGCCTGACCCTGCCGTGAGGATAATCAAGTTTAAAATTAAATCAAATTTCAAATGTTAAACCAGCCAATTAAAGACGTAACTGCATCAAAACATACATTTAAAAAAAGTTTTTGTTTACTCTCTCATGATTAATTCATTTAGCAAGAAAACTTTAGTTTGTACAAAATACTTGTTAAATTGGTCATGAGCAGTTGAGGGAGTGAAGATGCAGCGACACAGAGGTGTGTAGGAGGGCAGCAGTTACCCAAAAACTCACCTGAAAATCCCTAAAGATGCGGCTGAATGAGTTTTGTGGGGAAGATCTTTTCCTACCACGAACCAAACATGATGTATCTGTTTTTCTGACTGCATGGCTGGAGGCATGATTGCTGTTTGTGGCCCGTCCATTAACCTTAAAAGTGTCTTTGATCAAATAACTTACCGTCTCTTGCCTTTGATTTCCCTTGATGTCTCCCTTCAGAAGACTGAGTAGCTGGCGAGTTGAATGCTGGGCTCTTGGAAGTTACCCCTTACCTGTGAGTTCGCAGCATCAGCTGATAGCTGTGAATTATGGTCTCTTGTTTCAGGCATCTCGGCACCCCTGAATTTCAGGATCTTTACTGTATCTTTAGGCAGGTTGATGTTTATTTCACCTCTAGCCTGTTAGATAGGCTGGCATATTCTGGAAGAATTTTATTTTTCTATCTTGACATTCCTCATGAAATGTTGCTGTTTGAACCTTGGTGAACACCTTTCACTAGTGAGGGAAGGTGGATTACAGGTGTGTCTGTCCTTTCACATTTTACCAGATGAGCTGAGGGTTGCCAGGTTCAGTGCATTGGAATATTCCTGAAAGCTTCTTGCTTCCTCCTGTTTTCACCTCTTAGTGTGGCAGTGGTTATTCTGCCAGTTTGAGACTCCGTTCATGAATGGCAAGTGCAGATTTCTGACACTAAAGCAGTGAGAAGGGACTGGCTGCTGAAGGAACCCCTCAAAATCATGAGTCTTACAGAGAGAGAGGGGCATAGCACCAATGGATCAGCAGCTGAGAGAGGAAAGGCAGAGCCAGGGTCCCCAGGCCCAGGTGGGTGACCTGCTTTGCTTTGGCTGTGGGTTATGGACCTCCTGGGTGGCAGTGGCCAGGGGACAGACAGTGACTCCATTCCATATGGTCAGCCCAGGGATGCTGACCTGGAGAACCACTTGTTCACACTTTGTCATTCCCAGGGTAGCTGGTTCCAGAGATTTTCAAGAGAATTTGGTTGGAAAGTGCTGAGATGAAGTCGTAAGATGTAGAGTTTGCTTTTCATCGTCCAGCAGTGGTTACTTTGTGAGGAAAGGAGGAAATTTGGCATTCAGAGGCTTGAATTCCTGATGTCTTTTTCATCCCTCCCCTCCTTTCTGTTCAGGAGTAGACTGGGACTGGAAGCAGTTGCTGCAAGTTTGCAGTCGCCTGAACTTTTCGTAATTAATTAATCCCATCTTTATTCACACAGCACTCTCTTTGCCTCAGACCGTGGGTAATAAACACCGATCAAGCAAGCAGAGATGATAAATTATCTATTTAATAATTAACAAATTAGTCCTAACAGATGGAACCAAAACAAATTTGTCTGTATGTGCACACAGCACACGGCTTGCCTTCCGCTGTTTGTCACACTGAGACATCACCAGGGATTTTGGCATTTCTCCACTGACAGTCACCCTCATGTGCCACTTGGGCTGGTCAGGAGTTTATCTCGGGGTCTGCTCTGACTGTCTGGATGTGACATTGTCCATGTGCCAGCAGTGGATGAATGAGGCAAAGCAAGAGGTCGTAGAGGAAGAGCACGATGGAGAAGAGAGGGCGATCCCAGCATTTTATGATTAGTTAAGATGCGGGAGCATCCCTGCAGAAGGATCAGCTGTCCATTGTGATCTGTTATGTTGAATTAATAGAAATTATAGTCCCTGTAATTCTCTCTCTTATTATCTAGCAAAGAATAAAAAGTCAATGCACTGCTGAGTTAAATAAACATGAGGCACTACAGTCATATGAACACAGTATCCTGTGAGCTAACTGGGCATATATTATTCATCTCCAGTTATTATTCATGACCTTTCCCTCACACCGTCATGGCTCCATCACTTGTGAATTTATAACGTCATTAATAATGAGTGTCAATTAATAATGTATTTTCATTATATCCATTGGGTGTATTTACAGCATTCATAATGCATTCAAATAACTGATTTGAGGTGTAAAAATAAAACCACAGCTCTTCCACGGGCCCTCACCTTTTTGATTTTGAAGAGTCACTATTTCTGTGGATAATCCTTCCTGCTCCCATTGCTGTGTGGCCATGCTGTGTAATAGCCTGCCATCTGCCACCATCACGCTTAAAAGGGCTTGAATCAAAGCAGGAAACATCGTTATTGTGCGATATTAGAAGAAGATGATCCACAAATTCATCATTATTGAGAGCGACACCGGAATGGCGAGAGCATGGGAAAGGTTGGAAGTTCAGCTGTCTCCTTCTGCTCTCCCCCACCAGTTGTGTTTGGCTGGAATTGAGGAGCCCGTTCAGGTGGAAAGAGGCGCCTTGGACTGAGCCAGGCTCCGGGAAGCGCTGTGACGGTCCTGGGAGCACGGAGATTTGCCGGGGGTGTTGCTGGGATGTGTACCTAGGACCAACACACCGTGGCAGGTCACACTGTTGTGCTTTATTTTAATTGAAAGACGCCTACCTCATTTCCTTCCTCATCTGCGGCAGTTTAATCCTCAGGTTTTTTAGAACCTGAAAGTTTTTGCAAGCTCTCCTTTCCTGTTTTAATTTTTTTTCTCACGAAGAAAACTCTAAAATACTTTGGTTTCTCACAGACATCTCTTCGCTGTCTCTGCCTAGGAAAGTGCTGGTGTGCAGATCATTAGCTGGCTTTGGACACCGGAGTCTGAACGCTGGAGACTCAGGACAGATAAGCAGTTAACATAACTAATCCTCTTTCAGTTCCACTTCATTCCTCTTCGTGTATGCTGATAATTCTTATTTTATTTTGTCAGCAGTACTTTGAGTTGCATTTCCCGGGTTCTATTTCAGTGTTCACAGCCCCATGGTAACACTCAACCAGTAAATAAAATTCCCCTTTTATCTGTTCCCCATTATAGGCATAGGCTGTGTGCTTTTAAACAGCTCCAGGAACACTGAGTGCAGTGAAGGAACCGCCTTCAAAGCACCTCCTTGATATTCAGACAGGACAGGAAAAGCTGCCACTAGCCCCCTGGAATTAGAAGCACTTAACAGAAGAGCCAGTTGGATATCAGTAGGAATTTATATTATTTTCTCCTCTAACAAACAGGATTTTTAAATAAAGCTAAAGCTGACACGTCTGGCTGAGTCCCTGCCCTTTGTGAGAGTTGCAGCTTCACCAGATGACAAAGGGTTGAGCAATGTGAATTCTGGGTATCCTGTGAGCTTGCTGGAAACAGCTGCAAGGAGGTGTAAAGAGGGAGGCTGCAGAAGAAAGCCATGAGCAGGGGCCAGTAAGTGAGCTCTTTTGTATCGGTTTTAATCAAAACATAATGAGGAGAGCTAAAGCTTAAAGCAAAGGAGGGATTTTGCTTGTGTCAGCCTAGAGGAGGGAGCCATTAATTTCACTCTATCATTTTGAATTGCTTTCTAGAGCGCTTGCTAATCCATCTTCTCCAGCCAAACACTTCTCTCTGCCTATCATCGTTCATTCTTTTGGATTTAAATTATGAGTCTGTATTAATTTAAGTATCTCCCTTTGCTTCTGGTTTTTGTGTTTGCTTATTGAACCCATTTTGGACCCCTGAAAAAAGTTTCATGCTCCGCTTGAGCGGCCCAAGTTAGCTGGGAGCCTGTGCACCTTTTCCTTTGGACAGCATTGTCAGAACAAGCCAAGCAGTGACGGATGTGATCCGGAGTCAACGAGTGTGTACAGTGGATAAATGTGCCTGACGCTTTGTGATAGAGCTGGTAATTACATTTCACAGTGAGTGGTATTAATAGTGAAAGGAGGCTCTGGCAATGCTGCATGAGAATTGGTAACAGGAGAGGCTGTAGGGAGAAGGGAGAGTCATTTATTAACCTGACGAATTATGGAAAAGTGGACTTTTCCTCAGAATGCCGAGGAACTTTCCTAGACACGATGCCTTTGAGATAACTCGGGGCTTTTGGTGACAGTGATGATATTGAAACCTCTTTTCTTCCTTTTTACCCCATCTCCGACTCTTATGGCTCCCATCTCCCTGCTCTTGCTCAAATACTACATCACTTGGCTTTACAGTGCATAGAGACGGTGCTTGGCTAGGCATTCACAGATCTTGAGGTCTGAAGTTCAAAAGTTTTAGAAGATTTTTGAACCCATGGAAGAAAAGGTGATGAACTCAGAGGAGAGTCAGCTGTTGGTGTCCGGTGATTATGAGGCACATGGGACAAATGTCCTGCAAGGCAGGATTCTCCATCAGCATGGGCTCGGGGAAAGATCTGTGCCTGTGAAGGAGAACTGCCTATGCTGGGAGACTTCCCAAGAAGCAACAGAAACTGTTGTACCTCAGTCTTCCCTGGACAATTTCTTATAATTACATCTTCCATATGAAATGTCTTTGAGGGAGAAAAGTAGTCTGTGCCAAACTTAATATTTTATGAAAGGTCTTCTCCTATGGATCCTTCTGCTCCTCCCTACTCACACCTCACATTCCAGCCACTCCCTTGATTTTCCTGAGGTCTGTCAGCATTTGCTGCGTGCCCAGTGCTGTGTCCAGGCTGTTTCCCTTCCATCCCAGCAGCTGTGAGAGGGATGGTGCCAGTCCAGCCAGTCCATTAGAGCTCAAAAGGGATCTGAGGTGCCTTCCAGCAAAGGCAGCGCCACCGGCGCAGCCGACACACGAGGCCCCGGCTGCTGAGCTGTGCAGCTCCCTCCTGGGGTTCTTAAAAGGAAAAACGTGCCAGCTCTGGGAAGGGGGACAGCATGACGATGGAAACAAGCCTGAGCTGGAGAGAATTGGCAGGATTTTAAGGTATTAGAAGTGCTCCAGAACCAGAATGATTTAACGGTGTGATTACTTCTTAATGCAACACACAGAAGGTTTTTTATTAGATTTCCCCCTGCCCCATTCGTTCCTTCTAAGTGCTGTGGAAACAGGCAGCTTGAAATAAACACCTAGGGCTGTTATACTGTATCACTCAGTTTAATTAACTTTTAAATCATATGATGTCACCTGGATATCTCTCTAAATTCTACAAGCCTAGGAGACAGCAATAGCTGCAGTTCTATTCAATTCCCCCCTCTGATAAAATCACCTTCTGGAGGCTGCAGGGTTCTCCTCCGCCCTTTCCTCCCTTACAGATGTTCTCTTGGCTGGAACCAAGTGACTTGTAGCTTAAGGGCTTGAAAATCTGTGCTGTTGAGTTAATGTTGGGTGGTGTCTCTGCAAGTTGGGGTCGGTGAAGCAGCTCTGGTGCTCAGAATAACTTTACACTGATGGTCTCACAGGTTCTGTACCCACACAGCAGTTCATGCTCTTGGTCATGAGCTGGTCTTACCCAGCAAGTGACAGACAGAGGAGTGCATTAGGAAGAGACAAAATGTGTCCCATGGTGCTTTCAGCTGCTTGGCAGGGAAGTCTTTTATTATTAATTTTTGCTCTTTTCTGATACAAGTGGCCTTTGTACTGGTGATTCCCCTACCCTGAGAAGGTGCCAACAGTGCATATTCCCTGGGTGGGGTCTGTCAGAGCCTGTAAATGATGCTGGTACCATCCATCCATCCATCCAACAACTTGTAGGCATTTAGAGCAGAATGACAGGGGAAAGAGCTAAAACAGAAAATTGTCTGGTCCCTTCCTCAGCCCAAGGGAAGGACCAATCCACGGGGTCTGTGTCTCACAGCCAGGCTGCTTGCACTGAGTCTCTCCTGTGCACAGGAAGCTGAATCTCAGAGGAGTCTTACATTAACTGTTAGGGCTAATCCTTTAGGATGTTTATTATTTCAGAAGAAAAAACCCAAACCAAGCAGTGAAGTTTTTAGTACTGATGGAGAAGATGAACACAGAATACTTAGGATGAAGGTGCCGTGATTTTCTGAGCACTTCAAGTTCAAAGAGCCCTAAAAGCATGAAGGAGAGCCCACATTTAAGGAAATTATTGAGAGATGCCTTTAAGATGTCTAAGCAAGAGAGCTAAGAGGTGAAACAGATAAGAAGTAAACCTGGCAATTATTGGCACAGAAATTATGATGGCTGAATATGAGAAAGGAAAAAACCACTGAAAAAGAGAAGACCAAGGGCTGCCCTCAGCATGATGTGACCAAGAGGGTTTGTGGAGCAAGAAACAGAGAGGTCAGCGTTGGGTTAAAGGAGTGCATGGACATAAGAACTGGGAGAAGAGCACTGGGAAGCTTTAAGGGTTAATAGACCAGATAAGGGTATGAAAAGACCTGCTGGTGAGAAATGGAAGGGTTGGAAAAGGCCACTAGAAAGGTCTCTCTCTCTCAGGTGACTCCTGAGGTGGAGGTGGAATTGATTGGCCGTGCAACAATGTCACTGCATCCGTTTCATCTTTATTTAAAGTTCCTCCTTTTGTGTGTGAGCTCTCTCCACACCCTCGGCAGTGTGAGTGAGCTGGGCTGCTGTCAGCTCTGTACCTTCCTGCTGTGCTCCTGCCCCTCCTTTGATGGTACATCCCGGATATTTCCCTCCAGCTCATCTGATTTGCAGAAACCCAAGTGATTCTTAAGCTTTTTTGCGTTTGGGTTTTTTTTTCCTTTTTTTCCATTTTCTTCCCTGTGCTCTCTCTGAATGCATTAAAAATGGGAGGGCTACATAAATGCAAGTCAAACCCAAGATTCCCGAGACCATTAGCATGTAGTGCCAACGTCATCCTTGCAGGAGTATGTGGGTTGGTCATTACAAGGCCCTTGGCAGCTCAAGTGGTGATGAATTTGCAGGATGTCATTAAGCTGCCAGGATTTCTCTCTGCCAGTCAAAGTGCAAGTTAAAAAGCTCCACCATTTCCATAAAACAGGGAAGGAAGTGGGTTGGGGCATGGCAAACACTTGGAGTGAGCAGTGCTTCAGTGATGCAAAGGCAGCTCTGAGCAAGGGAGGAGCTGTTCAGTTCGAATGCTCTATTTTGATCTCTTTCCTCTGCAGCTTTTCTGACCAAGTTTTCCACCTTCTTCTGTCTGTGAAACGGGAGTGAGCTGAAGTGGCCGTTTCACGTTGCTGCATCTCTGGGAGTCGCCTGACATTGGGGCTTTGTTTCCTCCCGGAGAAGGTCAAACGTGGTGCTGGGGGAGCAGCCGGCAGGAGCTCCCAGGAAATAATCAATAGAGGGAAGGTGGGGGATGAGCGAGCAGGACTGAGAGATAGCATCTAGCCCATGGTTAATAAGAAGGGGAGAGAGAGGTGCAGAGCCAGGAAGCCGGGGAATGTATTAGGAAAGCCAAGACCCGGCGAGAAACTGCATGATAATGAGGCAGAGGTGATAGCAAAATGATAAGTCAGCAGAGCTGGACGGGGTGGTAATGTCCAGCTTTTCAATTCCAGGCAGGTAGTGCTGCGTTTGCAGGAGCTGTGGCTCCTCAGGAGCAGCAGACATGCGCCTGTGAATGTGAAACGGGGCGGGCGGGAGCTGGGCACCGGCCTGCACATGCGCTTGTTCCCAGAGCTGAGCTCAGGGAGGGTAGATGTGGGACCCTGAGCGAGAGGCAGAGAGGGAAGGGAGAATTTGTCCCTGTGGTTCTACAGGCTGATGGAGCCGGGGCCCATGGAGCAGCACTGTTGCCCCTGGCCCAGTGTTGTGCACAGGGAACTCGGAGGTCCTGGTGCAGCTGACCTTGGTTTTCAAGGACGTGGCTGGTGGTGTCACAAGTGCTCTGCAGGCTGGTTATGGATGGGCCTGTGATAGACCTGTGCACGCAGCCAAAAATGAATAGCCTGCAAGAAAGCTGAGTGGGATAAGTGCACCTGCTGTGAGGCCACTGGAGCAAGGAGGGGACGGGGAAGTTGGTATATTTTTATTTCACGTTCAGGAGTGCCCAGCCCCTGAAGCCATAATCTGCTGATAAAGGCTGAAATCTGCTGATAAAGGCCTAGTTAAATTCCAGGTTTCCTTAAATACAGGAGGCAATGCTGCCAAGGGTGACCCAGCCCTTTGCTTCCCCACCCAGTAAATCCTCCCAGTCCAGAGCTGAGACGCTGCCAGGCAAGGGGACAGGTAATGCTGGCATGACCCCCATTTTTTGGTATTTCATTATCGTGGTTAACATAGCTACATATGTGAGTTCAGGAACAAGCAAAATGTCCCATTTCTTAGTCCAAGGTTTTCTGACTGTCTCTTGGTGCTGGAAGGCAGCATCTCTCAAATTCTCAAATTGTCTTTTTTTTTTTTTAACCCCCAGAACAAGCTGTTTAATATTAACACTGATTACCCAATTGCTCATTTCAGGGAGAGCAATGGCAACTTTCAGAGCTTTAGGGACTTAATTTTCTTCTGGATTTATGGGCAGCCACCCAGATCTCTCCAGCCTGGTTTCTTTTCTCCGTCATCTGTATTTTTGCAGAGAACACCTTAGAGATATTCGAGTACAACTTATTTCATACTGATCCTTGGCTTCCCCCATGTTTTCTGCTTCCTTGTTAAGTATAACAGTGTGTTTATGATATTTTTAACATTTTTACAGAAGATCAAGCCAGTCAGGATACAGCTACAACACCCTGGAAAGACAGATATATCTGACATACTTGACTGTGAACTGTCAGCATCTAGGGGGTGATAGTGGATAAGGTAAGGAAGAGTTGCCTGAAGAACATTTAGAAAATGAGAGAAAGCTCTGTTCTTCCAAGGCATCACCTGAGGAGGATCTACTGCAAATTACCAGCAGACAGTATTTTACCAGCTCTGAGCTATAAATGACTTTTATTTAAGTTTGAGACTACATGTGGAGGTCACTGTGCTAAAGTCTCTCCACCCTTCAGTGCAGGCATTCCCCGGGTGCTGCGAGCTCTGTGCAAGAACTGAGTCTGCATTTACAGCGAGTGTCCTGGTGTCTCGTTAAACCATCAGTGCTTGGAGAAAGTGCTAAACCCTAATAGGTTTTCCACAAGCATCTGCCTGGGAAGAGGGAGAAGTGTCACAAAGTGACATGTCAACAGAGGCCATGTGGTTTGTGCTCCTCACACTGCACATCATTTCTCACCCGTGCATACTCTCCTCCCATAGGATGAGAAGCATGAATCAGTCATACTGCCTGCTCTGTGTCCCATAAATTAGAGAAAGATGCAGCTGGTTTGTCTTCTCGTTTTCTGTGCTCTTTAATTGCCTCTTCATTATATCATCCAGTGTCCCTTTCTCCAGCCTCTTTCATATCCATCTTGGAGAATGATGAGCAGTCGTGTGTGACATGCCCGGAAGGTGACTGTCAAAACACACTGAATTATGCAGTGGTCCAGCATTCCTTTCTTCTCTCTCTCTTTCTCCTGTAAGTATTGCGGGAAGAAGAGTTGCAGTGATCGATTGGAAGCTCAGGATTTCCTTTCAGATTTGGGCGGAACTCTTTGGATTTTGTGTAGTTTAAAATGTAAACTTTGGCAAGTCTTTTGGAGTGTTGAGGCTTTCCACACGGTTGGTACGGAGCGTTGTGGAGTCTCCCTCTCTGGAGACATTCGAGAGCTGTCTGGACACACAGTCCAGAGTGTGGTACTCCAGAGAACCTACTAGAGCAGGGAGAGGTGACCCACTGTGGTCCTCTCCACCCTTACCCACGCTGTGACACAATCCTGGGGTTCTGTGAATCACTCCACACACCCCACTGTGAACTCCTGCTTGTTCCCTGCTTTGTGTTCCCAAATTTTTTTTTAGTTTCGAATGACTGACTTAATTGGCTTTCTGATGGCCAGATACTGTTGTGTAATGACATCTTCCCAGGGATTAATCTGTTTTTTTCCTCCTTAATTTAAGATGCCTGGGACTAGTGCTGTGCTGGCCTGGGCAGATCCCAGCTCTCCCTGTCCATCACTACCATAAAGCTGTGGTTGAAGAAACCCTTTCTCCCTTCAGGCAAAGCAGGAGGAGATGCCTGCAGGCTGTGCTGACATTATCCTTGAGAGCTGTGCCCGAGCTTGGCGGCAGCTCCCAGGGCCAGGTGGCTCCATCCAGCTGTCCCCATCCCCTGTGGAAGCAGCGCCAACATTCCCATATGGCTGAGCAGTGCTCCATGGGGACCCCGTGACATGGGATGGGCTGGGGACAGGATGGGAGCCACCTTGGCAGCCACACAGGGAGGCAAACGGGCAGTGCAGGGGGACCCTGAGGCAGTGGTGTCCCCAGGCTGGGAACTGAGCCATGGCTGGGTCTGTCCAGCCAGCCCTGAGGGCCGGGCTGTGCTGCTCGGAGAGGAGGAGGAGGTTCTCCAGGGACATGCTTTTTAGAGCATATTGCAGTCACAAAATTTAATTGACACATTTCAGAGTCTTAAACCTGAAGTGCAGCCTCGGGAAGAGGAAATGCCTTTTAGGCTTCTTTAAAGGATCCAGGATTTTATGTAATAATAACAACAACAACAGCAATAATAATAACAACAACTACTTAGCTAGGACCTACACAAAATCATTGATGTTTGCCTTTGCCATCATCTTAATGTGCATTTTGCTGATGCACAACTCCTGGTTGGTACTGTTGCATAAATAAAATAAGCCCTGTTAATTTTAAACTACTTGAGAAACATATACATGCAAAAACGTAAAGCTCACAGAAAAAAGGCAAAATCAGCAGGAAAAGAGGGAGATTATTTTCAACAGTGCCCTTTTAATTAAAGCAGTAATTAATTCTTCTCCCTGACATGCACATACAGATTACTCTTTTAAAATATTCCTGCTTGAAATAAAATGACTTAAAGCTACATAGCAGAAGAACAGATCATAAATCTAAAGGAGAAAAATCAGCACTGTGTGTATTTTGAGCACTCCTTTGGAATCCAAAATGGTCACTGGAATGCATGCCATAAAATCTAATGGCAAGGTGAACAAAATACTCCTCGAGACCCGAGTGCTGAGAACAGGCAGAGGCTTCTTGCAGGCACTGGGGCCGATGAAGTGGAAAATGGAGTTAATATATTTTGCACATACACAAATCAAACCAACTGCTCCCTTCCAGGGGACAAAATGCATCCTACTCTTGGTCTAGATGCACTATATTGCCATAGCTTTTTCTGGCCTTACGGACTTCGAAGGTTGCTCAGGGAGGAATCTTGCTTGGAAAGTGGATGTGGAAGCAAGAGATCGCTTTAGGAAGGGTGGGAGAAGGGCAGAAGCAGGCACAGGTGGGAGGAGGGGTGGTAGAAAGCCAGTGATAGTGCAGCACCAGAGTTGGGCTGGACATGGGACCAGCTCTCCTACACTGGGCAGTGGTCACTGCCCCAAGGCTGCCAGAGTTCCAGAAGAGTTTGGACATTGCTCTCAGGTGGAATTCTTGCGCTGTGCAGGGCCAGGAGCTGGACTCAGTGATCCCTGTGGGTCCATTCCAGTTCAAGATATTCTGATTACTCAGCCAAGGGAGGTGCCAGGAAGCCTCTGGGGGCCTGTTTCTCTAGGTGGGGGCTGTGGAACACGGATGGTTTCACTGGGGGGAAGCAGCCTTGTTGTGAGGGTCTGTGCTTCGATTGTGGTGATGGAGAAATGACAGAGAAATGTGGAGAAAAAAGAGGGCAAGACATCAAAGGCTGGTGGTGGAGAGGCCAAAGGTGAAGAGAGGGAGAAAAGAGATGAGTTTAAGGAGGAATGCAGGCATCCATTGCTTACACCATTTTTATTATATTATCACACAATTCCCTTTCTAACTCCCTCAGCTGTGCCAGAGGAAGCTGCAGCGTGGCAGCCAAACCCCAGCTTGCAGCCATTTGCTCCCACCCAACATCTCTGCGAGGCAGCAGCAGCGCCTGAGCTCGGTCTCTCAGCGCCCTGGAAAGCCGGTGAAAAGCTCTGGGCACAGCAGGGAGGCATCTCACTGCTTCCCTGTAATTAGACTTGTGAAAATGCCTCCATGGAGAAGAAAAGCCTGAAGAGCTTGCTCCTGGGTGGGAGATTTCTCCCGAGGGCTGCTCCTGCAGGCAGGTAGTGCCAGCCCGGCTCAGGATTGCATTGCTGAGTTGTGCTGCCCAGCCAGGGTTTAATTTCTTATGGCGGTGATTAAGACTACTCATTTAGGGACATAAAAGGAGTTGGCCCTGTAATTGCATGTACAGATGTTTCCAGACATAAAGCAAAATGATGCAGGGAGACTATAGCATCCTGCTCGCTGTTCCGAACAGGGAGAGCGGTGCCAAGATGAGGAATTAGAAGGACAGCATGAAAAATAAACCTAAGGAGCTTTTATGCACCTGTACAGGAGATCCTACTGGAATGGCCGTCAAAGGAGAGGCGAAAGGAGAATGTGTGTGGGGGAGGATGGAGTTCATGTTGTCCATGCCGGGTTGTTTTTCTGCACCCAGGGCAGGCTCTGGGCCACAGAGGCACAATCAGCAATGCAGCCACAAAGTCCTCACCAGCCCAGTCTCCAGTGGTGCTAATTAAAAGAAAAGAGTTTCTTCCATTTCCTTTTTGACAAAATGATTTCCACACATCACTTCATTCGGTTACTTTTCTCCAGAGACTGGCAAGCCAGGGAAACGCTGTTCCCTTTGTCGCTGCTGTTAATTAAGCCAGGGCTGAAGCACCCTGGTGAACCTCAGGTACCTCTCAATTTGCAGAGGGTGTTGCAGCGCTGAGATGAGCTCAGAGCTGGAGACAGGTTTCACCAGGAGCCCCAGAGGTCCACAGAACCCTTGATTACAGGAGGGAAGTCTGGTTCATCCAAACTCTGGAGGTACAAAGGAGTTGTAGTCCTGTATTTCCACCTGCTAGAATGATCTAAAAATTACTTCTTTTTTTTGTCTCTAATGAACCTCAAGTCTTGTCTCGTTCAGCTGAACGCAAAGAGGACATGGTGTCGTAGGGGACCAAGAGGATGCTTCCCAGGAGCTCCACACCAAGTCTGCTCCTTAGCCTTTTGCCTTGGGCATGTGCTGCTGCTCCCTGCTGCCTCTCCTGCTTTTAATGAAGTCCCACATGGCTGCAGAACCTGTCAAAGACGTCTGCAAACCTCCTCTCTGCAGGGGCCTCATGTCCTTCGGAGAAAAGTGAGGGGTTTGCTCTTGCTTTCCTGTTTGTGACCTCTCAGCCTACTCTCTGGTGGACTAAAAGGAGCATTTTCTTTACCAACCCATCTTTCTGCAGCTTGGATTCAGGATCTGAGGAGGAGAGACGTGGTACATACCAGATTTCCCTGGATTGCTGGGATTTGCCCTTTGTGTGTATCCAGGCAGGTGTAGCCCGTCCTCATTCAGTGCCACGTTCCACCTCTAAGTGCCAGTGCTTCTCCAGGTACCAGTGGCTGCAGTTTTCTGTGGTGGGACCCACCCCTGCATAAGCACCTTTCTTCTTTCTTTTAACAGTTCCAGTTTAATTTTTTGCTTGCCCTTGATCAGCACTTGGCACTGACTGACTTTGGTCTAGAGAGTTTGTGCAAGTAAAGGCAGTCACAGCACGTGTCATTCGTGGAGATGAATGGTTAAATGTCTCAGGTTCAGCTCATAGCACTGATTTCTTGGGTCTTGTCTTTGTTTGTTTCAGGGCACATCCAAGTTTTGAGGACAGCTAAAGGTGATGGAGATGACACCTTAATTGAAAGGGGTCAAAGTGCTGCATATTTCTCTTGCATTAACATTCTGTGCATATTCCTTTTTAAAGTGAAAGGCTCTGTCCACTGTCCCTTGCTGGCCTTCAGAAAGTGAACTCCTGGTAAAGGGCTTAAAAGACAATATTAAAAGGGGAGAGAAAATACTGAAAAGGGAATTACAGATCCAATAAAAATTGCTCTCCAGAGTAGACAGTATCTGCTGGACAAGAAATATATTTGAGTTTCTGACTAGCTGCAAAATACCTGATCCACGGCAAGTCCTGAGCAGAGGGTGAGCCTGGTGCTCAGTTAATCATCAAAGACAAGCAGAGGACACTCAGCTTGCACAGGGATCAGGTCTGAAGCCACCTCATGCATATTGCAGTGGCTGTGCCTGCGCGGGTGCTGGAGCGCTGATGGAGCATCAGCCGCTGCGGAAGAATTTGCTGATGCCTCTTGGTGTGAGCAGCCTGTGCTGGTAGGGATGGATTGCCTGGTCCGGGAGGGTGACAGCCAGCCCACTGCATCTTTGTTCACCAGGTGCTTGGGGTACGTGGTGGTCACGTGGAGATCTTTGGTGGTCTGGGGTTTGAGGAGTTCTGAAAATGGGAGGTTCTGCGCTTTCGCCCAGTGCATTGGTCTCAGCTTTCCTCTGGAGTGGGACAGGTTGTTTGGGCATCCAGGTGTCAACAGCAGATGTTACCTCTAAATCCCTCTGCTTTGTGAGGGATTATTGCCTATTGCACTCATCCTATGCAGATTATCCCATGGGTAATTGAAGATTTTTCATCAGTATCTCCCTATTCTGGCTCTGACCGCAGAAGGGAGAATCCCACCAGCAGACAGCGCAGAAGGCAGCAGCTCCAATTCTGCCTGTGCTCAGTTCCCTGAATGCTTTTGTGTTGCAGGCTGATAATTTTTGGGTTGGGCTCGTTCTTTCAGCGGATGCTCTTTGTGCTGGCGCCTTTCATCGAGCGCAGAGCGAGCGGGGGTGGGACAGGCAGGGTGCTGGCACAGCCCCCTCTCTGAGCAGGGCGTGTGTAGGGCCTCCTGGAGACTTTGTTGGAGTCTTTCTAAGAGCATCTGCCTCCAGTTGGGGTAATTAGTACTCTCAAGCTGTAGTAGTGAGGATCTCGCTGATGGAATATGAAAGTGAGCAAAATGTCAGTTCAGCACTGCGTGGAGGCCTCACTGACACACAGGCTGCTTCTGAAATTGCTGGCATTTTTTTCACTTAATTGCCTTTTTAATCATAGTGAAATTGCTCCTATTTGCATGAATATTCCAACAGCAGGATCAGTTTGCTCTTGTCACAGATACTCACTACATATCACATTCAGTTTTGCTTAATATGCCTCATATTTAGAGGATCAAACTTCTTTCCCTCTGTTTTATTCTTTTGTTTCCCTGTGGCTGCCACAGGATGGGAAAATATTTTTTTGTTTATTTCAAAAGACACCTTGAAATAAATTAAATCTCTGGAGAAGAGAAGGCTCTAGGAGATCTTATAGCAGACTTCCAGTACAGGGACTTGTAAGTCCAGGGACTTACAAGGGCGTGGGGTGATGGGACGAGGGGGAATGGCTTCAAACTGACAGAGGTTAGGGTTAGATTAGATATAAGGAAGCAACTGTTCCCTGTGAGGGTGGGGAGGCCCTGGCACAGGGTGCCCAGAGAAGCTGTGGCTGTCCCTGGATCCCTGGAAGTGTCCAAGGCCAGGTTGGATGGGGCTTGGAGCAACCTGGGGCAGTGGAAGGTATCCCTGCCCATGGCAGGGGGTGGAACTGGATGATCTTTAAGGTCCCCTCCAACACAAACCATCCTATGATTTTTTTTTTTTTTAATTATTATGTGTTCTGCTCTGCCCCTTACCTGCTGCCAAGCTCCCTGAAAGCTCCCTCAGAATCAGAAAACAAAATTCGTGGGAGTGATTCCTGGGAGTGGCCCTGCTGCTCGCTCTGCCAGCATCAGCGTGAAGTGCTCCTGATGCAGCGTGAAATGAAAAACCTCTTGCACCTGAATCGTCCTTGTCGCTGCCAGCACTGCTCGGGACCGGTGTAACTGCTGGGCACGGGCATCTCTGCCTAGGCTGAAGGTGGCTTGTACAAACCACACCACGATTCAGTGTTCAGGCTGTTCACAGGACAAGCGGCTGCAGAGGGGACAGGCAGCTGAGGGACAGCACAGAGCAGGGAGGCAGTGACCTCAGCAGCCCAGCCAGGGTGGTACCCCAGGGACAGACCTTGCCTGGGTGGCTGTGCTGGTGCAGCTGGAGGAGCTGGCACAGCCAGGGATGCCCTTTGCCCTGAGCTCTCCCTGCCAGAGCAGGAGGGAGGGCAGCACTCCAACCTGCACTGGAGACCTGGCTCCATCACTGCCCTTGGCTCCTTAGCAGGAGGAGGATCTGCATCCTCCAGGAGGTGTTGGAAACAACCTATGTTGTTTGGGACACACATGAGGAGGATGTCACAGCTCTCTTAGATGGATATGCTCAGGTGTTGGTAGGGGGCAGTGAAAACCTTGCTCAGTTAGCAGCACACGAGGATGGACCCAACCACTTCCAAGGCAGTAAAGCAGTGGGAAACAGGCTGAGCCATCAGTCATCTCCAACTGTCAACTTTTAAGCAGAAAACATTGATTTTAATGGTAATTTCTGCATAAAAATTAATGGCGCTATAAAATCTTAATTTGGAGTTTCAGAACAAATAATGTAATAGTAAAAGGCAGCATCCTGGAGTAATTTGAAAATGAATTAGGCCAGTGGAATGAAACTCTCCCCACTGAGACGCCTTTAATTGATGATCTCTGTAACAGCTAGTTTACAAACATATCATGGAGAGCCCTTGCTGCCCTGGCACCTTCCAGGCAGCACATCCAGCATCAGGATGGAAACCAGTGCATCCCTCCGTGTTCCTTCGGGGTCCCAGCGAGGGTAGGATGGGGAGGAAATAAATCATGTGGTCGGTACAACATGAGTCTTTGAGGTTTGAACAGGGGAAAAAACACTCTCCCACAAGACGCAGAAACCACAAATCTAAAATTAGCCAAACCCTTCAGATTGGCAATAGGCAAGTGGTGAATCCCTGTGGATGCTGTGTGCTGACAGCACTATTAATACATCAGCCAAGGGCTTGGGTGAGGGTGGGGAGAGCTCTGTGTGCATTGGGAGTAATAAGTTTTTGACATCTGGTCTCGTTCATTGGAGCGATAGCAGGGGCTGAGCTGTGATACAGGGCAGGAATGCTAGAGACTTGCTCTGAAATGTAAAAAAAAATTTGCTGCTTCTTACTTAATTACAGTCATGCCAGTTGCTATGTTGAAATGCTGCTTTAAAAGCCTTTGTGAGTAATTAGTGTCAAAAATATAAGATCTACAAAGCCATAAACTCACAGCTTGGTAATATTACCAAGTACTAATTAAAAAAAGAAAAAAGAAAAGTCTCTCTTTCATGATAAGATTTCCAGCATAGCGAAAGATAAAAACGATGCAATTTGCAGATGATAGGAGAGGTAAAAAAGGAAACCTGAGAGAAGGATTGAGGAGAGAAGAAAGTCAATATCAACAAGGCTGTAGATCTCTGAGTGATTTGGTAATGGTAGGGGCAAGGGAAGTGAAATATTGGAGTCTCAAGACAGAAATATAGTCAGGAATATATCCTGAAAGCCTCTTCTGCTGCGCAACAGAAGTAAGGTTGGATATCAGGCACTATAGACAAGAGGGATAAAAATACTGCTGTATTTGGGACTGAACCTGGCATGGCTCTCAGGAGCAGTAAAGTATTGCTGGAATATCCTAAGTGGCAGGAAAATTAGAGATATCCTATGCAAATCTGCAAGTGGCATCTTGTGAGGGATATGTGACATCCCACCCACGTTCCTCCTGACCAGTCTGGACCCCTCTCTGGACTGGTGCCACAGAAGCAGATCCTGGCAGAGGGAAACCAGGCTCACACAGAGCAGTTCAGAGAGTTTGGTTATGCTGAGATGAGGTGTTTATTCTTTGGGAAAAAGATGAAGAAGAGACCTCATTAAGGTATAAAGAAAACCCTGCTGGGAATAAAAGATCAAGGCTATTTGGGTTATTGTCAAATACATGTGTCAGGGGACATAAAGCTAGTCTGAAGAAGGACCTGAATTCTACAAAACATAAGCTGAGGTTTTTTTTAACGGCACTTAATAATGCAATTATAATAACAACTTGTGCTTTCTCATGCCTTCCAATTTAAGATCTGAAAGCACTTCACAAACATGAATTAAGCCTTCCAGGACTGTTGCGAGGTACAGCAAATATTCCTCTATTTTACAAACTGAAAAACTGAGGAACAGCGTGAGTACAAGGCAGCACAGCATGCGGAGGAGAATGTCTTTATTTTAATCAGGCTGGGCATTGCCTCAGGGCCCTGCCTGCTCACCAGGTGCAGTCCTGTGGCTGTGCAGAACCTGTCTCCTGATGACGCTGTGGAGTTTTTCATTCGCCACCTTCTCCTCTCTGATCCCTCAGCCTCTATGGAACTGTTCATTTACGAATACGAGGGAAGGAGAGCACTAGAAGTGGCCACACAGCCATTGAAGGCTCACTCTGCTCCGAGATCCCAGGACTGAGTTTTCTTGTCCCCAGCCTCCTCAATGTTCAGTGTGTGCCAGCAGCACCACAGCAGCCCAGGGCAGAGGCACTCCTAAGCCATTTGCATCCACTGTAGTTTGTAAATCCCTGTATTCAGAGTGTCATTGTGCCGTCAAGGGATGTTGTAGCACCGGGTCAGGCCGGCTAGGCCGAGGAGCCCAAAGGAGAGCCAAATAAAAGATCACACAGAGACAGCAAACGGAGAGGGCAAAAAGAGAGAGAGGGCAGAACCCTCTGCCTTTATTTATATGTTTTTACAAATCACCGTGGATTGGAGGTAGAAATCACTACCTCTCAATTCCATTGGTCAAAGCATCAATCTATCATATTTCTCCACCCAGGATAGTGAATGATAAACAACACAGACAATTAGCAAAACATAGATAGTTGTTAAGAAACCATGGCCGTGTTTACAGAAGAATGTGTGAGAAAGTATTACAGAAAGAGAAACACTGAGAGACTGCAAAACTCAGGACAACAGGATGTCCCTTCCCCTGGTGCCCCCCTGGAGAGCAGGGGAACCACAGGCTCATTTTTGAAGTGCTTCTCAAAGGCTTCTGTTCTCATTTCCAACTCAACAGAAGCCCCTGCAGGCAGGTGGGCATTTGGGGCTGGGAGCTGGGCTGTTTGATTGTACCAGCCATGGGAAGGAAGCTGCCCATGGTTTGGTTGCGCATCACGGGCTGTTTCGAGTCTGGAATTGTGGACTGTTCCTTTCACCTTGACAATGCTCTAGTGGTGGGACCATTAGTATGGGTGGCAAGTCAGCAGGAAATAGAATTGTCCTGCCCTTAACAAGCTGGCCTCACCTGACCTTGAAGACATTATTTTGTTTCCTGGATGTTTTAAATTAAGTGGCATTTCAGCTAAGGTAGTTACATAGAAATTGGTTCGGATAATGCTTGTTTGGGCTGAGCATGCCCGGCCGGTGCCTGTTAACTCACTGGTTCTGCATCCATCCCTGCCTTTCTCCTTTTTTCACCAACACAGTTCCCTTTAGATATCATAGATATCCAGATACGTGCATTTGCTCTGTGTTTTTCCTCACTCTCCCCCTCTTTGTAGCAAGAGAATACAGAGCAGCAGGCTTCAGGTGGGCCATGAGAGCTTGGGGTCTTGGCTTTAGTGTGCTGTGAGCAGGATCTAAGGCGGGATCAACAGGAGGCAGCTGTACTTGGGAGGAGACTTCTGCACAAATCCATGGCACATGTTGTTTGTTTCTGTACCTCGAGTTCATCCTCTGACTCTGAGATCATACACAGGAATGTTTCTTCAGGCTGCAGAATGAACTGTTTCGTGGTTTCTTCTCATCATCCAGGTGATCCCTTGGATTTTTCTAAAGGTTGCTTTGCAGGGAAGCATTCCTAGAAAAATTAATCCACCTCATTGTTATTCACGCCTCGGTGTTGGGGGAATCTTACTTTTCTACCACCATGCAGCTAATCACTGCATGGGGCTGTGCTTGAGCTTCAGCAGCTCGCTGTTGTTTGGTAGAGATTAAAAAATAACAATTGGTGGTGTCATCAAATCAGTGCAGCCAGTGAAATCAAAGCCTCAAACACCATCAAAGGTCTGCACGTCTCACGGAGGAGAAAGCCACAAGAGCAGCAGAATGGCTGTGCTCCCACTGCTGCTTTGATGCCACTGGTGAAACTGGGGAGGAGATCGGATTGCAGCGTTCCTTCAGTGCCCTCCACACCGAGAGACACTGAGTGCATCAATAACAGCAGAAAACAAGGAGGGCGTGTGTTCAGGAGCACTTCAGGCTTTGGGATAAGTGTTCCCAGAGAGTTTGCTGGGAACAGAAATCTAACTGAAATCAATGGCAGCGTATCTGCTGTTTAATGACAAGCCGATACGAGGCGGCACTGGAGTACGGCGTGTTCTCACCTGCCTCTGGGCTAAGTGGACAAGCTGCTGCGAGCTGATCCAGCTGGGAAGTTTGCTTGGGAATTACACCCTCTGGAAGAGAGTCTGGGATCCCATGAGCTGAGCCTGCATCAGCTGAGCCTGTGACCTCCTGGCTGGTCAGAGCAGCAGAAGGGATGTTCACAGGTACTGCTGGTGCGTGTCAGCAGCAGACGTGTGTGCAGAAAGGAATAAGGGCTATTTATCTCCTGGATAGATATGGCACTTCACTGGAAGATGGGGTTGGATTTCCCAGCAGCAGCTCCGCAGTGCCTGTCCTAAGCTGGAGACAGCTGTTTGTCATCCACACTCTTACCTTACCCCGGCACTCGGCATTTGAGTGATGCCTCTGCTCATCCTTAATGTAGATGTAGGGCTGGGTGTCAATGCACCATTGAGGGTGAGTTGTGGGAATCTCCAGACTCCCTTGGTCTGACATTATTGCTGTATTAGAAGGGGAAAACGGGATAAAAATCTGCGGCAGCCTTGGTGGAAGGAGCAATTGTCCATTGCAGCGTGTTTGTTATCAGTCTGAGCATGGAGTCAGCCTAATGCCATCTGGGTCATTGCTGCCAGGGCTGGAGGCCACAGACAGACAGGCTGGAGTGGATGGTGTCCTGGTGTCGGGGCTG
This sequence comes from Pomatostomus ruficeps, assembly GCA_013400735.1. Lineage (NCBI taxonomy): Eukaryota > Metazoa > Chordata > Aves > Passeriformes > Timaliidae > Pomatostomus > Pomatostomus ruficeps. Next base: position 630,346 of record VYZT01013754.1, read on the forward strand.
TGCAGCCCCAACGCTCTCTCTGTGTGATACCCTGACTTAGAGGGAGCACAGAAGGTGATGGTGGAGGTGAGGTGATGCTGCAAGGCTTTGAAGGACACTCCTCTGCAAAGAAAGACTAGAAACAGGCTGGAGGCCTGATGAGGTAGGGCTGCTTCTGCACCAGCAAATCCATTTGATGGCTGAGGATCAGTATTCAGCACTGGGGACACATGGAGAAGGTTCAGGTGCCTGAATTAGCATCCAAGTTAGTTTCAGGTGCAGCTGATGCTTTCAGGACATCTGTTTGCCCAGCTGAGCCAAATTCTGGGAAGATGGGCACCAGGTTTACCACCAGCCTAGACAAACTCTGCTTTGGACCTTGAAAAATTGTCAAGGATTTGGGGTTTTGCTTCTGTCATGCATATTGGCAAGCTGTGTCAGGAGAAGGTGCTTGAATCCAGGCTGAACTGAACTCTGAATGAATCCATGAGTTGATTTGCTATCCTGTCTCATTTCAGCCTTGGAGTTTTTGCAGATGCCACAGCCAGGTGAAGGGCCATTTGCAGTGGTGGTGAGGGCTAAGCCAGGACACCGTGTTGCCACTGTCAGTATTCAACTGGACTCGTGCAAGATCAGAGCTCTGATGTCTTGTTCCCACAATTCAGCTGTTGGAGGTTGTCGGGAGGTCAAGGTGACCTCTAAGCCAGGGAGGCCATGGGGGCTCTGCAGTTCTGAGGACAGAGATCAGTTGTGTTGCAGGGTGGAGCTGATTGTCAGTGCTCTCGTCCTGCAGCTGGGCAGCAGCACATTTGGGAGTTTCAGGAAGCCCAGGAGCCTTCAGGAAGGCGAGATGTAATTCATCTGCACAGTGCTGCTCTTGGTTGAGCTCTGCTGGCTGCTTTCCCCCTGAGCTGTCCTACCTGCACCCTCTGATGGAGCACCTACTCATCCTTTACAACCAGGAGCTCCTCTTTGGCAGCTCCCTTTGCAGCCTGGCTGTCATGGCTCTGAGTCTGCTCATTCCAAAGTGCCCTTACAATGGTCCTGGACTTCTCTGGGAGAAATTTCCCATATTTCTCCCTGCTCTCAACAGAGTGTCAGCTTCCACAGGATTTCTTCCAGCTCTGAGAATGCCTTCCACCAGGAACCTGCCTGCACCAAAGCACCCTGGCACAGTTTGAGCTGCAGTTTTGTCTGATCCTTTTAAGAGTTGGGAATGGTTGTTTTGATGTCTGATATCTGTGAACATGAAAGGCTCCTTTCCTTCTAACTGTGCACTGGGCAGGGCAATGCCTGTCTCTCCTAATCAAAAATGTAATCAAAGATCTCACTTCTTGTAAAAAATGTATTAAGAAGAAGAAGAAACGATGCAGCAGATTTCTATTGGCTTCACTGCTGGTTTGCTCTGGTTTCTACTTCTGTGCTGCTCCCTCCTGCCTTTCACAAAAGAACCTCCACCTCAACTTCTCCCATGTCTTGACACATTTAATTGCAAAATGTTGGACTTTGAAAACAAAACAAACGAAAAGAAATCACTGTATTTGATTCAAAGGAAATATCGATCGTCCTTGAGTTCCCACACCACGGATATTGGCAACATTTTGTCAGCACCAAGAGTGAGTAGAAGGATCACAGCAAGAAAATAAACTTTCCAACTGGAAGGAAAAGAAACTGAGCCAGGAAAATAGCTGTGCCCCATCACTCCCTGTCCCACAGCTGCCTTTTAATAAATGGTCTGTTGGCCTGACGTTAACGTTTCCAGTTTACAGTAAGCAGCACTTCCCTTAAACAAGATACTGGTGAAGTGAAACAAGGGAACAGAGGGGGTGGAGAAGAGATTTGCAAAACATGCTGGAGTGAGAAAGTCGGAACATACCGTGTGTGTCTGGGGAGTGAGAACATGTCTCAGTGTGTGAATAAATATATAATGTATAGACATATGCTCTCTCTCCTCAGAAACTCTCCGAGCAGTCCCAGATTTTGCTGCTTTCAGTAGCATGGCAAAGAAAAAGGCAGGGGAAAGTTGGAGCTGGTGATGGAGGGTTGGAGGATGATGGTTTGGATGGAGCATCCTCACTTTCTGAAAAGGAGGATGGTCACAAACAGGGTGTCAGGCATCACCCGAGCCGGTGTGTGAGGAGCGAGTGGTCTGTCTGGAGAGACACAATGCACTCAGGTTTGCTCATTTTCATCTTGCAGACAAAAGCTAATGGAGATCAGATTTGCACAAAAATTTATCTGAGAAAAAAGGGAACGGGAAGAGGACTCAGGAAATTGTTAGCACAAAGTTATTTGTTAAATGGATTTTTTTATTGTTTTCCATGAAGCCTGCACGGAGCTGTTGTCCTTTTCTAAATTCCTTTTCTGGCATTTGTTCCCCTTTTCACTGCCTCCACAATTCTCCCATTCAAGACGAAAAAGCTACCTCTGAAAGACCAGTGTAACATTAGCAGAAATTACTAGCAGCAGTGATTTCAATATTCAAATGGACAGTATATTTAGTAATAGACTGGGAGTTGCATAAATAGAATATGAATGCCTGGTAATGAATCATATCAATAATTTTCACATACAAACTGTGCCTTACATTTCTCAAAGGCCTTTACAAATACCAATTGATTCTCACAGCAGGCCTGCTCAGTGGAGGAGTTGTTATTAGTTCTAGTGCAGGGTGAGGATATTGAGATGCAGAGAAATGATGCTACTTGTGTAGTTCATGCTGGGACCCGAGGAGAGGAATAAACTTGGAAGCTCCTGACTCACAGCTCTTAATCATGGGGCTGCGTGGCTCTGTGTGATTTCTTTGGCTTGGCTGGTAGTGGTTGTCCTCATGGGAAGGGGTTTTTGTCAGACCCCGGAGTCTGGGGCTGATGGGGTGTGGGTAAGGGCAGGAGTAATTCATGCACAGGGAATGGCAGAACTGGGCTTGATCGAGCTGTGCTTTCAGCTCACGGTCAGGAGAAGCACCCCTGCCCCACACAGGTCAGGGCTTGGAGCTTTTTTGACCTATGGAAACATAGTTTTCCATGAAGAAAAGTGGCAGCTAATGCAGCCAAACTCCATAAAGAGAAAGGGACATCCCGAATCCAGCTGTGCTTTGTAACTCTCAGCCACCACAGTCAAGGAGGGTAATTATGAAGAGGACCTGAGATACTGGAAGTCTCTTTTCTAGTGTAACATCTGACTCAGCATTCACCACCCTGCCCATCCTCTGTTTACTGTTGCCTTTCTTAATTCTGCACTAAATTGTTGCAGCCTTTAATTTTTCTCCCAGTGACCCCAGGATGCAGTCAGTGATGAGAAGAAAGGCAGGTTAAATAGCACGTGCCTCAAACAAGGAAAACCTGATTTATCTTTTGCCCTCCTGTTGTACTGAACTCAGCAAGGCTGACTCACAGCTCAGGGGAAGAGAACATGCTCTCAACTTGTATAAAACTGTGACATGCTACTCCCAGCCTTATTTTCTAACACATTTTACTCTAACATTTTCCTTGATGTTTTGAGTGACACTGTACACTGAGAAATTGTCTAGGAGCTGGCCACGGTGGCACTTGGCTTTTTATTTTTCGGAGAGGTTACATCATTTCCAACAGATCAGCGTGTTAAGAGTCCTTTAAATCGGCAGAGCAACACGCGCTACATTGCACTCGTCTGTATCGAATTTCTTCTGCTGTAGCATTGCCCAGTGACCCAAATTTCACAGGTCCTCCTGGTCCCTCACAGCTCTCCACACTCCTAAGCCACCCAAGTCATTTTGCTGTCTCACAGGGGGGTTTTGTGCTCTAAATCATCAGTCTTTGGGCTGAAATATTGACTCGTCATCACATTGCCAACTCTTCTCCACAGTCCTCCACAGAGACTGGCAGGAGACTGAGGATGGGAGAATCATCCAAGTTCCTCTGGAGCTGAGAGAAAAAGGAGGAATGGGCAACCCAAACTGTCTTTTCAGAACTCAGTTGCTGAGCCCCAACCCCAGTCTGGCAAACTCTGCCTGCTCCTCATACCAGGACCAGGGGCAGAAGGCGACAACATGGGACCCAAACCCCAGAACCAAATTTTCCCCTTGGACCCGCAGCCTTTGGAAAGAGCATTTGTGTTTCTCAGGGCAGTCCCACAGAGACAAATTTTAGTTTTCAAGGTTTAAGAATTATTTTAACAAGCTTATTGAACAACTTCATTTTCTTGTCTTCCAGATGAGACTTGGCCACATCTACTCTTTTGAATCTTTTCTTCTGCTCTACCTCCTTATTGACTTATTCAGCATGGAGTTTTACCTTTCCCTGACCATTTTCAAACTATATTAATACTCTTTTTTAGTGATCTTTACCTGATCTAAATAATATTTGTGCTTTCATTAATTCTTTCAGAGAAGAATCTGCATATTAGTGGCAAAAAAGCTTTCTTCTACACATAAACTATGCTCTTTCAGTCAGATTATGTTATATTCCTCTAGGCTCTACTTCAGGTATTTTGTTCCATGAACTGACTCTAGCATGTTTAGGGAATAGATTATTTTTTTCCTTTTCCCTTCTTAAGAAAAAGAAAGAAAAAGGAAAACATAGCAACGACAGCATGGCAACAGCAGCTGCAGCACAAAGGAAAAATAGGCAAACAGACTTCCGAAACATGTATTCACTGGTAAGCTATTTTTACTGGTTGGTGAGTGAGTATGTGGGGGTATTATAACAAAATAAGTGAGAAAATAGCTTACAAATAATTCATAAGTAACTTTAGATGAGAACACATCTTAATGACTTCATCCTCCCAGCTAGCCCTCGTGCTGTATGAATCTCCACATGCACAAACTGAAAGGTCACCTCTGATCTGTGCTATTTATACATTGCAAATTTGCACACAGACACATCTATAACATTCCATACAACAAAATAATGGCAGTGGAGCATTAAGGTTAAATAACCGGGCACTAAAAAGTAAAGAATTGTGCTTCCGTGCATAGCAACTTGAGGATAAATCCGTGTCATTACATCCTCCTCTGCCTTTGCAGCAGAGAGCAAGAGATTTGCCAGCTGTGTGGCTGCAGAGAGGCCCCACAGCCGGGGTGTTTTGGGAGGTTTGCAGGATCTGTCTGTGGCTCCTGCCTCTGCTGCCGACCTGCTTTGTGTCCCTGGGCACTTTTCATTGCTTCTCTGGGGACTTTTCCCCCCCTACCCCTTTTGTCTGAAGCACACAGGCAGGAACCTCTAGCACAGAAATATTTGCATCTTTGGGCAGAGCTCAGCCTCATTTGGGAGCATGTATGTGCTGAAAAGTGACAAAATAATGAAGAATACCATCTTCCTTCACCAACCTGGTCTAGTGGTCAGCATCCCACTTGAGCTGGAACTACGTGATCTTCAAGGTCCCTTCCAACCCAAACTATTCTGTGATTCTCTATGAAATCTTCTGCTTCACCATCCCCTCCCCAAAATGCCCCATTCTCACTGCAGACCAGTAAACTGTGGGAAGTCTTTGACTAAATTAAAAAAAAAAATTCATTGAGAGCTTGAGAGAAACAGCCTCCGAAGTGTTGAACTCCTTTACAGTTACAGCCTGATCTGTTGTGCTGTGTGAGCCCTTTTTTTCTGTTCAGTTATGATCCATGGGAGAGTGAAAATAAACACAGTCTCTTAAGTCTCCTCCACAATCCCAGTGCTTTTACTGGCACGGAGCGGGGCCCAGCTCGGCCCTCTGCAGCCAAAACTGGATTCGTTTGTCTTTAGAAACAACACAAATCTGTTTTCCTGGTTAAATAAAGTCCTTTGCAGGGCTCTGTTGTGGGAAGGATGTGTCAGCTCGTCCTGAATGGAGCAGTCATGGGGATGAATGGGTTGGTTGTTGGGCTGGAGCAGCCCTGTGCGCTCTGGAGGGCCCTTCCCGAGGCAGGCTGAGCCCCGGCTGGGACGGTGCCCGTGGGTGCTGCAGGTGCCTGGGCATCACTGCCAGCTTTATTGTGGGCACTCCCTTCCTGCACTGTGTCACCGAGTCTGGGGTCGATTATTGCAGAATGGATCCCACATCCCACACATTCCCTCCATCCCCGAGTTTTGGGAAGCTCTGGTTTCTGCAGCAAGGAGGCAAACGGGACTCAAGCACTGAGTCCTGTGTGTGGCTCTGTATTCCCCTGCTGGTGTAGGAAGCCCATTCTTTCTTGTCTCTCTGTCTCCGGCCCTGCTGGTGCTTCCCTGTCCTTCAGAGGTGTGACAAGCAATGACTACATGATGTTTTTCAATTCTCCTCACTGCTGTAGAGTTATTGGTGCTAGAAATTTTGGTGTGTAACTGGTAGGAAAAAAGGTTGGTGATGTTCTCCAGAGGACGTCAGGCATAAGGAAGCAGCAGCTAAAGTGGTTTGGTTCCCTCTGAGGTTTTTTTTCAAATGTAGTTGAAAACAAGCAACTGAAATGAGATGCTTAGAAGCACTTTGTTTGTGAGGTTCTTTCTGGTTTTAAATGACTTCGTTTAAATATCTTTGTCCGTGAAACCTCCAAGGGAGCTCATCTGCTTGTTTTGTCATCTGCATCTTCTTCTTTCTGTCTGGTTCTTGCACAGGAGAGAATGTAAGTATCTCATGTACATCTGTATATTCAGAAAGAAATGTAATTGTGCTGTAAAATAGTCTGGTTGAGCAGGACAAGGTCAGTGATCTAAAATAATCCTGACACCTTGGTCAGGACCTGCTCTGTATTACAGTTCAGTGTTTGCTGAGGTCTTTTCCTGTGGCCTTCTGTAACACCTGAATATATATTAGTGCTGTTTCTACAGTGTATTTAGAGCACAGCCTGGATTTGAGGATTTTGAAGAAATACTTCTTGACTCTTTTGCTGTTTGGTTTGTATTTTTTGCTTGTGAAAACAATCCTCAAGAGCATTGTTAGGTGGGTCATAGCAGGAACACCTCTGGGCGCACTGGGGAATGTGTGAAAGCAGGTTTTGAGGGCTTTTATTTTCACACTGTGTTTCAGCTCTGTAGTGATAAATGTTTTCTGGAGTACAAACCTGAAGTCCCTCCTCTTGCAGGTCTCGCTCATTGAAATGTAGAAAGAGGTTTTTTTAATTTAGTAGCAGTCAGGTTGTGTCACTCCTAGGCAGTGACAGGTCTGATCTGCAGCGTGGCAAGCAGCACAAAGTGGGAGCTGCTGTTTGTTTTAGCAGCTGATGGCACTAGACAGGTAGGATTAGTACAGGACATAGGGCAGAGAGGAAAGGCAATGGCACAGCATGGGGAAAATGAGGGAGGAACAGATCTTTTAGGCAATTCTGTAGTGGCAATTGACCTACAACTCCCAACAAGCCTGATACACTCTACCAGAATTTTTACCATCCCCTCTGGGCTGTGTGCTGGGTAATTCCCATGTCCTTCAGCAGGCATAAATGCTGCTGAGTGTGGACATCTGCGAGAGAAACATTTGGAGTCCCCTGAAAATCATCTTAATTCAGGACAATATTTTAACCTTACAGGGAAAGAAAAAACGTGTTCCCCCTTCTTGCAGGCAGAACCAGCCCCTGCACACACAGCTGGGTCTAAAACCCCAACTGATACGGGCTTCTTTCAGCCAGACCCAGAGTATCCTGTGTAATGACAGGATCTCACAGTGGTTTTGTTGCTGCAGGGTTGTAACCACAGACAGCCCAATTACTTCAAATGGGCCTCAGCCAGTTCATTCATATTTGATTAAGAACTTTTTGAAGGATAGGCATATAGAGCTAAGAGCTGGCTCCAGCCTCAGTTATTTACATCAGGATGGGGGTGATAAAATCTTTTATTAGTGTCAGTGTTTAAATATTTTGGATCTCTCTTCCAATATTGTGGTAAGAAGGAGCCATATGTGTTCCTAGAAAGAGCCTAGTGCAGCCGTTAATCAGGAGAGGATCTATTAATGTATTAACATTCAGAATAATGAGCAAAACCAGCATGCACTGCGGAGACTCAACACATATCTTTAGTCTGCAGTTTTCAAGTGTTGGGAAAATGTTGTGTTCCTCCATCTTTCTAAAACTGGTGTTCTGCCAAAAGAAGTTCTCTCCTGTTGTTAATTTTAGAAAGGTTAAATCTATTTACAAAAGCAAACATAGCACGGAGTGCTGCAAACCAGGAGGATGTGGGCACTAACAGGCTCCCAGGCTTTAGAGTTCACAGCGGGAGCTGACTTGGCAGGGAAACTTGTAGGCTTGTCCTTTCCTTACCTTAATGCTGTGCTGAGCAGGGGACAAGTTGTGAAGTCCAAGCTCCACACCAGCTCCCCAGCACCACCTTTCTCCAGAAAGCACTGGACAATGTGTGTGTGTCTCTGCAGGTCACTACTGGGCTTTAGGGAAGCTTGCCGAAAGACTTGGCACGGGAAAAGGGCAAATTTTAAAGAGCTCCAGAGTGGCAGAGATTGCTGGTTGAGCAGCTTGCATGCCTCGAGGTCATTGCTAATGAGCAGCATCTTGCCTAAAGAAGTGAACGTTTCATTTTAGTGCTGCTATGAAAAGCAGCCGCCCTGTCTCCCCTTTGCATCCCACGCTGCTGCCCGCTTTGCTGTGGCATCTGGAGCAGGCTGCACCAGGAAGGGAAGGAAGCCCTCGGAAAGGATGTGGAAGGATGCTGAAGTGGTAGCGGAGCTCAGATGAGAGAAGCTGGAGCATGACAGCTGTTACTGGATCATGCAAAAAGCCTGCCAGCAAAAATGCATCAATTTGTGTGATATCCGGGTGTCTTGTCTTCTGTTTTCATAATTGCATACATGGTGTCTGCATAAATCTTTCCCCCCTCCCTGCACTTGCAGCGAGAGGAGCTGACTGGCGGATGGCAGCACATCAGTGGGAGAACACCAGCAGGAAGAGACAACCAGTCAGATGTGTGTCAGATGGGGAGCCCCAGGGCCCCAGGCACATTCCTCCGAGGTTGCTGGAACATGGTGCATTCGCTCAACACAAAACCTCTCCTTTTCCCTGCGGGAAGAGGAGCATGTTCATCCAGACATGAGAACCAGCAGTGCTGTCTTGCCATGTTCTTCAGGAGGTTAGTGCCAAATGACAGCACAGGCGGCAACAGCAGGAGCTTTCAGCAAATGCATAGTAGCCCAAAGGGCTGAGTGTTCCCCCCAGGGGATGCAGAAGAATTTCTCCTGCTGTTTCAGTGAATACCGAAATCGTCCTATTTATTCACTCCTCAGCTGCAACCTCTGTCTCTTGAGCTGTGGTCTTTCTTCTTACAGTGGGATCAGACCTGCTGAAGGAGAGAGGAGTCCTATGTCTCTTTGTTTTGCATTGGGTTTTACCATTAAAAGCCCATTTCAGAAAAGCTGGGTATACCCAACCTGCACAGGCCAGTTGATTGGCTTCCTTACTGTCCTGTTCTTCAAGGTTTCCTGCCTGTGGGCTACAAGTCTGGTTGAGTAGCTCCACAAATAGAATTACTGGTAACCATCAGCTCCATGAACTTAGAAGTCTTGAAGCTGAGAAAGAAATGCTGAAATTTCAAAAATAATAACATCTTCTTCTCAGTATAAACTTCTGCTTGTGGCTATGGATGCAGTCTGAGAAATGTGATTCCCCAGAGCAGGGTTGTGAGCTGTTAAGGGTTAAAACTGATTCTTGAGGACACAAGAAAATCATTTCACATGTTCAGAGTCAACTTCCTTCTTTGGCTTTCTGGGTACTGACAACTCAGGCTTACTTTGGTCCTGCTGACAGTCGTGCTGATGCCAGCGATTTCAAATGAAGAAAAACGAAGAAAATGTGAGCCAGCAAAAAAAAAGCGAGAGCAGTAAAAGCACCTTCCTCAACTCACGCTAACATTGTGACATTCGGTTATTGATGTTGCAATGGCAACTAATGTTATTCCCAGCGCCAACACTTAAATTCCACTTTGGTAGATCATAACTGGAAGCAAGTCACACGGTCCCCCAGGAAGGGGTAATTATTGACCAATTCTTCTTGCTCTGAGATGAGCGGTGGCTTTGGTCTGCGCAGCGCTGGCTGCGTGCAGAGCGCTGGCCCTGCGCAGAGGTGACTAATACGTGTCACCAATTTCCTTGATGAAAGGCTTAAACCTGCCTTTTAGCCCGGGGCGCCAGACTATGACAAACAAGAGCTAGAAGACGGTAATGAATAAACATGGTGAGAATTTCGGCTGTAATCTGCCGTCAGGTCCATCTGTTACTCCTTTCCCCACAAGCCTTGCGAACTCAATGAGCCGGGAATGGGCATGCTCCATATACTGTCCCATGCCTCAGCCACAGAGCCAAGGTCTAATTGTCTGCTTGTCATTAAGTTTATCAGTTAGAGTCTCTTGAGCCATTACTGGTCACAGGATCTCGTTCAGTTCCTTAGCCTTCCATCCACCCCGCTTATGGCAAGACTTCAGAAGGATGCCAAGAAGATGAGGAGGATAAATGTATTGATCACGTGATGGCATCTGCAGCGTGGCAGAGTAGCAGTCACTCCAGATGTGCCTCCCAGGCGTGTGTCCTCTGCTCATTTAACCATTCCCAGCCCCAGGCACTCTCCCTCCGCCTCATGCAAGGTGAGATGCTCAGCTCCCAAACTCAGAGATTCATTTCCAGCTGGCAGCTGGTGAGTCCTGAAGTCTGTATGACCTATTTTCACTCTGTGTCATGTGCAGGCACTTCAGAGGGGAGTCTTGGGTTCTTCTGCTGATTTGCTCTAATCCAGAGACAGGGAAGCAGAGCCTTCTGAGCAGGACCATGATGCAGGAGCAGCCAAGCAGCAGAACTGGTGTGACTCAGTGAGGGCTGAAGGCTCCAGCAAGCTCTGCCTGGTGGGGAGCAGTGTTTGCTCTGGAGAGGGGGTGCCTACCTGCCAGGCAATGCCACAGCTTCAAAAGGTGCCATCAAAATTCTCCGTGGTTCCAGACGTCTCTCGCTGATGCAGGGCTTGGCAAACTTGGCTGCTCATGTTCTCTTACAGACCTCCTGCTCCCGGCTCACAAGCAGAGTATCTCACTGCCTTGGGAACAGGCCGTCTTAATTACAGCCCACACAGATGGGGTGTTTTTTTTGCATTTCTCCCACAGGTGCTTCTTTCTCATGTTCCAGAAACTCCATGTTCTTGGTTTACTGCTCCTCTGTACCTTCTGGCTCGGAGAGCTTCCAGCAAGGGAGATGGAGAGGAATGTGATAAGCAGCTTGGCTGGTTAATGAGCTCCTTGTCTAACTGAGGGATTCTTGTATGCTGGGTTCAGATGCCAGTCCCTGGTATGCCCCTCAAGTTGTCTGTGTTCTCCTGGCTCTCTTGAGGGAGAAGTTTGGAACCTGGTTTGAGCTGCACCCACTTTTCTCTTTGTGCCAAACCATGTTCACCGGGGTCAGGTGCAGACCAGAAACTGCCTCTGGATGTCAGGGCTGGAGAGCTACATGAGCCTGAGATTTGGCTGGGAAAACAGAACTCAAAAAACACCCAGTCCCTCACATTCCCAGTGACAACCGCAGAGTCACTGCGGAGAAAGTAACGGGAGATTTTTCTCTCCCTAATTTATGTCTCTCCTGCATATGGCTTCCACGGAGTCACTGATGTTGTAGACAGATGGGTTGGCATTTTACTAGACAGAACACATGGGCTGGATGTTGTTAATGCTTGTTAGCTACTCACTCTGCAGCTTGACCAGTCCAACTCGGTCACCTCGCAGATGGCTGGGAAGCTGCAGCCAGGGTGCTGGAGCGGTGGGATAACACGTTTGGCTGCTCTTTCCAGAGGGATCTGTTGCAGGTCAGAGAGAGTCATGGCTGGGGGATTGGCACAGCTTCTTTGTGTGTCAAGGAGAGACAGTGATTTGTAAAGATCCTTGTAAAGAGATTTTATGGAGATACTGGCTTTAAAGGCTTACTGTCGTAGTTTGGGGTTTTTTATGGAATGGGGTTGGAAAAATCCTGTGAGCCCTGTGCCTTGTTCCCATCTCTACTCCTTTGTGCTTGATGTTTATTAGCACACTTGGCTGGTGAACACTATTTAGCAGATCTGAGTCTGTTAAAAACTTATAATTTATGACCTCAAGCTCTGACTACTGCCGGCTGCCAGTATTAGTTTAGAGTGACATCCCATGTGATTTTCGCTCCTCTGTGATGTGAGTAGTCTGCTGTGATTTACTCTCACCAGCCATGTATTCAGTGGAACCATTTTTAGGTATCACCTCAGCAGATCTCCACAGGGTGAGTCTCCTCGGTGGCTGGTTTGGAGATCCCAGCAGAGTCTGTGGATGCAAAAGTTCATGCTACGGGTGAATCATTTACGTTGCCATCCTCCCTCTTTGACAATGTTCAATTTGCAGCATAATGATGAGAGCCTGAATGAATCCTACAGATGAATCAGGGAATTTTAGTTTCAGCACTTGCTCTCTAAAAACTCTCAAAGCACTTTCGGAAAATGCATGGGTATTAATTCACACTGAGCAGTAGTTCTTCAAACCTATGATTTAAATTGGATATATTTGTCTCTGTCTGTCCTGAACTGTTCAGTAACATTCATGCACCCTGATAATAGCTGTCACATTTTACCCCGGGGGTTGTTCCTCAGTGATAGGTGAAATCACAGCAGTTCAAAGACCTGTCTTCCAGAATGAAAAGCACTATAGGAATATTCAGATATAAAATAGTAATAGTGTGAATCAAAAAATATGCTTCCCTTATTTTAAAGCCTTTGATCTTATTTTTATGGCATCGCATTTGACAGTCTAAAGGGCATTAACCTGTGGGAGAAACCTTTTGAAAGAAGGTGCTGACTCGCCCTCTGCTGCACAGAGCGCTGTCCCCCAGGACTGACAGCAGCAGGGGAGGGGTGCAGCCCTTCAGCACATGTCCCTGCTGTTTTTTACGTTTCATTTTTTCACATGAGGTGCAGGAGAGCTCACCTAGATCAAAACAGGGAGCTGTGGGGAGAGGCTGGTGCAGCACACCCCATTCCTTCGCTGCTGAGCTGGTGCAGCATCCAGGAACCCATCACTGCTGCCACTCGTGTGCCTGGGTCGTGTTTCTGATGAAGATGGAAGTATATGAGCTGACCCTCTTGTTCCAAAGACATTCTGGGGTTGTGGTTCATCTCAGCATTGAATAATAAGAAAGAGAAAGGAAATGTTTGCTATAAATCTCAGGGCACGCAGGGCTGTTTCTCACTTACCCCATCCCAGCATTCAATTTCTTCTTGGCATTGCCAGGCATTTGCTTTTCTTTGCTCAGCAGCTAAAAGCAGCTTTTTCATTACATTTCCTGGAAGGCCCTTTACAGGCATCCATCCCTGGCTGCCTCATAAATTCACTTTATATACCAAGCTGGTGACACAGAGGTCAGAGGTCTTGGCAAGAAACAATTATTATAAAGAAGTGCTCTTCTTCTTTGGGTTACAATGAGAATATTAAAGTGGGGGGGTGGGGGATTTTGCTGCAGACAAGGAATGGTCATTTGTGAAAGGGAGGTGACTTGATTGATTAAGTGCTGCACATCCTGCAGGAGCCACCATGGGCAGGCATCCTGTCAGGCCAGCTGGAACCTGCCAGTTACCATGAAGAAAAGAAGGAAACCGGTAAACAGTTTGCTAAATAACCTCATAAATATTTCCAGCCATAAGCACATCTTGTGGTTCAATTTTGTGTTGGGTTTTTTTTTTTCCTTAATATTTCCCTAATTTTAAATGAACGGCCTGTAATTAAAGTGATTTAGAGTCTACCTGGGGACCTGGTATTTGAGCAGTGCGTGATGCTTAGGAGAGATTGATTGGTGAGGCATAACTCATTTGGGGTATTTTGATAATGATATCATCACCCGAGAGAGCCAAGTTTGAGCAATTAAATCTCAAAACCTCGTGTTTGGGTTGTTATAATTTTAGCAGGCAGTTTCTGCATGTGCACACACACACATATTTTCTGTGTTTTTTTTCTGGGCGGTCCAGTTTTTTGGCTGGCTCTGTGCGTGGTGGGCTGCCCTGTGTCTGTCTGTCTGTCTGGGGTGATCTGAAGTGGGGATTTATCAGCTGTGCAGACCCAGAGAGAGGGTGCCAGCCTACTCAGCATCACTGCTTCCCCCCTCAACATCTGCATGTGGACAAGGCGGCCTTTGACATTTAGAAAAATCTTGGCATCTGAAGCAAGAGGCAGAAACAAAAGGATTTTCTCATTTAAAGGTCAGAGCCAGCAGCATCTTAAAGGAAATTTTCAGATAGGTTTGTTGGGCTGTGGCAGGGTTTGTGTGTGTTAGTGGGTGCTGAGGGAGGCCGTGGGGAGGGTGTCAGGGTGTTGAGGAGGTGTCAGGACCAGCAGAGTGCCCAGGGCTTCAAGGCACACACAGCGATAGAGCTGTGGAGGTCTCGGGAGGTGATCGGGAGGAACAACCAACCCTGAGGGCTTCTGCTGACACACGAAGGCTTTGGGGAGAGGGAGTGACTGCCCACGTGAAGAGGATCTCTGAGGGGTTCATGTGATGAAGGGAAATTTCCAAAGGGGTCTGTCTGGTGGGGTGATGGGCATAACCCACATTGGTGTGGACAGCACAGCACTCTTCAGGGTAGGGTGGGGAACACCACAAGGAGAAGGGAAAGAAAGGGCAGTGAGAACTGGAGCACAGATGCCACAGCATGGCCCTTGGTGCTGGAGCAGCCTGTGGAGCAGCACAGAGCAGGGAGGAGCTGTGTGGCGTGCTGGGTGTGAAGCTGTGGTGCCCCTTCCCTCGGTGCACTCGGCACTGGCTGCTCTGTGTGCTCAGAGCCGGCGTCCATGGGGACACAGCTCGGACAGTGATTTATGGGAGGAGCAGAGCAGATGAGATGGGGCCTTCGAGATACGTTCGCTGGGTAAATGTCACCCGGCAATGATTCACTTGCTCCTTCTGACCCCCAATACATCTTAGCCTTGGAAAGCACCGTCTGCCACACAGCGTGGCCAAGCGGCATCTGCAAAGCAAAGGTTTGTCACCACGCCAAGGGGTGGCTCTGGCAGCCCTGCCAGAGCCCTGGACTTCATCCTTTGCACGCTGTGGAGGTGTTTGAACCTCCTTTGTTCCCAAGCTGAGACACAACTGTCTTGCCTGCTGTGCCTGGCACAAAGCTGCACCATCCCTGTTGTCAGCTTGCCAAAACCCATTCAGAAGCTCCACCTGCAGCACTGGAGGTTTGTGTTTGAAGTTGCAGGAACACGTGTCCTGCATGGATTGCATCCCCAAAGGCAGTTGTGCTTTCTCAGTGTGGAAATCAGAGGTAGAAAATCCTCACTTCATGTTGAAATCTCAAGTTGTATGGAATGCTGAAGCCCTCTTCTCCCTGTTTCTGCACTTCTACCCCATACTGCCTCATGATACCACATCCCCCTGTCAGCTCTCTCCTTGGGACATGCAGCCACGCTCTTTTCAGCCTTATTCCAGTGTCTGCAGGTCTACATGACCTTGGGTTTTGCTCTCAACCTATATTTTTCAGGAAGCACCTTTTGTGTGATTAAAGTCACGGTGCATGCCAGTTTATAGCCGATGGCACTTTCGGATCTATTGTTTTCAGCTACCAAAATATATCAGAGAGAAGAGGAAATGGTGTACAAGACACAAGAAACTGAGTGTATCTAGGTGTGAGTGCACTTCTGAACCACATGGCAGCTTGTGAGTGACTAAAGGATGCTGTCACACTTTTCATGGAGCTCCCCCTTGCCTGCTGGAAGAAGCAGAGAATGAAATGCTGGGTCTTGGCTTTCAGGGAAGGTTTGTGTGCAAACCTTGGCTTTCAGGGAAGGTTGGTGGTTATTTGAGGTATTTTTACATGTATATCTGAACTATAAAGCCTTGAATAACTTACTCTTTTCCAGGGTTAAGAGGAAGATTAATGATGTTTCCTTCTGGCAGGCAGGCAGCTGCTGATCTTGATTTCCCTGAAGAAACAGTTGTGCTAACAGCTCCTTTCTGGGAGCAGCCACTCCAAGTTTACGTGTTCTGGGCTAAACAGACGGGTGTAGTCATGGTTTGCAATCTAGAGAGCTCTGCTCCTTATCTGGTTGCTGTGGGGTAGCACAGCCTGCAAAGAGACAAAGAGGGTCTCACCCTTCAAACCTACAGCCAGAGCCACATCCCACCCACCCCAGCAGAGCTGGGTGTGCGGGAACACCGGGCAAAGAGTGATTTCCTTTGCTTTTCCAGAAAAGGTCCCCATAGTCCTTAAATCAGACTGAACTGGCAACAGAGCTTAGCAAAAGCTGAAATCTTTCCTTTTGCAAGTATTTGAGATCTGAATAAAACATAACAGAGACCTGAATCTCGGCAGTTTAGTGAGCCAGACAGACTTTTCCCATGAATTAGAAGAAACGAATACAGGGCTATGTACAGAGCACCTGAGAGATGGGATTCTCACAGTGATTAGCTTCAGCATCCCAGGCTGCTCTGTGCTCGGGGAAGCTGAGGGTGAGGAGGGAATATTTACATCTGTAGTGGAGCACTGCACTTGTCTGGCTCAGCACAGAGGGGAAAGGGGGAGTGAAGCGTGGTGGTGGTCCCCAGAGTGTCCTCTTGCACTGTCTCCTCTATGCATTGACTGGGATGGATGGGGCTACTCAGACCCAGCTTTTCCTTCGATCCCTTGTATTCAGTTTAACTCTAAATTTGATGGTTTTCTTTCACCCTTCTCTTTAAAAGCAGCAACACACTATAGCCATGATGTCAGTAGTGCTGGGCACAGAGCAGTTAGGGCTGGGTTTGACTGTGCTCTGGTCTCACCCCATTCCCACTCAAGGGCTGTCCCCATGGATCAGTGACACTTGTTTGTGCTCCTCTCAGCTTTACATTTTATTCCTAGGTAGGCTGGGGTGGCTTTTGGCTTCATCTAAACTCAGAATTTTAGGGAATGCATCAGCAGAGTGAAAGGTGATTGCGTTACATGGAGTGTGCTGTGAACAGTTGATTTGTGCTGGCACCTACATGTTCTTGTCAGCAGGGGTTGTGTCCAGGAGTTTGCCTTTGAGGACTTTTTTTTAATTAAAAAAAAAAATTGATTAAAAGTGGATGGAGGGAATCCTAGTTATGAACGTTGAAGAGGAGGACTTGAGTGCCCTTGCAGCTTTGAACTACTGGCAATTTCATGTTTCTTACTTTCATCAATCCAGTTTTTAGAGCTGGAGTCATGGGCATGCTCTGCATTGATCCAGAATGGTGTGGAACAGCCGACCCTGCGGCATTCACTCAGCAGAGCATCCCCCCCATGTGCTCCCCCTGGGTGTTCCTGCACACCCCTCTGCATCCCCTGCCTTGCCATGATCCCCTGCTCGCTCCTGCTATTGCTCCAGGCACTTCCCTCTCTGCCAGCGAGTGCACCAGGCAGGATGCAGGCTGGCTTTTGAAAAGAAATCCTGTGAATTAATGGGAACATATTGCTATTATTTCATATAATCACTTTATTTGTAAAGCACAGGCTGCAGAGGTACTCCCGCTGTTGAACCCAAAGCAGCAAATCTATCTATATATCCCAGTCTATACGATGTTATGAACAGATGGGTGAAGAAAAAAAGCAATAAAAACAAATAATAAGAAAAGTAACAATGATAGCAATTTTAAAACTCTCCTAGGGAAAAAAAAAAAGTTTCTCCATTTTTTTAAAAGCGGTGTGAGATTGAATGAGCTGCACTGCAAGTGCATCCATCCTCTAAGTTCACATGTAAACATCTCCCGGCAGAGGAAGAATTGCTTTTTTTCCGAGTGGCTGCCTTCTGCCCTGTGCCTCTTACAGAAACCATCATAAGAAACCTGGGTGAGATGTCTGGGGTTTGGAAGCATTGGGGGGCTTTCTTTGATTTTTTGGAGTTCCTGGGGAGACAGAGGCCATGGGGGTGGGAGGGAGGATGGTGCCTCCCTTGACAGCTGAGGAAAGTCAATGGGAAATAGCAATCTTCTCAGAAGCTCATATTTGTCTGCATAACTTTCTCTGAACATTTTTCTTCTGCCTCTGCTGCAGGAGGGAACTTTGGTTATGAAGAATAGTAGAGAGAAACTACCATTAATCTCATAAAAAAAGAGAAGCTATTCAAATGTAGCCTTCACCCACGACACCAGTGAGCTCAAAGTAGAGGAAATTTAAAACATTTATGTTGCTTTGTTTCTGAGGTCGTAAAACACAAGCAAATGGTCTGGCACTGGATGCTAAATTTCTTAAGGAATTTACTTTAATTAATTAAACTAGTAAACCAATTAATGGATTTGCTTGCAAATTCTTAGAAAATTAGTTCTGTGCCCAAGGAGTGTTTTAAATCTGTGAGGGAGGCTGTGTATTTCATATAGAGCTTGAATTCCCATTTCAGATGAATCCAACTCGGCACTGAGAGAGGGTTGGAGACACAAGTGATGCATTCATAATACTCGGACCTTCCTCCAGAGCTGGCACTTCCCATCAGCCAAATCCAGGGGGGATTTGCAAACTAAAACCTGTGCTGCTGCCACAGCACCCAGCCCCTGTGCCCGCTGCTCTGCTGCTGCCTCGCGTCGCACCTCGGGCTTTACGCGGGCTGGGGATTTACGTCCTTCCCGATGCCTCCATCCTGCTCCTTCATCTGCCACGGCTTCCCTCTTTGATCTGGCCCAGGGGTACCTCAGGTGCACAGGAGGCACCAGGTAGCTCCAGCGAGCAGCAGATCAAAGCGCGAGGTTTGCTGGAAAACAACCCGGCCGTAATGAAGTTTTAAACAAAAGCCAATTCGCTTTTCCACATGGAAACCTTGCTTGGATTCCCTGCCTGCCTCGGGGATGGCAGGGACATCCTCTGTGCCTTGCACTCCTCACAATCCACAGGGACCCAAACATGGAAAGTTCATAATCAAAAGTGTCCAGGCTTCTGAGGACATGAAATCAGAAGAAAACAGGTCCCTCAGGGCTCTCGGGTGGTGAAGCCATGTTTTCCCGTCACATGGCAATGCTCCACTTTGCATCCTTTGGTTGAGAAGGGGACTGCTGGCTGTGCCTGGCACCATCCATGCTGTCCCACCTTGGCTCCGACAGGAAGCAGAGCTGCAAAGCAATTAGGAATGGGAGTATTTTGAAGAGGGAAATGACAGGGGAAAAAAAATTAGCATTTGCACTGTGATGTTTTTGCTGTTTATTAATAAACAAGCCGCTTTCATGCCTCCAGGGGCAGGAGAGGCTTCAAGCATTCCTTATTTCTCTTGCATTTAGCTTTTTTTTTGCTTGTTTTATATGTTACAGGAGATTTGTAATGTCTTCCCACATGTTGAGTTTCCTTATTTTCTTGAGAGCATCTCTGGAATAATTCCTCTGGAGATTTCGGCTGTTTGCTGCCAGGCTGATTTAAACACTTTGGGGATGCAGGGTGGATGAGTACTCGTTGGGAAGGAGTTATGTTAATTAGGAACAGGTCTGCTTCCTCCTACAGAAGTGCCATGGCTTCAGGGACAAGCGTTTTCATGGAGAGAAAACCCTTGTGCAGAGCTCCTGCCACCCTGGGTGGTGTTGGTGACGGTGACCCTGGTGTTGGTGACAGTGACTCTGTTCTGTGCTGACAGCACAGGCTCCTTCCAGGGTGGTCAAACCCCTCATGTCCCATCACCACATTTGTCACCAGGAAAGGCTCACACGGGGGTCCTGCACGTTGGGATGCAGGATTTGGGAATGCCGTGTGCCAAACTGATGGCACGTCTTTGGTGGCAGGCGGATCCGTGCCAAAGGAGGCTGCAGGGTGGCACTGCTCCTGTGTCAAGGGAGGTGAATTGAAACCCTGGGGTATTAAATGGGCTTGTTCTTCTCTCCTATCAGGCCTCCAGCTCCTCCAGTGGAAAAATGCAGCTTCTGGAAACGGAGTTCTCGCGAACCATCCGGGAGCTCATCGACCTCCACCTGCTGCGCCAGGACAGCATCCCAGCCTTCCTCAGCGCCCTCACCCTCGACCTCTTCAGCCGCCAGACCATTGCTTAGTGTCCCACTGCCAGCTGCCAGCCAGGGTTTGGCCCTCCTGGGCAGGACTGTTGAGGTAACGAGGAAAAATTCTTGTGTCCACCACCCTTTATTTGTGGTATTGGGTTGCTTCTGTTTTGCAGGGAATTCCTTATTCTCTCTTCTTTCATGCTGATTCACAAATCTCACCAATTCCTCTGAAAAGCCTGATTTCCCTCCTGTGAGAGGGCAAGTCTAGCTCCATCCCAGGGCTCTCCTGTGCCAAACCCAATCCCTGCCTTTGAACTGGGCCATGTGTTCATCACTACTGAGATTCTCAGCATCTCTTTGGGAATGTGGTGGAAACTGCTGGTTGGAGGAGCCCCAGCATCACCATTCACAGCTTTTCCCAGAGGTATCCCCCAAATCTGGGCCCCAGCAAAAAGACCAACCTGGATGAGGCTGGTGCTTCCTTCCCCATGCTTGTCCTCTTCTAATGGGAGCCAAGGGCTTGTCCCCTGAGGACAGAGACCCAGGGAAAGTCTCTTGCTCTTGCAAACATCACTCAGGATGGTTGAAATTGGTTTTAAGAGATCAGTGACCTGCGTCTGCCATCCCTCAACAGACAAGCAGAAGCATAACTGGCCATTTGAATCCTCTGTACCTGTGGCTCGAGTCACTGCCATGCTTTTGGTTCCTCTCCGAGCCTTTAGGGCTCTTGGTTATCTCAGGACTGTAGAAGGTGGGAGGGAGCAGTTTGAGCTCTGGTCAGTGCTGGTGGCTTTAGCCTGCTGCCTGCCAGCACCCTCTGGGTATCTGTTTTGGGAGGTCTCCCCCCTCCTCCTCCCCTCCATGCGTGATGGAGCATCCCCAGAAGTTTGGCATTTTGTGTTATAATGGATGTAGCTCTCCTGTCATAACAATAAAGTGTCACTTCACAAACCAGGTGTATGGCTCTCATTTGGGGTGCACACTGTGCCTTGCTGGGCTGTCCCACATGTAGAGGATGAGCACATCAGTGGTCTGATGTGCTTTGTGAAGGGAGGACATCATTATCTCTGTTTTTCCAGTCAAGTCTCATTCATAGAATTATAGAATCATCAATGGTTTGGGTTGAAAGAGACCTTAGAGCTCATCTAATTCCAACTCCTGCTGCCTTAAACCAAATGAGTTTGCTATAAACTTCTGTGTACATTGATTTCCTCCTGATTTCAGCAGGAACACACTCCCTAAGCTTGGAGAGAAGGTAGCTGTGAGCAGGCTAGAAAGTTAGCTGAGATACTTGCAGTGATTGCAGGGTTGGCCAGGCTGGCTGGAGTCACCTGGGGACCTGTTGATGTGTCTACAGGCACAAAAAGCAGCTGCTATCGAGCCCCAGACCTGAGGTGGAGGGACAAGCATGAGTTCTGGGGAGGCTGCAGCCCCCATCTCCCCAACCCTCCTCTCTGCAGGGAAGCGCAATAGCAAAAGTTTGTCATTTTCTCTTCTGCTTGAAGAAGCCCTGGTGGAAGATGAATTGCCGGGCATGCTGTGCCAGGGGAAGGCTGCCTGATTCATATGCACGGCGTGGCACGGAGAGTCGCCTTCCCCAGTCATGGGGAAAATGAATCATGACGTCAGCCGCATTCAGCTCCGCCGCCAACACAATAGCGGATCCTGGCTGCCGCGGAAAATTTTTCTCCTGGCTCCTTGCAGGAGAAATGAAGTAATTAATAAGTTTACAATAAACCCTCTATCTTAGCAAAACACAGGTGAGGCGAGAAGCGATGCTGGAGAGCGACAAGGGAAAACACGTTGTGCCCGTTGGAAAGTTGCCTCCCGAGAGTGAGAGTATAATAAGTTGGGAGAGAACACACAGTAGGCTTCCGAGACACCTCTGGTGAGGAGGAGACATGAATTACTGCTCTGCTCCCTCTTCTCCCAGCAAGACTGATTTGTTCAGCTAAGTTTAATACGGCAGCGTGGCTGGGAGAGGTGTGTGGTGAGGGTGGGTGCTTGGCTGGACATGCTGGCATGGTGCAGCACCTGTCTGTGGCTTGGGAAGCTGCTGGGGACTGTCATGCTTGGGCCAGCAGCATCCCTGCCCTGCTCGTGGCATTGTGCTGCTGCACAGCAAGCCCGCAGGGCACTACGTGAAACTGGGACTTTTGGGAAGCTTGACTTCTCTAAGGCTCACACATGGAAGCCTGGGAGTTGTTCATGTGGAGGTGTGACTATTGCAAAGCCACTTGAACCACCTGTGGGACACGGAGAAGAGGAGCTGAGACTCCCCCAGTTTATAGTTCCAACACTGAATTCAGGATGAAGCCCCAAACCTGACACCACAGCAGCTCCCATCTCTGCCACTGTCATTATCCTGCTTGTCTGAGCCAGGAGGGAGCTGCAAGGAGTAACTGTGACACTGAATTTCACAGTGATTGCTCCTTTCTTTATGAGCTACATGGGCTCAGCAGCCCATCAAAGGCGCTGCCACCGTGTTCACCACCCCCTGCATCCCCTGTCCATGAGTGCAGCCCCTGGGGCAGTGCAGAGATCTCAGTTGCCACCACCCCTGCTGGTGAGGGCAAAAGTCCTATCTGGGTTCGGCTCATCACTTGCAAAACTCCAGCCCTGTTTGTGGAAAATCCTTTTAGAAAATCTTGGGAGGTGGGTAATAAATTTGCAGTTGGTTGGAGGGGAGAGGCGGGAGCGCTCACAAGCGTGCGTGTGCTCGCTGCGTTTCCGTGCACGCTCACTGGGTTTATGTGCTGTAGGCTGTAAAATATGATTTATTGGTGCATGGCTGCAGGAGTGTGTGTGTGCCGGAGCACCAGCTTGTTTGCAGCCTGGCCTGAAGCCTCCCTTCACTCCAACTGCTCCTGAGTCCCCGCTCATCCACAAATCAGCCCTGTCCATGTGTGCTCACACAAACACCGAACGGGCACAGCACTGTCGGGTGCTGTCATACAGTCCTGAAAGCAGCAGAGCTGTGGGCTAAGACAGGACTTGCCAGGTTTGTGCCTCTCCTAAGGGCACTGCTCTGAACCTGGAGCCTTTTGCTCCTGCTTTGTGGCTCTTGGTGTTGTCTCTTGTTGTTTGCATTGTCCTGGAAGCGTGTGATGCCTGAGAAGGAACCAGGGAAACCCTTTTGCGGTGAGCCACAAGAAGTTTGGAGTTTGTTGATGTTAGTTTTGGATCTTCTCCATGTGACACTACAGGAGGAAGGGAAGGAGAAGGGGGAAGAGCGTGGAGCCATGATGGAGGTGGGTACCTAGGGCATGAAGGGCAGGAGCAGAGCAGGGGATGGAGGGAAGGAGCAGGGTGGATGGAAGGAGAAGCCACCATTTCCAAACAGCTGCAGTGCCGTCAGTTCTCCATTGCTCCCCTCTGCTCACTCCAAACGAACACTGAGCAACACCTGCCCGTTTCATTTCCCAGCCCAGCAGTGGGCTCAGCAGCAGCTGAGAATGGTGTGAGCTGGGATGATCAGTGGATGTGTCAAAATAAACCCCAGGGGGTGACAGGCAAGAGCCTTCCTCAGACACCACCGAGGCGATGCAGACCCCGTGAGGCTGTGCTGCTTGGGGTGGGAGAGGAGCCAGGGCAGGATTGGTTCTGTTGGAGCTTTCAGCTGTTCAGAGACGTTGGGAAAACAATGCTGGTGCCTGATGCCAGGTGACTGTAGCTAAGGACAGGAGCTGGGGAGGACGGAACAGGCTCCCTGTGCTGGTGTGAATCACATTCCTGCTGCCTGCTGTGACAGCAGATTCAGATTTAATAGCAGCATTGCTAAAACTTGCATGATATTTAAAAGCTACAAAACGCACCTACTCTGATCAGGGGGAGGGATATTAAATAAATAAATAAATAAAAAATCAGCGAAGCTTTTTCACGAAGTCTTTTTTAAATATTAAAATTCCCGTCCTTCCCAACAGGAAAGCTTTTTTCAGGCTAAGAGGAAAGACTGAACGGCATCTGATGATATCGCATTGACACAAGTGTCTAGAAAAATAGGGTAGGAATGTATGATCTGTTCTCAAAAAGGAACCATAGCTAATAGGAAATATGCTGATGCTACTTTTAATTTCATGACTCAGGTTTGCTGCAAAATTGATGGAAATCTGTGTTGGAGCTTGGTTACATTAAAACAGTTCTCAGCTGCTTGGGGGTTTTCCAGTTCTTGTTTCTCTTTTGGGGGATTGTTATTGTAAAACCTTTTGCTACTCTGGGGTTGGCAGATGTTATTTGAAAGGACAGGGGAACAGTCTTTTATCCAAAAGAAAGAGGAGATTTTTGCACCAGAAAGATCACTGGCCAAAGCCCAGCCCCGGACAGGCCATCCCAGCGGCTCCTCCTGTTCCTCCAGCCTTCCTTCTGTGCGTGTTCTCCCTCAGAGCAAGAACAAGGAACAAAACAGAAGAAAAATACACTTTAAAGAAAATGCTGCCATGTAAGTTAAGGAGCACAAGGGCAGCTTCTGGCTGCTGGAGGTCTCCAAAGCAGCCCATGCCTTTGGTCTCCACCCAAACCACATTCCTCCACCAAAGCACATTCCCTCGGGTTGTGTCAGCTTCCTTCTGCTTCCCCAACATGGGATCAAGCCTCTCCCAACCCCTTCATCTTCCCTGTGCCGTTTCCTGGCCCAGGCTCCCGTGCTGATGAGTTTATTAGTGTTGCTAATTTTACCTGATGCTGCTTCCTTCTCTTCATGACAGGTTGTGTTTTTTGGAACTCTCCAGCTGACTGATTGAGCTTTCTTTAATATTCCCTGTTTCACTTTGAATTCTCTTTGTTGACTGTTGCTTGTTGTGGTTTTGTTTTTTTCTTTTAATCCTCCCACTGTCTCTCTTCCCTTCCTGGTCCTCCTAATGCCTCTTCAGCCTGGAGCAAAGCCAGAGACCATCAGGAGGTCATTGAAACACAGACGGCTGTAGGATTTAAATAAGGACTGGATAATTTTATGACAAGGCTTGCTGCTATGCAAGCTAAAGTAATAAGGGCAATCATATCTCATGGTTCGGGGAGCAAGTTGATTGCCTGCAGGGACTGAGAAGGTAATTCTGCATCCCTGGCTCCCCCCAAAATATGATACAGCTGACAAGATGCACCAGGCAGGTCGAAGGGCAAGAGGAGGTGCCAGGCACAGGGCTTGGCTAGAGCGTGAGAGCATTTCCCTCATCACCTCTGTTGTCACACTCCACTGATGTGATCAGAAACTTCTGGTATCAGCGTGGGGGGGAATTTCTCCAGGCAGATGAAAGTTTGGCAGATGAATCTTTCCTCTTAAGGAGCATCTGCTGGGTGATGTTTGTGCTGTACAAAGGCAGATACTTCACTGTGTTGGTATGACTGGTTCATCTGCCAGGCTGCCCCATAACCAGTGCCAAGGAGTGCAGTCCTAAAGAGAAACACAGACCGTGGGTGTCACTCAGGTCCTTCATTTGGAGGTGCCTCGCACTCCCCACTGACCATGCACAGCCCTGTACACGATGGGTGATGGTGAATCACGCTGTCCCTCCTTCACCCCTTCTCCTAGCGTGGCTCTCCAGGCTCCTCCTGTGCCTGTGCCTTTCCCCAGCTCCTTTAGGGAGTCACGCTCCAGCCCTGGGCGGGTACGTGATCGGCTCCTGCTCCGGCGCCACTGTTCCGAGGCAGAGCCACCGTGAGTGGCGTGCTCTGAAGTGACAGCTCCTCTCGCCGTGAGTCCTGGCAGGGGAAGGAACAGCCCTGGAGAGGAGGCGATGGCGAGGAGTGAACCTAACCCACGGGGAGCCAAGTTGCTCGTCCTGGCAGCTGCACTGAGATGGGGAGGAGTAAGGAAAGCTCCCCAGACAGCACAAAACCCTTGGGTGGGTCCATCCTGCCCGTGTTGGATGTCTTTGGGTAAGTCTGGAGGTAAAGCCAATGTTTTGGTTCAGGGTTGGAGTGTCCTGGGCCCTGAGCCCTACCCTCCTGCAGGCAGAGAATCACCTGTGTGATGTGTGCCATGGGACTCCTCCCCTGAGCCCACCAGGCTGTGCAGCCACACCGAGGTGAGGATTACAGCTCTGACAAGGCACAAATTAACTTTGCAAACTCACTGGAAAGCACCAAGTGCAGAAGAGATGCTGGGCATCCTGAGGACTGATTTTAAGAGATCACTGTAGTGGTAAACCATAATCAACAGTCTATAGCATCACTATTTTTTTTAAATTACATGCGGGCAAAGCCGGAAGGCACAGGATGGTTGGTGGGCAAGGTGAGAGCCACCATCAGTGACTGCCAGCACTGATGGGTGACCACAGGGGAGGGTTGGATGGTGTAGGCTGAGCTGGTTTTGCTGGCAGCTCCCAACATGTGCTGGCCACAGGCGTGAGCAACAGGGGGTCGCATCCTGTACCTTATTTGCCCCCCAGTATGGCTGTGGAGCCACAGTTTGTAGATGCCTCTGCGGAGTCTTGTCATGTGTCCTCCCAGATGGCTTTGCCAGTGCAAAGGGAGACGTCAGCAAATCTCCCCTCTGCAGCCCACACATAGAGAAAGTGCTCAGGCAGGATGGGAATCCCACCTGCACAGGATGCTTAGCTCTGGCAGATAAGGTGGTCCTGCAGGTCACTTTGAAACTCCAACCCCAAGCACGTTCCTGAGCTGTGCAGAGACCCCATGGCACCTACAAGACCCCTCCAGCCTGGCTGCACCTCCTCTTCCTTGCTTCTCTCCTTAGGAGGAGGAGGAGAAGAGCTCAAGGGACTGAAGCAGGTTTGTTCCCAAGGTAAGGACAGCACCAGGCCCCCAAAAGCCACAGTGTCCTCACACACACCCTGTTTCCTGGCTTCACTGTTAACTCAGGACAGTCCCCAGGTCCTGTAACCAGTGTTAAATGTAATGAATGATCTTGTCCTCCTTGTTTGTCTCCTCTTTAGTGTAACACTGTAATTAGCTTAATTACCAACAGATTCTTCTCTTTTTTTTTTTGTAACTTAAAATGGAAATTAAATTTTGCACCAGGTTTTACAGGCTGTTAACGGGAATCGAATAATCAAGCCTGACTCCAAGTCCTTGAAAATGAGTATTAAAAAAGGTCTGAATTTGCATATTCATGTTTTTAATAGGGTTCAGAAGGTATATTTGCAACTGATGAAAAGGATTAATTAAGCTTAATTTGCATAGGAAGAACAGTTTAACCCCTTGCATCCTAACAAGGCAGGGACTGACAATTTGAATTCCATGGTTTGAAGCTGGAGAGGCACACGGGCTGAGAGCAGTGCCCTGCAGAGCACCTTCCTTCCACTCCAGGAGGACAAAACCAGGAGGATACAGGACCCCAGCATCATCCTGGCACAGCTGGTCCCCCTGTGCCCACAGCCACCTCCAGGTTTGACCTCTATCTCTCTACCATGCTGGTTTGTGACCTGGGTCTCCCATGGCAATGCCACCACATCAGGCCTTGAGCTAAACATGCTGCCCCTCCTGCTGTGAGCTGGGCTGGACAGCTCTAACACAGATTAAAGAAATCATTTCAGTGCAGCCAGCTCTGTCCCCTGAGCTGCTCACAGCAGGGCTGCCTGTAGCCAGCACAGGGTGGGAGCACCATGGCTGGGAGGGGCACCAAAACCTTCGACCCCTGATCTCATTTCCAATTTCCTTTTTTCTCAGTGAGGTTGATCCCATTCAGGGGTTAAAGGCTCTGTGGGAATGTCAGACAGGGGTGAGACTCGGTGAGTCCTGTCCTGCTCCCAGCCACCAGCCTGTGACTGTCAGCTGGTGACAGTATCCCAAAAGCCTGGGACTTGTGCAGCTTCAGAGAAAGGGTCACAGAGCTGCCTGCACCCTAAACCCCAGCTGCCACCTCTGGCACTGAGAAATCAGCTGGCTCTGTCCAGCTGTGATGTAACAAAAACATAAACCTGCCCATGTCCATGGTGGGGCGGTTGGAATTAGATGATATTTGAGGTTCCTTACAACCCAGACCTTTCTATGGTTCTGTATAACCCCCCCAAATCAGTCTCCCCTCAGCCTGGAATGCAGAGTGGGAACGTTACGCTTCCCGGGGCCCTGCAAAGCTGAGAACAGAGCACAGCTTTGAGTCAGTGCCTGAATATTGCTAAAAAGTGGCAAAAAATAAATAAATCAGGCATTCATTTTGCTTCAGCAGGTGGTGTGCTGCGTTCCCCTTGTAACGCTTTGGTGGCGTGTGCTGCTAATTATTTTTCGGGTGGAATTTGCTGTGCGCAGCGCACGGGGTTCATTAGACAGAGATGGCTTTGAAGTGGCGCTCAGAATTAATGCTGGCATATGTAAATGTTTCTTGTGCCACGGCAAAGCTGGCTATAAATGATGCATGAGGTCCAGTGAGAGAGATGCTGGCTTTGTTTACACACACCCATTGGGCTTCGTTATGCCAGGAGCAGGCAGAGGAGGCTCGGCAGAGCCTTCTCAGACCGTGTAGCTGCCGCCCGGCTCTACGTGAGCGTTGAACAGAAGTCAACGAGGCATCTTTAGCGCTCCACATCCCAAATTTCCTCCTGTCAGAAAGGTGTTTAAGCAACCCATCACAGCTGCTGCTGTCTCTGTGCTCAGTGCTTTCCCCAGGTCCCCCAGATGATGAGGAGGACACGTCCTGCACTGTAAATCATCAAGGCTCTGACCTGGATGCCTCACTCAAGCAAAACCTGCCTCGGGGTAGAGGCACCTGGGCTAACACCAGGGTAAGGAGCCCCTGCTCCCCTCCTCCTGCTCTCACCTGGCTCATCCTCTCAGCACAGGATCCCTAGGGCCGTGCTCACAGCAGAGTTGGGGAATGTTTCATTTAACAGGAAGAAAACCTGAAGGAACAGAAAGAAAGCACAAAGCCCATGAGCACAGCTGAGGGAGCAGGAGGCAGTGCCTGGGGCGAAAAGCCAGGGAATGTAGGATCCCTCAACCCCTGTCTCCACCAAAGGCTTTTGATTATGGCCCTTCTGCTGCTGGACTTTTTCCAGAAAAACCAAGTTCAGCCCTATGCCCTGGGGGAGTGTATTTTATCCCAAGAAATGCTTGCAGAGATGAATTCTTGTGCATTTTTTTCCTTTAAAGCAGCAGGACGCCTCTTGGATCACCCAAGAGTGAGGTGGAAAAATAGCTCCCCAGCATCTTCTAGGAGTTTTGTCTCTGCTGCTGGGATGGAGATTGGGCAGGTCATGGCTGAACCTTTGCCTTCTCCTGGTTGCTGTCCCGGCAGCTCAGGGTGAGCTGGAGACCTTGCACAGTCTGGTGGGATCCTATGGAGACATCCCTCTGGCACGGGGCTGGGACACCAGGAGCAGGGTCTCTGGGAGACCTGTGGCCCAGCACAGCAGGGTTTGGAGCATCACTGCACCAAAAACAGGGCACTTGTGTGGGGCAGCTGAGCCTCTGCACAGCTCCCCTTCTCTGGAGTGGTGGGGCCGGTGTTTCAGTGGGTGTCTAAGCTGATAAGGCCAGAAACCACCACAAAGGGGATGGCAAAAGCAGTGGCTGCTTGTTATGAGTGAGAGACTGCACCTGGGGCACAACATGGAGCATTTGGCAGTGCCTGACAGGCAATGGGTTTGTTGTTCAGCCGTGCTGGGACTGAACATGGGTGAGGCTGAACAGCTCCATCCTGACAAGCACTTCCTCTTCTTGGCTGCTTTCCTTTAGACCTGTCCAGAAGCAGCCCCCAGAGCCTTGGCCACCCCCAGACAAGGGTGTGCTGGGCAGCTGCTCGGGCACTTCTCTGCTCCTCCAGTGCTGCTGCCAAGAAAAGAGGCTGGAAATCACCGAGATGCAACTGTGTCATGTTTTCTCTGCAGAGTTTATGAAATCGCTTGCTCATCAAACACAAAAGGAACTGTTTGCTTTTTAAGTAAAACAAATATAAAATATTTTCCTCTTTATTGCTATCCAAAAGGCTGCCTGGTTCCCTCAGCCTCTGCCCTTGCCAAGACCATGAGGCTGCACAGGTGGGGTCTCTCCGAGCCCAAATCACCCACGGACAAGAGCCCTGCAGATTGCACATCCCTGCTTATGTGGACATGAGCACAGGGGCAGTTCCTGGGCAGGAGACACCAAGTGCTGGAACTGTTGGAAGCCTGTCCCCTGTCCATGGCTCCCCAGCCAGCCCTCCAGCCAAGCTCCCTGTCACAGGTCTGCTCTGGACAAACTCAAGGTGAGGAAGGAAGGAGCTGAGCACGAAGCTGTGACCAAGTGCTGAGAGGATTTTGTATTTTCCTACTTCCAGCTGTTTATTTACCAACATGCTGGAGAGCAGCGATCACTTCCTCATGCCTTATTGAAAAGCTCAGCTGTGAAATAACTAAATGAACCGTCCCTTTTTATTAGCCTTTGGACTGAGCAGAGGAGCAATCAGTTAATGGCTGACCAGTTTTTGAAGATGCTAAGCACATTACAAGTGCTAAGTATTATTATTTTCCCTGCAATGCTTTATTTTTCCCTCTGAATACTGAGTTTAAATAACCCTTTCAATTACATTATCTGGTTTCATGCATTCTGCTTGGATTAAATGTGGTGACACTTACAATTCACCCACCTCAGTGGCTTCCAGGTCTCTGCCAGTGTCATCCTAACCTTTGCCTCTCAAGCTTGGGCTGAAACAGACTTTGTTCTGGGTCCAGCACCTGCCCCAGCTCTGCTTTGGCTTCTTAAATGCATCCACATCACTTTCCATCAAGCGCCTCAACCTCCAGCTCCTTTCTCTTGCATGCTATTTTTCCTTCTTAATAGGGGAACATCTTGCATCCTTTCCCTTTCCTTCCAGCTAAATTAGCTCCCTGGATAAGCTGTCTCTTCCCACTTGCTGGCATCTTGTGATGTTTTGGTTTATTCTTCTTCCTTGTGAGGGCTTTGTGCTGTGCTGCCAACCAGTCTCTCTCATCAGACCTGGGAATCTCTACCCGTGTGGCTTTGCAGAAGGGTGGGACTGGCACAGACTTCACACCAGTGGGTGAATCCATCTCCTGATGGCTTCAGAGCAGTGATGGATGGACCAGTCCTTCAGAGCCACAGGTGGGCTCTTCTGCGTGTGCTGTTCTCCAAAGCCACCCTGGCAGAGACTTCTCAGTCACCTCAGCCAGAGGAGCCTCACGACTGTATCCAAAAGGGTTTCACCATCTCAGGTGGTTCTGGAGCTCCCAGCTCTGCTCCAGCACCTCCATCTCTGCTTCTCGACTCCTGTCAGCTGTGCTGGGACGCGTCTGGTCTTCAGGACACAAGTGTGAGATGGTGGGAGACCAGCCCACTCCTCCTTTCAGTGTCCTCCCTGGCTGCAAGCTCTACCAGGGAAATGTTTTTGGAGTGGCCATACTAGGCACCTGCCCTCCCCAGGCTCTGCTGCCAGCCTCCTGGCACATGTCATACCCCTGGTGTCTGCACCTGACTGTCTTTTAGGAGCTGTGATCACCCTGCAAGGCTGCAGGCATCTGTGGAGCAGCTCAGGGCTTAGCTCTCAGCACGTGAAGGGTTTGTGGTGTGTGGGGCTGCCACACTTCTGCCTGGGATTTCCCAGTGAGAGAGGTGTGTGTGTGCAACCTCTGTGCTGGGTGGGAGTGTTGTTACAGCCAGAATCATCTGAGGATATAATTGACATAAGGTTTGTATGGAGAGATAATAAATTGCAGCACCTGAGATGGCTGGGGTAAAAAACCCAAAGCACAACCATTTTTGTTCTCACGAGCTCTTTGTCAGCCTAAGCTGAGCTGGACACATCAGGGATGTTTCAGATGGATGCTGGCAGATGGTTGGTGCCCATGGCCACTTTTCCAAGGGGTTGTTGGCTCTGCCAGCCCCTTGGAGCTACTCCCAAGAGCTGCTCTGCTGTCACTCCTCCAATCTTACAGCAACACAAATCCCAGATGGGGCAGGAGGGCACTTCTGGGAGAAG
Organism: Pomatostomus ruficeps; assembly: GCA_013400735.1. Classification (NCBI taxonomy): domain Eukaryota; kingdom Metazoa; phylum Chordata; class Aves; order Passeriformes; family Timaliidae; genus Pomatostomus; species Pomatostomus ruficeps. The sequence continues at coordinate 662,015 of VYZT01013754.1, forward strand.
CAGACTTTAAGCTCCAGCTCCAGGGAATGGGAACCTTTGTGTCTTGGCTCCAAATGTGGTGGAACAAGATTAATTAATTTAGCTGCATCACCTGAAGAGTGCCAGTGTTTACTTGTGAGACCACAGAGGAGCTTTCACAGTATCCAGAGAGGCCTCCTGCATCTGGATGGGCTGGGAGCTCTTGATTGCAAGGCAGGAGGTGCCCAAGGAGAGCTCAGCTGCATTAAAGCAGCGCTGAGAGAGAGGCACAGATTTAAGAGGCCCCCAGGAGGGAGAAGCTGCAGCCACCACGCACAAACTGAGGCATTCCATTACATCTCTGCAGATCAGGTCAAGCCAGCCAGGGGCTTCTGCAAGGATGGAGGGGTCTGTCAAGGCTGGATGCTGTGGTGGGATGAGCCAGACTGGAAAGTGAGTGAGGTGGGAGGAAATGTGGATGTTGTTGTGGGGCTGATTGTTTCCTTTCACAGCTGAAAACACTGAGGAATATGACAGACCCAGGAGATGAGCGAGACAATGCAGGGGACAGCACTCCCATATCTTAATGGATGAGACGGACCAGGAGAGAAGAGCTCATTAGAAAAGGGCACTGCATGGTGAAGGGAGGACAGGCTCTAAGCCGTGTGAAAGCTGATAAAAGACAGAAATGGAAATCTTTTAGTCCCAAAGAAAGCAAGGATGGAGTACATTAATGAGCTCTTTAATGGCAAGGCAAGTAAAGGTGAGCAGCAAATGGCTATTGCCAGACAGCTGAGCTGAGTGTGAAAAAACAGCTGTTGGTGGGATGTGAGAAGCGATCGGCTCGTACAGGAACAACAGCACAGCCGTGTGATTAACATTCCCACTGAATTATTGAAAAGGCACACACACAAACTTGGAGACTTGGCAGGCTCCTCAGGTTACTCTGCAGGGACAGGGAAGTTGCAGAGGGGTGGAAACAGGCATGTTCACATCTAATTTGAACCAAAAAAAAGGGCAGCAAAACTAAAGTAAAAACTGACTTCCTGCGTGGCTACTCCCCATGTGATGAAAATCCACATCCCTGGTACCTCTGTGGTTTCTCATCCCTTACACAGAGGAAACTGAGTCCAGGAAACTGGCTTCACTCTGGATCAGATGGTTTCCCTCCATCAAGTTCTGGGCAGGGGGGATGGTGGGAATGAGCAAAACTCTCAAGGCAGCGTTTGTATAATCTCTACCACCCTTCTGGTGGTGCTGGTGAGCTGGCTGAGAGGGGTAAAACAGCGGCTGTGGCACAGAGGAGATATGAAAAACTGGAGCCTAAGTGAATTCGGGTGAAGCCAAAGTCACTGCTCCAAGCCAAGGAGTTGGGTTGGGTTCTCCAGCAGTGCCAGCCATGCCCACCAGCACCTTCAACACCTTCAGTGCCTCGGGCACCGCTGGCATCAGGGGGCTGGAGGTGAGGGGAAGGAAATGTGCTGTACACCTCCCTCTGGAGAACAATTTCATCTCAGAACGCTTACCCAGGAAAACTGACCCAGGGCCCATGGCAGAAAATCTGTGGTGAGGAAATGGGGAGAGAGGAGCTGGAGGAGAGGCTGGGGCACCTCTAAAGTCCATACCTGCCTGGCCGTGGCCATATTGCAGCCGTGCTACAAGACCTGTTCACCACATTTAAGGCAGGATCAGTGCTTTTCCCAAATAAACCCTTCATCCCCTGAAGTTCATCCCCTCCCCTCCCCTCTCCTCTCCCCTGCTCTGTCCTCATCCTGTGTCCATGTGCATCCAAGGTTTGGGGGGGATGACACTGTCCCCAAAGGGCACTGTAGAGGAGAGGGACACCATGTACACTGAAGAGGAGCTGAAGCCAAGGTGAGCAGGTCCCAAAATGTGCAGCGGGGCGCTGCTGCACCTGGGCGGGGGGTTGTTGTTGGTCCTCCCCCTGACGAGCACTCACGGATGCAAATAAATTCCGACTTGGGCTCCCAAATTCCTGCTCTGCTGGCTGCGCTAAAAATAGCCCAACGCAGTGCGCGCTGGCTTCAATCACCCCCATCGATCCGCGCTCCTGGGTCCGCTCCAGCCGCGCTGCAGCGCATCCCAACCCTGCCTCCCGGACCCCTCCTCGCCCAGAGGATTTCTGTGCTGAGGCCACCTCCACCGCACTGTCCTCCACCCTGCCGACCCGCTTCTCCCGCAGACGAGGTGATTTATTCCTCCGGAGCCCGACAGGCAGCCGGGCTGCAGCCGGCGCCCGGCCAGGGGGGTGTGTCCCTGCTCCCGACTTCTGCAGAGCCACGTCCACCGCCGGGATGAGTTCGGGGCTCTTGGTTCGCCAAGAGCCAGCCCCGATTCAGGGAAGGACTGACCCCAAAAAGGGGCAGAGGGGAGCATTTGGAGGGGAACTGGCTGAGGTGTCTGGGAGTGAGGGAACCTGCAGGAGCAGGAGCTGGCTGGGCTGCTGGAGCCCGGGGCTCTGCTCTGCCTCTGGCCTTCCAGCGGCCCTGGGCATCACCCAGGTGCTGATGCATGGGTTGATCCGTAATTATCAACGGGGCTGGAAGAGAGGCGGCTCCCTGGCAGCCCCAGGAAAGGTGCCAGCACCCAGCAAGTACAGCAGGTCACTGGCTCGGTTTGAGCAGAGCCAGCGCAGTCTGGCTATTGTCTGATCGGGGGGTGCACGGGAGCACCTTCCCTTCCTTGGCCCCCATGCATCCTCACAGCCCCCTCCCATGGGATCTGCACCTGGTTTCACAGCAACTCAGCTGATGGAGGCTCTGATGCTGGGCGGGGCGGGGGCAGTTCACACCTGCAACACCCTGAAGAAGAAGGCAGCCCCCAGCTCCTCTCTCAAGTGCTCTGCTGCATCGGGAACATAGCTGGGCAGGCAGTGCCTGTCACCACTGCCCCCTCTGTGCTGCTCCACGTTTGTGTCTGTGAACGTAGCCCTTCCCAAAGGCCATGCTTTGGAACAGATGGACACACCCCGTGTGCACACCAGGGCTGGCAGGTGCCCTCAGGAATCCTGGGCATAACTGGTGCATGTCTGTATAAAGGGATGTTTCTGTCCTAATTTACAGGTTTTTAAATAATAGCCAGGCTCTTGATGTCACACAGGCTTTGTAACATGTGGCAGGGTCCTTTGCTGGCTCTGGGCCAGAGTGAGGACTGAGCCATGGGTGATGTGGGCCTGGATTTAGTCTCCAGCTAGAAGCTGTCCTTGCTGGGGTGCTGGGGGCAGTATCAGAGGAGGAATTTTAGTGCTGCCTTGTTTTTGCCCTTGAAGACAGGTGGTTTAGACAACAGCAGCTTTGTGGACACAGAAAGGACGTCAGCAGAATGCATTTCCACACGGCCCCAGGGCTGTGACTGTACTGCAGGGAACTGTGATGTTTTTCCCCTGGCCTCCCCTCCTCTTCACTCCAACATGCCTTTCCTGTGCCCTCTCCTTTCTGCCTGGTGGGGACCACTCTTCCTTTGGATGAGTTTGGGGGAACAGGAGCAGCCTGGCTGGACAAGGTATCACTTCTCTTTGCAGAAGCAGCCTGAGAGCTTTGGTGGTTGAACAGGAACACCCAGCAGGTCACAGGAGATGAAATCCCTGCTCTGTCCTCAGAGGGGTCTGTAAAGCAGCTGCCTCAGAGGGACAGAGGGTGCTATGGACAGAACTCACCAGGCCCTGTGCAGAGGCACCCCTGGAGCTCATCCATGGGGTGGTGGCCCTGGGGACAGCGGGACCTCTTCCCTTTTCTTGTCTGGCTTTCTTCACAGCTCATTTTATGGCATCTCCTGCCAAGGGATGTGGCCCATGGCTGCCAGGACTGCGCCTTGTTTTGGAGAGAGGGCAAGGGGCTGGAAGGTGCTCAGCAGCCCAGGAGCCATGTGGTGAGGCCCCACCAACAATGGGGGACTGGATGATGTCTTAGAGGTACCTTGGAGAGAGATGGGCCTAGACTTTTTCTAACCCACCTTTTTTCCAGTGGCAGACAGTTTGCATGGGGGAAGTGTTTAATTTAGAAAGGCCAGAGCTGCTGTATCACATTCCTGTGTCAGTCTCTGTTGGTTTATGACCAGTGAAATCCTGGTGTGAAAACTGAATCAGCCTTTGATTTCATCTGCCCCTGCTGTTTTACGCCACTAACAGCTTCGCATTTCGATAGCAGCTTTTATTCTAGGAGCTAAATGGGCTTCACAGACAGGCAATTAATTAATGGAACCTCCCCAGCCAGCCTGTGCCCTCGATGCCACAAGGAAGCATTTGCAGATGAGGAAACAGAGGCAGAGGAGCAAAATGAGTGGCCCCAGCTAAAGAGCTGAGCTGGCTGCTGCCTCCACCAGCTGGGCCAGTGCTCCCAGTTCCGTGGAGATGGTCACGATGCCATTTCCAAACAGGTGTGGGAATGCTCTCAATGTGGGGAGCAACTGAGGAAGTTCTTTGGGTATCTGTCAGTGACTGTCAGACCTGGAGCATCTCAGCCCAAATTAACTCATGAGCTGCCACCACTTTGGACAACCCCAGCCTCTTGATAAGGAATCCTGTGAGACCACGAAAGAGTGCCAGGAGGCCCCTCTACAGTTTCCATCATCCATCCTGGCTGACCCACTCTTATTTCTCCTGGATGGGAGCCCCAGATGGGACCTTGAGCAACCTGATTTAGTGGGTGGCATCCCTGCCCATGGCCAGGGAGTTGGAACTAAAGAGTGATGATTTTTTATTTTATAATCCCAGGTGATTTTTAAGGTCCCTTCCAACCCAAACTATTCTATGGTTCTATGAAGAGGCACTCAGGGTTTGCAGGGAAAGGCTGTTCCAGCTGGAGGGTTTGGTTTGGGTTTGCTACAGCTGAGACTTGGGGAGGGAACTGCCATGATGGCACTAAACAAGAGAGGGGTGACCCTCAACTCCCCCCTCCAGGTCCTGTTCACTGCCTGGTGAACAAGACGCAGCCCCAGGAAGCTGCCTGCTGTGGGCAGGATCTGGGGCACCTGGAGGAGGTGCAGGAATGTGCCTTTGCTCAGGCAGAGTGAATGTATTCCTGGAGAAATTATCTGCCTTTTATTATGAAGTCCTGCTAATGGTTTGTTGTCTACACAAATAACCACGGGGAATGAACTCGTGCACTTCCCAGCCTGCTCTGTGTCTTCCTGGCTCAGCTCCTTTCTGAACAAACATAACCTTTTGCAAGAATACCTGTCAAAATCGCTTTGAAATATTGAAATAACAGGATGGGATATTGCTCCTGGGCCCTAGTGCTCATCTGTCAGGACTCACAGTGTCCATCCAAAGCGACTTGTGAGCAGGATGCAAGGGGAAAAGCTCTGGCAAGCAGCAGGGCCTCACAGGGCTGCGTTTGGGGAGCTTAGCACCTCTCTGTGCTGGCTCCCTGGGCTCCACACACCCACCTGCGAGCAGGACAGCTCTCAGACCCTCAGGAAGCCCTCACCTTATGTTGGTCATGGGGTAGGTGAGACAAAGGGGCTTGTGACTCAGCCGGAGCTTATCAGGACAAAATTGTGTCCTCCGGCCACCAGTGTGGCCTGGGAGTGCCTTCATGGCCTCAACACCTCCCTTCTCACCTCATGAGTAAGGCATCGCCTGTGAGTATTTTAGACATGGGGCAAAAGCTGTGGGGACTTGGGTCGGTGTGGGACAGCAATGGCTGAAAGGCACATGGTTGCTTTGGGGGACCCATGGACACAGAGCCATCCCCTTCCCTTCCAGCCTCAGCATGCCAAGGGCTGGTCAGGGGCTCCCCAGGGTGTCTCAGATTGGGCAAGCTGTAAATGCTGAGTGTCTTTTACCTCAAATGCAAAATCACCCCTCAATTCTCTCCTTCTCCGCAGAACAGCAAGAGGCTTCGTGCTCTAACTCCTCACCAGCTCCCCATCCTCACAGTGGGGAGATAATCCACCCCTCAGTGGCTGGTGCCAAGGGCCACTACTGCCCACACACATCTGTTTAGGGGCAGAGACCAATACCTCGTAATTTGCAGGAGAAATCCCATTGCATGGTGGCACCTGCTCAACCAAGAGCCCCTCACTTCTCATCCCCTTCCCAGTTCCTGGTGGGGATGGTCTCCTGCTAGGAATATGAGGGATTCTATTTTCCTGGGTACGTGCCTTTTTTCTTCAATGTACTTGGAATTGATGAGAACTTGGACACAGATAATTGGTGGAAGAAATCAAACACTTAGAAATCCCAAGAGGCCCCCTCCAAAAGATATCCCATCAACCAACCAACCAACCAACAAAAAAGTCCTTCAAACAAAATTCCATCTCTTTCTCTAAAATCCATGATTAAAACCTGGTACAAACAGGTGAATATAGATATATATATTTTTTTTAGTAGATGTAGTATTGTTTTTTTTTCTCCTCTCTCTTTCTCATTATACAGCAAACATTGCAAATATAGAAATTTTCTCTGTACAATTAACGACTTCGGTTTACAATGCAATGTGTGGTAAAACCTTTTAGTGAGTGAAAATGTGAACGGGCCTTCAACCGGGTAAAAGTCTAAATTGGAAGACTCCGTTTGCAAAAACAGCCCAAAAGATGGAGCTCCTCCTGGTCTCTTTTTGGTTTTTGTTGCTGTTTTTGTCGCTGTTGATTTTGGAAGGGAAGGAAGGAAGAACACAAACTGTTCACAAAGAATCCACAAAATCACGGAATAGGGACTCATGCAATGCAATATTGGGAAACACCAGACCTCAGCTCTCTGCCCGCTCTCTCATTTTCATTTTATATTCAATTTTTTCTTTTTTCTTATATTTTTTTTAAAAAATCAAAATGAAACAAAACTTTTTTTTTCCACTCCACAGTTTGTTTGTTTTGCAAAGTTTGTTTTCAAATTTGGTGCACGTCTCACCAATGTGAGGACACTTTAATATCTCACTTTATATATTATATAGAATATTTATAGATTTTTCATTATTTGTTCTCTCTTTTATTTTTTTATTGATTCTCTCTTTTTTTTTTTTCTTTTTTTAATTTTATTTTGTTTCAAAGACAGTCTGAATAAAAATAGTTGCTGCGGATTTCTTTTGGTCCAGTTAGTGTGTTAAGTCACGAGTTGTGTGAGGACTCAGGACTTTTGCTGGGCAGAGACGCCCTTCCAGTAGTCTAAGATGTCGTGAAGATCCTCGTCTTTGGCAAACTGGACCTTTTTGCGTAGGGCATGGCCGGCTGCCATGTACTCCTCCTCGTCTTTGTGCCGCTTGCGGTTGAGTTTGAAGCGCTCCCAGATGCTGTGCGAGGGTTTGCAGGTGTACTCTGGGCTGGAGGTGTAGCTCAGGTTGTGGTACTGAGGCGAGAGCTGGGAGTAGGCCAGGTCTCTGGGGCGAGGGCGGGTCAGAGGCTCCAGGATGGAGGGTTTCCGCCCGCCCATGCTGTCGTGCTGCTCCCCGGGGTGCGAGCTGGGGTACGAGTGCCGGTGTTCGCTGTACTGGCGGATCTTCTCCGCCTCTGCCCGCAGGATGGCCGCGGCCGGTGTCACAGTGAGGATGGTGTCAGTGGTGGGGGATGTCTTCTCGATGTATTTGGCTTCGGATTTGTGGCCCGATCCCTCGGAGCGGTAGGACCTGGGGCTCCGTATGGAGCCACTGGAAGAGGTGCTGGAGCGCTTGGGGGCCGCCTCCATGCTGTGGTGTCGCTGGAGAGGGTGGTTGTAGCTTTCCTTGTAGACAGGGGAAAGGAATCCGTGCTTGCTGGGGATTTGCTCCGACAAGAGCACCAGCTGAGGCTCCACCGTGGAGACTGCCCCCGATTTCACCCCTTGGAAGGAGGTGGACTCGGATTTCAAGGCATCGATGCAGTTGTTGATGATCTGGTTCACCTTGTCCACCTCCTTGGCAATGGTGGAGATCTCAGCCACAGAGCCCTGGGTGTCGGGCGGCAGGGACAGTTCACAGTCTCGCCTCTCAGGCTGCTCACCCGTCCTCACCTCCATGTAGTTGCCCTTAGTGGCCTTGGGGGTCTCGCTGCTGTCAATCAGCTTGTACTGCTCAACCTCACCAGCAGAAGGCAGGTAGGGGATGCGGGTCACTGTCTCCCCACCCAGTATCTGTCCCTGGGACAGCTGGGTGATGCTGGTGGTCTCCATTTCTGGCCCATACTTCAGCTCGATGATGGTCTTCTTCATGCTGCCGGCAGCCTTTTTGTGCTTCTCCTCCTGCTGGCGCCTCTTGCGGAGGCAGTAGTACACCACGCCCAGGACAATCACCATGCCGAAGAGACAGCCCAGGATTGTCATGATGTAATGGGTGGCAGTGGAAGGGGTGGGCACCGGCTCCTTGCGGTTGGGTCTGGTGGGGGTGATGGTGACGCAGGTGTGGTTGTACTTGGAGTACTGGTGAACAGAGACCACACAGTAGGTGTAATCTCTTTGTGCTACTAGGTTGCTCACGGTGATGTTCTCCTCCTTCTTCCTGAGCTTGGTGATCATGGAGGAGAAGCCATTTTCGAACTGGGAGAGGATGTACATCTTGCTGAAGGGGTAGGGGATCTGCACGGTGAGGACGGCCGAGTTGTGGTTGAGGTGCTTCACCTGGATATTGGGGCGCACCTCCGTCTCACCGATGGGCGTGAACAGGGAGAACTGCGGTGTCGTGCCATCGCCAGAGGAGCACTCCTCCTCGGAGCAGGGGCTTTCGGAGGGCACCGTGGTCACCTGGTACCTGGGAGGGATAAAACGAGGGATCACAGTGTAGGAGCCACCAGTGCAAAGGGATGAGAGCATGCTCAGAGCATTGCGGTAGCCAGTCCGGCCTTGGCCTAACAAGTAGTAGCCCATGTAGTCGGGCGGGGAGTCGCACTGCATCCGGTCATAGGTGCGTGTCATGTTGGTGAAAGCCTCCAGCCATTGCAGGAAGCCGAGCAGCTCGCAGGAGCAGTAGAAGGGGTTACTGTAGAGTTCACAGACAGAGAGCTTGTTTAGGCCCCGAAAAGTGTTGCTGTCCAGTCTCTGGATCCTATTCATGGACAGGTCAATGTTCACTATGTTGGGGCACTCCCAGAAGGCATTGGGGGTGACGGTCTCAATGAGGTTGGCCTGGAGATAGAGGTACTCCAGCTTCCCCAGGCCCCGGAGGATGCCCTCGGTGAGGTTCCTCAGTCGGTTGTAACCCAGCTGCAGCACCTGGAGGTTGAACTGTCCTGAAAAGGCACCGTCCTCGATGTAGGAGATCTCGTTCTTCGTCAGGTTGAGGTATGTCAGGTTGCCGAAGCGGCTGAGCGAGGCGTACTGCACGCTCTTGATCTTGTTGTCGTTCAGCCGCAAGTCCACGATGGTGCTGTTGATCTGCTGGGGGATGGACTCGTAGGGGGGCTGGTTTTGGCTGCAGATGGCCAACCAGACAAAGCCCTTGTCCCCCTCGATGAGCCAGCAGTCTGCCCGCACCCCGCCGGCGTGCAGGAGAGACACGGCCGCCACGCACATGCAGAGGGCTGACGTCGCGGCCCACCGGCGACCTGCCATCTGGAAGGGCAGCACGGAGAGGGGGCTCCTGGTCTGCTGGAAGTGGGGAACAGGACAGGGGCCGGAAAGGTGTGGGCTAGTGCTCCTTCGGCAGCTTTGCTTGCCTCTCCCTTCTCCTCATGGCTCGGAGACGGGAGGGAAGCGTCCGTGGAGAAAGCGAACCTCGGTGCCCACGGTACTCGGCAGCCAGCAGCCAGGGGCTGCTACCAAGGCCTTTGTGGCTGAGGCTGGGCCCACATCACCAGGTCTCTGGCATCTCGAGGAGGGAGTCATGAAGTTAAGCACCTGTGTGGAGGAGTTGGTCAGGCTTAGAGACAAGCCTTTCGCTCATTTTTTATAGTACTTCTCCTCATTTTCTTTCTGCTGCCCATCGCGGCGCTGGTCCCCATCTCCCTGTGCCTCCGTGTGTTTGGCTGTCCCTGCTCGGTCCCTCGGCTCACCTATTCAAAACAAAACACAAGCACAAACTAAGCACAAAGGACAGACAGTCAGCAGTCAGAGGTGCTGGAGATCCATCCAACTCCTCTCTTAGGCACTTCCCTCCTCATTCTGGCAACCCCCTTTCAAGGAACCTTTGGATTATTTGGCTGCCACCAGCACCATTTGGCAGCACAGGGGGAGGTAGTCACTGACCACTGAGGTCACTCTCTGAGCCCTTGTCCAGCATCACTTCTTTGGCAGTTGAGAGACCAACACGCATCCAGTGCATTGTTTGTCTGACCTATTTAGGTGTCTACCTTCGGAGGAGAGGAGAGATGCCCCAGAAGTGTCTGTTCCTCTCCGCTGAGAGCAGATGAAGTCTAGACAACACACTCTGATGTAGATTTGATGCTGCAGCGTTTTGCTGAGGGGAATCCTGACTGTCTCGTGTGCTGGTGTGCGCAGCAGCAGTGCCCACACGAGGGGTGCTGGTCGAGGACACTGTGTCTCTCTGCCTGCACTGCCATGCAGCATCTGGGACACAGCCCAGCATCAAACGCCTGTCCTGTTTCTGGGAACCTGAGCAGTAGTTTCAGGGCACTCTTTGCAAAACCTGCTGGTATGGCAGTGAACCACCCAGTATCCTTGTCCCTGCTTGGGGCTTGCTGCCTTTCTCCAAAGCTTCTCCCTCTCAGGTGAAATGATGCAAGGGTGTGGAAGACCAACAATTCAGTGGCATAATGAGAGCATTTTCAGAGGATGGGACGAGATCTCCCTTCCCCAGCCAGAAACAGCTGATTGAAGATTAGGAAAAGTGTTCACTAGCCACAAATCTGTGGGGCTGCCAGCAGCCTCACCTCCCACAGAGAAATTCATTCCTGGCTCACATTTTCCATTTTCTTCCCCCTAAATTTTTAACTAAGCATAATATCCATGGACAGCTCTTATTTCCTTTTCTAATTTCTTAGAGAAATAGGAAGGCAAAAGTGGAGAAGTGGGAACTGCTCAAGTACCAGGATCTTCTGGGTCATACTTTTCCACAAGATACTGAAAATATCATCTGTGGATATCTCTACTGCCAAACAGAATTCTGGGCTGGTAGGATGGATGCAGCGAGATGTTGTGGCAGAGATGGAGTTGCCCACAAATGGAGAGAGATCATCATGGCCTATCCAGAAAAATCCTTCTTGGAACTTTTTTTGGGAACAGAAGATGCAGTCATCTCCCTTGTCCAAGGGCAGGGAAGACACCACCAATACTCCTTGGAAACAAATCTGGTAAGAACTGGAGGTTTCTTGGGAAGTTGTGAAGGAGATAGGGCCACATCTTACATCCAAATTGTCTTTCATTAAATCTGAAAAATAGTATAAACCCAGAAATAGTTTTCCAAACCATTTCACAGAGGCCAGGTTGGACTCTTCTTGGTGCTAGGTACCTGAAAATCGTGTGGGACTGATTGTTTAGAGGCAGATGCCATACTCTGACCTTCGTCCCAAAGAAACCAGGTTCTTTTCCAGCCACAATACCAGGCAGGGGAGGAGACCAGATTTCACTGCAGAGATCCCTGCTCATCATTCAGTTTATACCTTGGTAAACAGGCCAGTAATAATAAGCAGTAAAGCAGTTTATTTGGTTGGATTGTGAACAATGAGCCTGTTCCCTGGTGACAGCTGGGTTTCCATTACATGAATAACAAGACCTTCTCTCACATCAGCTCTCTGCACGCGAGACATTCCAGCCACCTTGTCCTCGTGTGCTGTCACTGCCCCGGGATGCTCGGGCAGTCCATTTGAACACAGCTGAGTCCTTGGAGCCAGCGAGGAAGGGAAGAGGGACTGTGCTCCCCAGGAGATTGCAGGTGAGTGCTCCCCCTTGCCACCCCCAGCGAGACACAGGCTGCAGTGCCAGACTGAAACACGTCTGCTGCTGCAGCCCTCTGGTGTTAGACAACTCAATTAACCTCCCTGCACGGCAGCCTCCTCTCCAGCACCGTGAGATAATGATAGCACTTCATGGGGCAGTGGGAGACTGAGGCAAAGTGCCCTGAGCTCCTCTTGGTGGGGTGAAAATCCCAGCACAATCACTGTGTTCCAGGTGGAGACTTCCCCTCTAGGTGTGCCCACTCTCCTCTGCCGCAGGGAGTGGCCTTGTGCCCAGCTCCTCCTGCCTCCTGTGGGGATGCACATTGCCCCAAGGGTGTGGGACCAGGGCATTCCTGGCCTGCAGAGCCACAAGCAATGGCTCGCCCCAGTTGTCCCTTCAGGGTGGCACTTGGTTCCAACATCTCCCTGTCCTCCTCCGTGGACTTGTGGATTCCAGGGATGTCCTGCAGGCAAGGGTAGCCCTGCCACACCAAGCACAGGCAGCAGGGAGGAATTTATGACAGCACCTTGGCATATTCTCTTCAGCAAGCACTTGTTCTGTCTCCTCTAACTCACATTGTGACCCAGCCACCCTCTCTGGGCAAACCTGTGTTTGGGAAGGCTCTGCAGAGCCAAACCATCCTTTTCCTTCCAAAGAGGGTTCTTGTCACTCCTCCCTGGGGAGGCTGTGGGCAGCAGCCTGCATCAGAGGGCATTTGTGGAGTGAGACCATCCATGAGCAAAGAGCAGAGATGGACTCCCCACAGAGTCCAGGCTGATCCCCTATAGCCTTCCCCTATAGCACCCATGGGCCTCTCCCATCTAATTGGAGGTGTTGGGGATGAAGAAGAGCAGTAGTAAATTACTCAAACACGTTCAGTAAGGCTCTCATTGTATGTGTTCTCTTCGTTCCCATACACTGCCTATCAGCCAAGTCCTTCCCAACAACAGAAAGGAGAAATGGCATTTTATCAGCAGCCCGAGTTTAATTTCAGCTCATTAAAGCAAGCAATTTGCTGGTTTATTTGCTTTACAAAGTGTGAATAAAATGACAGCATTAAGGAGATGTGAGAGAGGAAAGAGGGGCTAATCTCCCTTTTTATTAGATTGCCGGGACATGACTGGGGAGTGGAGAAGTGGGTCTCCTTGCTTTCACAAAAGGCACAATTGTTCATCTTGTTGGCTTCTGAGTACCTCCATCCCAGCCCGTGGAGGGTGTGGGTGTGTGCCTGAGTGACACCAGCTCGGTGTCCTGCTCAGTATTCCACAAGGATTTAGTGGCTTAACTTTCCTGCCTGCCTGATTTATCTTTGCCCAGTTGTCCTGAGTTTATTCTCCTGGTAACACAATTGCACATCGCTTTTCCCAGTCCTCTGAACCCCCACAGAGCTGAGAAAACCTGGGAATAAACCACCAAAATTCCCACACAAAAAACAACCAGGAAAGTGGAGATTTGGAGGTCTCCTTTGCTGCTGGAGAAAGAAGCAACAGGTAGAAATGAAGACAGTGTGGAATAACAATAGAAATGCTTTGGAATGATGGATTTAATCTCAGTCAGAGATATCTTGAACTGTGGCACCATGGTCACAGTGAGAACAGGCCACATCCATGACAAGGCCATGGCAGCCACCCAGGAAATGCCATTCCTGCTCTCAGGAGGCAGAATGGTTTGACCAGCTGAGATGCTGCTGGGTTTTTGTGGCTAACAGAGGCCAGCAAAGGGGCAATGACGATTCCCTCACTCCTTGTTCCTCCTGCGCATTGCCTCTGATACCCAGTATCTCTGCTGGAGCCCAGGTCCCTGCTTCTCCCTGCTCATCCTCAGCCCTGACTGTGATGTGCTCCCCTCCTACCCAACTCTGCTTCTTCAGCCCCAGTCCCTGTCAGCAACCCAGCAGCAAAAATGGATATCTGGAATTCTGGGATGCCCACGAGGCTGCAGCCTGCTCTGGATGAGCAGCAGCCTCCTCATCTTGGCTGCAAACTCATAGCAAGGGAGGTGGAAAGGAAAAGGCAAAGCTGGGGCTTCAAAAACCAGCGCAAGCTGGCTGGGAAGTTTTCGCTTCCATTTCCCAACTAATGGCATCTTGGAAAATTAAACCAGAGCAGCAGCTGCAAGGAAGCAAACAAAACAGCTGTGGGGGTTGGGAAGGGAGCTGGCACTCAGTTCCAAATACTGTTATTCTCCTGAATGAGTTATTTCAAACTGTGGATTACATTTACTGAGGGAACACAAGATTGCCATGAGCGTGCGTGCGTACACACACAGCAGTGCCGCTCTCCTTGGCATTTCTGCACCTCCATAACTTCCTTCTCCCTAGCTGCTCCATCTCCAGTTCCTCTTAGATCCCCTTTCACAGCCCCTCGGGCTGTTTCAACAAAAAAATGATCCCCGCTACAAAGAGAACCAGAGGAAAATGGGAGTGGTACCTTACAAACATGAGTTTAGTCACCCAAACAGGTGGGGAGGGAAAATCTGGTTTACAGGCACCAGATTTTAAAGTGAACCTTGGCTCTTCATTATGCATAAAATAATCTGGGGGGGGTCAGCTCCAAGATGGCAGATGAAACCTTTAATAGCGATGAAATCACCCCTAAATAGCTCATGTCCATCCTGTAGATGTCAGGTGGGCAAAGGAGGCTTCCAGGCAGGTTTTCCCCTCACTCATATTCCTGGTCTTTGCTCCGTGACTCCTGCTGGGTGATGTCAGTCAGAATCACAACCTCCCTGAATAATAAAGATGTTCAGGCCTGTAAAATTAAAGTTCATTTTATATCCAGACATCCTGGTCCTAATACCCTTCACTGACAGGGTTTAGGCAGCATTTTGTGCATCCCAGCCTTATTCCCAAATGCCTCACGGCATTAGATAATAGAGTTCTCCAGTCAATGCTACTCTCTCTCTTGCTATTATTTATTATTTAAGAAAAACAGGCAAGGGAGAAGAGATATATTTTCCACTGAGGTTTGAGGAGAGATTAAGAAGGAATGAAGCAGAGAGGTGAAGGGGAGGCTGAGAGAGAAGTGCCCAGCACTGCATCCAGGATGGCTTTTCCTGAGGCTCTGGGAGGTCACAGACTGTATGACAAGTATCCAGGTGGGAGGGGTGGCAAAGAGAGAACTTTTCTGGGAGAAACAAAGAGAAATAACACGCTTGGACTCTATACAGGGACATTAATATTGCCAGTATGTCAGCACTCATGGGCTCTGCATGGTGCTGGGGCAAATCTCTCCTTGGACTGCTCTTTTAAACCTTAATTGAAAATGTCATCATCTTTACTGGAAGCTGATATTCAATCCCATTTCATTTATCAGTAAACCTGGGTGCTGCAGTGTCTGAGGGGAGCCCTAGTGCAAAGCCACTGTGCCTCCACGAGCCGGGATGAGGCCAGAGCTGCAGCCTGGGAATAGCCAGAACAAACCTGTTTGCACAAACGCTTTTAAGAACCCCTTTTACTATGGCAAGATAAATCCTGGTTTAAAATGACAATATTTTCAAGATGAACTCTTGGGATTTCAGAAAATAAGACTGTTCTGCTGTTACTCAGCTGCAGTCTGAAGTCATTTACATCCATCTCATGCTGCTTAGTTTCCAGGGTCTGTCGAGATGACAACCCTATCTCACGCTGCTGTGGGCTGCTGAGCAGAAGCCTCTGCTGAGTTTAAGTAAATGCAGAAATGATCTTCGTGGTGAGCAACCTCTTAAGCTCAGCTGGGGTACCTGTGCCTCAAACCAGCCTTCAAAACATCGGCACGAGTGGCACTGGAACGTCAGCTCCAGCCCTGGCAGTGCAGGTGAGCCCTCAGGGAGCTGAGGAGTGTGAGGGGCAGAGTTAGGGGAAGGTGAAGAGGAAGAATGTTTTAAGGGATGTAGAGAAGCTCTGATCAGGCACAACCCTAGCAATAAGAAAGGTGTGTTTCCACGGGAGAAAGCCTCTCTAAAACTTGCTTGATGGGATTTTTCCTTAGAAAGAATCGGTCTGAATCACAGCTTCATTATGGGATGGTTATGCTGATGGTAGGCTGGGGAAAAGCAGAGGTCTGGCGTGGAAGCAAGACTCCCGTTTTCCCCTGTAAACAGTGCTCAAGATCAAAGGAAGTTTTTCCAGCACTGAGGCAGTGGAAGGAGTCAGCCCCATGCCGGGAAGTGGAGCTGCTGGTGCTCCTCAGCACTGACAATGGAAGCTGAGCCTCATCTCTGCTGCACTGTCATCCTCACTCAGATCTTTGCTGCTGTTTGGAGAAGAGTTTTACTGCTTTCATTCATTAATTTATTTTTTGCAGGAGGCCTGCATAACCCTTTGCCTCCCAGATGGGAAAACCCACTTTTACACAGGGGGAAATCTGGTGATGGATCTGTGAAATGGTGAGTTTGTTAGAAATTCTTTTTAGAGGTGCAATTGTCTTGTTTGCTCTGATTTTTTTATGGTTGTATTTGCAGAAACACTTCCCCCTCTGTCCTGCCCTTTCCCTGTGACAGGGTCTCTGGCCAGTGCAACATCTCTGTTTCTAGGTGGACTATAAAGCTAAGTGTTGAGAGATGGACAAGAAAATACACAGCTCACGAAGGACTTCATGGTAATGATCTGTGATCTTTAGGCAGAACAGAATTCACCTTTCCATCATCAGCACGTGTCCTGCACGCAGGATTTGTTATGTCTGTGCTGTAAGCAAACACCTCTGTAACCTCTCACTGACTCGCTCACCTTGGAAGCCAGTCCCACTTTCCTGGCTGGAGACTTTCAGTGTCTCTTCCCATCCAAGTTATCTTGTGATTTTAGTGATGCAGCTCTTGTCCTCTGGAGCCGAGAAGCCCAGCTTAAAGCTGGACCCTTTGGCTGTCCACTTTCTCAGGGGGTTTCTGCCCAGATAGTGCCATATCTGGCAAGCCCCAGTGCCCTACAAGCCTAATTTTAGCTCAGTGCCGCAGGCTGGCTTCTTGTCATGGGCCAGGAGAAGGTTAATGATCATCTGGGCAGCCCTCCAAAACCAATCTAATGTTTATTCAGGATAACAGCACTGCAGAGGAAAGCAAGCGTGACCACCTTCCACGTACAGCGTACCCACCACGGCCCTGCTCCTGCAGGTGGCTCTGCTGAGGCAGCTCAGGTTTGTCAGCTCTTGGAGGAGACCCTTCCCTAGGTCAGCTCAGGTCCTCATCAATATTTCCAACCCTGCCCTCTTAACCCAAACAGATGCTGTGTTTCTACAGAAAAACAATTTACCCACAATTGTGGGTCTCTTATTTCAGCAGTGGAAATATGCACACATCTTTTCTTTTTTTTAATAGGACACTCCTCATGGGTCAGATACCCTGGCTACAAACAAATATCCATTTATTTGGATGTTTAGGAGGTGGGCCAGTGGTCTTAGCCTGGTGGTGGTGGCCTGGATGTTGCAGGTTTGTTCTCCAGCTGGGTCTGGGACAGAGGTGAGAGGAGGAAAGGCTGGTGTAGATTAGCACACGAGGAGGAAGAGGGATGTCAGACAGCAGTGACTGGCAGAGGGCAGAGTCTACAAGATGTTTGTGTGTGTTTATTCACCTCAGCTGCTCTTTAATGGCTTCATTTCAGCATGAATTACAGCCCTTTCTTCCCAACAGCACAGCCTCTGCAGTTATTCCATCATCCCTTTGACATAACATGAAAGGATGTGCCATAGGTTCATCCAAGAATACCCTGCACCTGTAGGGAGGTGAGAACACTGCTTTCTTGGGGCTCCCCTTGGGCCCCTCGGGGCTCCATGAAGGGATTGGGTAAAAGCTGTGAAGCCTGAAGGCCTGGGATGTGCTGTGCTGAGGGAAAGATTCTCTTCCAGCAGTAAGTACTCAGACATACATGGCCCAGTAGGGCTCTTGATGCTTCCCTTGGGGTGCAGGAAAAATTGTACTGATAGCCAAAAGTGTTTTCTGAGGCAGCTCAGAGCTGCTGGTACTGGCTTCACCATCAACAGTCCCAAAATAGCTGGTTCTCACTGTCTTTCCAGGCATGCTGAGAGGCATTGTGCGAACATCTATTTAATAGTGTCTCTGGAGAACACTGGGAATGCGCTTCCTGCTACCTGAGATGGTCAGGGAGATGGCTGGGCAGCCAGATGGCCATATGTGTTTGGAGCTGATATTAATGTCTCATTTGATTATGTTTACAGCATGATTAAAAGGCTCCTAGACTCCTGAGCAGGTATCTTTTATTATGCTAAATATAAACAGAACAAAGATACTCCACTCTGGGCTTGGCATGGTGCCAGAGTATTTCTCTCAAGACCAGCTGATTTCCCACTGGAGTAAGTCCATGTACTGGTGAGAGCAAGCAAAGCCCATCTTTTCCCACAGAGGGTACTCAGCTACAGGTATGAGGCACCACTGGGTTTCCTTTGTGGTGCCAGCAAGCCTAAAGCTCAACCAAACAGCCTCCTACCCAAAAGTGCGTGGTCAGATACAGAGAAGCTTGGAAAAAATGGTTTGTGCACATGCTAGCCTTCAAGAGAAACTGTTTTTGTCTGGACACATGATCAGTGCCATTGTGATGGTGGAAAAGCAGCAGCAGGAGCTGCCAGTGTGTCAGCGTGGGCTTGCAGCACACAAAGCCCTTCCTCAGCACCCCCTCTGCTCCTCAGCAAGGTCTGTGGCCACTCTCTGGGCCTCTGTGTTTCCCTGTTTGTCCAGCAGATACAGAGAGTGGAAAGAAAGTTCGGAATCCAAGACACCAGAAGCAGGGAGCTGTGCCAGTGTTTGGATTGCCGGTCCTTTTCATAAACATTTCCTGTGGAGGTTACCCAAGCTGAAAAAGCAAGTGAACCCAAAACACCTACCCTCTTTGGAGGATTGGAGTTTATTGTTAATAATCTACTGCTAAAAGGGTAACATCTGTTTTGGACAAACTGTAATGAGATTTAAACCCCAGGTGGAGGGAGGACTTCACAGTAATAAATGACTTTCTGTATGTCTAAATAGTTTTAATTTTTTTTCTGGCAGAAATAGCTGCTTTTCACCTCAGGCTTCTTTTTGCCAGCTCTTTTTGTTTAATGATTGCTATTAATTTCCAGGGTGGCAGATGGATTCTAGGCTGGTGTAGTCTGAAATGAGGAAAAACAGCCCGTGAAGGTGTGAGTTTGCCGTGAATGCGCGCACAGGTCACACACGCTGGTGCGATGCCGTGTGTGGGATTTTGCTTCCCAGGGGAACAATCACTTCTCAGTACCTGCTATCCCCTCCTGGGATGTCTGAGCATCTCTCAGTCATAAAGGAAGGTAAATTAACATTTCTGGTCACTGCTTGTAGCTCTGCCTATTTAGACCTTCACTTAAGAAACCTGCTGATTTCAGCAAAGGTTCGGGAGGAATTCAGTCCAGGACCAAGTGCTTTGCTAAACCCAAAGTGAAGTGAGCTGGAGAGCAGCACATGGTCTCCAGAACATGGAAAGGAGCTCCCTGCCCATGGCTGGATGCTGCCAGGTGATGGGGATTCCTCCTTGGGCACGAAACAGACATTTTTCAGTGCTTTTCCTGTATTACTTGGTTTCTTTTCTTTTTTTTTTTTTTTTTTAATAGTGTGGGATGTCCCAAACAGACAATCCTTCTCCATCCTCTGGCTGTGGTGACAAGTGTCTGCTGTTGGACCCAGCACACCCTGCCAAGCTCCCTAGTGCCTCGAGGAGGACTTTCTTTATCCTCTCTGCCACCACCTCCTGCACAAGAAGCCTACAGAACTAATCCCAATTAGTGCTGCAGTGTGCTGGGGTGGCCTCCTTCGTCTTCCCCTCCTGCGGAGCATCTCTGGCCTTGGCTCAGAGGCAGGACACATGGGCAGCCAGGTGAGAAGCTGGATCTAGGGAGCAAGGCTGCTGATGGACCTCCACATGGCAGCACCCTGCGGACAGACAGCTGTCCTGAGACAGGAGAGTGGCAGAGGATACGGGAAGGAGGGAGGGGTTTAGTTGTCTGGGACTGGGTGAGCCCCTGGGGATGGAGGAAAAGGGGTAGAGATAGAAAGTGCAGCATCGCAGGTGATGCAGATAATCGCCTTTAATCTCCTGCTCAAAATAACCCAAAGTCAAGTAAGGAGGGATTACAGGGCCTAAGCCACTGTTATTGCCAGAGTGGAACAGACTTAGGTTGCCTCTGAAGGGCTCCCGAGGAGGAAGAGGAGCTGCAGCAAACACCAGCCTGCTGGAAATACCTCCTGAGGCAGGAGGGTGAATGGGTGGGCTGGGGACCCTCCTGAGGCAGCTCAACAAGAGCTGGAGCTGCAGGGACAGCAGCTGCTGGCAGAATTAGGAGCCTACACAGGGACCTGATCCCAGGGAGAGAGTGTCTTAGATGCCCACTTGTCACCTTATCATTGCTGATGGGTTTATTCTTAGTGCAGGATCCAAAGTGCTTTATAGCCATTAATTATCCTAATGGGGAAGCAGTGCCCATGAAACCCATTTTACAGATGGGAAGCAGAGCCCACGAGGAGGTAAAGGACCTCTCAGGTGCTGGGGTAGGGTTGGAGTGAGGTGGTCAGTCCCTGCCCTCCCACCTGCATCCAATTTTAAGGGGCCTTTCCTTGGATGTGTGTTCCCAGCAGCCCTGAGGCTGAAGGCATCTCCTGCCCTTTGCCAAAAAGCCACACCACGGCTCGGCTGCTGTGCTGCTTCCAGGGAAAACTGAGCTGCAGAGCCCTATTCATCAGCTCCTGGCGATGTCTCTGAGATAGCAGCAGCACAGGGACTGTGAGAAGCGGGACTGCACTGGAGAGGGAGCAGAGCATGTTCATTTTAATGAGCCTATCCCTGCCTAAAGGAGAGAGAAAGCGAGAGGCCAACCTGGTTTAATAAACTCCAGCATGCGGATTTAATCAGATGGATCATTGTTCCACAGCACAGGGATGAATATATTAAAAAAATGATTCAAACTTTTCTCCTTTGTTTTTCATTTGTATTATGTGCTGTGGTGTGATAAAACATCCTGGGGCCAACTTGCAAGGCAATAAAAGAGACGGTGGAGGAGAGGAAGACATTGATCCATGCGAGCGAGCACAAGCACAGTGGGAAGGGAGGCTGCTGCCAGGCAGGGCTGCAAGAAAGGGGCTGCAGCATCCTCAGCCCCCACCAAAGCCCCAGGGAAGGTGTGGTTATGGGGGCTGACCTGGTGCCAGCTCCTTCTCAGAGATTTGAGACGACTAAGAACAGTTTAAGTCCAGAGTTAAGAGCAGCCCTTGGTCAAGCATGAGACCATCTCATTACAGAAAGGTCTGAGCACAGGGATATCCCCCAGCCCTGCCCCAGGAGGGAAAGAGGGACTCACACATTCCCCACCTTTCCACAGGGACACCAGCACTGGATTGTGCTGCTGGTATTTTTTGGAGTTTGGTGGCACTGGCCTTCGAGGGAATGGTGCAATAGGATAAACTTTCTTCTGGACTCTCCCCTTCTCCCTACCAGGAGTTGTTTCATCACTGCCTCCCCATTGCACCATGTGCCAGGCAGGGAGGAGTGGGGATCTGGGTGCTGCTTATTAATTTAGAGAACTAAATAACTCTGGCTGCACAGCTGCAAAGGCAGGGGCTGTATTACGGGACTTTGCCACTGCTCCCTGTCTGAATGCCACAGCCCTGTGCCTCTGACTGTCCCTGGGGACTGCAGGCATTGCTTGGAGGCACAGGAAGGCCTTGATCCAGCAGAGCTAAGAGCAGAATGGCTCTGCAGGCAGCCCAGGTGGGATCGTGTCAGTGTGTGCCTCACCAGTGTCCGGCTCGGGGCTTGCAAGGCTCTTGCTACGTGGGTGTGAATAAAGCCAGCTTAGACAAAATAGCCTTTTGTACTAAATCCTGCACAGACCACCTGTGGAGCTGTGGACAAGGACAGACCTCAGGGGCCTCAAGGTGTCTCCATGGAATTTACCTCCCTTGCCCTGCCCAAGCTCACTGTCCTTGGCTCAGGCTTAAATAACCTCCAGCCCTTGCTTTGCTCACCCTTCCCTGGCCCATCAGGCTGCTTTGCCACCCTGAGACACACAGAAGTGGCTCTCCAAGGACGGCACAGGGCACCCAGCTGGGTTTTTAATCACTCTCCCTCACACTAAGGCCAGAGCTGTGTAGCTGCACTAGACAGCCCCCTGGCAGGTTACATGTGGCTAAAGGCAGCCCAGAGGTGTTTTTGGCAGGGGGGTACAGCTCCCCTGCCATGGAGCAAAGCTGTACCTGACAGGTTTGACTGGCCCTGGGACAGAGATGGGGTTTGTGGTGAGAACCCAGGAATTACTTTTCACATCCTTCCTTCAGGATGCAGGGTATAAAATTACTTTTTATATACTTCCTCCAGCAGCTGCAGGGCCATGGTAGTGTTTAGAGGAGGGGGAAAAGGCGTCTTCTTCCTTGGCAAAGATTGCTCTAAATTGTGCCATTGACCCATTCACTGAAAAGTCACTTACGGCCACTTGTTAAATATCACCAGCTTTGGCTTCTAACACACCACCATGCTACTGCTTCATTACTTTACCCATTACTGTCCATAAACACTAATAAATAATCCTATTTTCATTCCCACCATTGTTTAAGTGGTCATTAATTGTAGTTTATATGCTGTCTTTGCGTATTTGTGTACGATAGCTTCTTCATGATTCCTTGATTAACTGTGATTGATTGTGTATTTTAAAATCAATTAAAAGTTTCAACACTAAAAGGTAGAGTCTTTAGCAGTAATTCTCCAAGACATTGCCATTTATAATGGAGCTATTGTAGTGCTGGGATCCATTAGCGTGGCACGCCGTGATCTTTATTTTCCAGATTTATGCAAATATGTAATTGTGAGCGTGCACGTGGCTGTGTCTCTGGTGGTGGAGCAGATGGGAAGAGGATGTGGGAAAGAATCAGCTTCTCACAGGGTTGCTGGCTTTTCTGGGTGACCAGGCATCACCCACTCCCTTCCTCAAGGTACTAATGCAAGGGCTGAGCCCCAGGACCCTGGAATTCCCTTGCTGGTGTGATAGCACTGTGTATTAATTTTTATTTGTAAAGAGGCACAAATACCCTCAGCTGAAGGGGGTCACAAAGTGGGATGTGTGTCCGTCTGCAAAGCTGTTTTAGTGAATTCCCTGTGCCCAGGTGGGGTGGAGGTGAGGGGTTCGTGGGAGGACAGAGGTGGCTGTGAAGGCCCATGGTTGTGGTGGTGCTGGTATGATGTTTACATGATGGAGAGGAGGGTGGCACCACCTGGGTGTCAGGGCATGTGCTGGAGCACAAATCCCTTCTCTTTACAGCATCGTGCCTGAATGATGTCAGTGCTTAGCTCCTCGTATTGCAGCTGTGCTGGGAAAATGTGTGTGTCCAGCACCAGAGCTGGAGGGAATGGGCTCAACTCCGTACTCTCGTGCTGCCTTGCCCTGTAAACCTGAATTTTACCTCTGTGCACATTGTGACTCCAGGGCAGCTCTGCCCAAGCAGCTTCCCCTGGCCTATTCAGAGAATTAGGGGTGGGGGAACCACGTAAGAGATTCTGTGCTCTGAGGTGGAGGAGCAGATCCCCAAGGACCAGTGGGAAATCAGGACCTTATAATGGATCCCCTCCTTGTCCCCCATCCTCCTAGGTGTCTGCCTGCTGCCAGGAGCAGGGCCCTCCCAGCCATCTGCCAGCTCAGGCAGAGGATTCCTGGGCACTAATCTGCTCACAGATATTTGTCACCCACCCCTCTCCCAGATGCATGGTGCAAGAAATGCCTCAGTGCCCCAGTACAGCTGCTGGGAGCACCTGTAGGGGAAATCCTGTTAAATGATGGGGGGACCATTTTGTGCAAGCCCTGGAATGGGCTCACTGTGTTGTATTAACTCGCCTGCTTGCATTGATGTTAATGAAATAAAGAAATATAATGGTTCCAGACTTTTAAACTTCTTATAGCTCGATTTGCATAATGGCCACCGCTACCCTGAACAGGAACTGATCTGTCAAAAAATATTGTTCCAGTCCTCTATCACTCAGCTCAATGGGAGGTGCAGATTGGCCCACAGGAGCTGTTTTTCACTGATGGAGTGGAGTTTGCCTAGTGCCAACCATAAAAAGCTAATATTAGCACGCAATCCAATATTGTAAAAAAGAAATTGGTTAAAAGTTATAGATCAATAACTGTTAACATGGCTCTATTTTTCAGACAGATCATGTTTACTGCTGCCTGCTGATGTGGAGGCAGGCTCCCTCCCACTGGCTGAAACAACTCCATGGTTTTCCCTTGGAGGAACCTGGGGCTGCCAGTCGAGGCTCAGCTGTCCTGAACAAACCTGGAGCTTATTATGCTGCAGTGATTCTCACGTAAGTTTGTTCCCCTCTGCCCTGGGCTATGAAATGCTGATCAGGGCTGGACATTTCTCCTGTGTCCACCTTCCTGCATGACCCTCCTCAGTGCCTCAGATCCCCACTCCTTGCTGTCCTACAGCAATCCCACTTGATGCCTTAGATTGGTACTCCTTGATTACCTGGATCCCTTCTCCTCCATGCCCCAGATTGCTGCTCCTTGATTATCCACTTCTCTGTTCTTTAGTGCCCCAGATCTCTGCTCCTTGATTACCTACATCTCTGCTCCCCCATGCCCTAGATCTCTTCTCCTTGATTATCCCGATCTCTGCTCTTTGATGCCCTAGATTTCCTCTCATCAGTGCCCCAGATCTCTGCCACGACAGTGCCTCTCCCGGCAGACAACTCCTGCAGGGCTTCCAGCTCTTCCAGAGCAACCAGATGCTCTTTCCCCTGTGGGGACAAGGGTGTTGGTCTTGGCAAGCATCTGTGCCCTCCCTAAAGTGAAGTGAGCACCCCTCCTCTCCGCTGTGTGTATTTAACGCATGCTGCCCACATGGCAGAGACTGTCTCTCCCCACCAGAGTGTGTTTAGGGAGTGCAGACCCCAATCCTCAGCTACAATGATGGGGACAGGAGTGTGCAGGAGCAGGGACCAGCTGAGCATCACGAGCCAGAGTGACAGTGGCCCTTTTGCCCCCACTGACCTTGGGCTTGCCTCTGACAGCTCATTATAGCCTGCCTTTGATCACTTGCCTCTTCCCCTCTCTTTACTCAGAGATGCTGGAGAGCTTTCCTGACCGATATAATCAAAAAGGACATTTTTACTTCCAAAATATACAACTTAATTAGAACTGTGAAGGGAGAGAGCAGCCAGTCCATAACAACACCCACTCTGCGACAATCTCTGTCCTGGTTCTGCGGGAACTGGGGACAAGAGACACCTGGTTTTCAGTGGGAACAGGGTGGTTTCCCAAATGTTAGAAATACCACTCAGGTCCTAGACAAAAAGGGGTTCTTCCACTGCAAGAGATGGGTTTGGTATGGAAATGCCCTCACCTGCAGTCAAACGTGCTTTGCTGGATTGGGACCCATTGCAAGCATGGACAGAATGGCTGCAAACAGCAACATAGAGATCCTCATCTAAACCATCACCCTGCAAATGCACCTTTTGTCTGAATGCTTGAATATCCACTGTCACCCGCAGTCTTGCTAAGACACTGGCTGAACTGGGACCATTTCCATCTTCCCAGGGCCCTCTCCCTGCAGGCATTGAGGCAGGTCCACCCCATGGCATGGGAGGTGTTTGCACCCAGCTGCCAGCTGTGGGCAGGACCTGCCTGACAAACGAGGTCCGGTCATTCCCCTCTCTGCAGCTGCCCCGTGAAACAGCTGACACCTTAAAAATTGATGGGGTTCATTTCCTGCCTCTGCGCACTTACTCCGAGCACCAGCTCTGCCATTACCAGCGATGTCCACATTAATTACTATCACAACCCAAGTACCTTTGCAAGCGCTGCCCTGCCTGCAACGCCCGTCCCAGCAGTGACCTGCATTTCCCTCCCCTCGGGACCTTCCGCATGACTGGGATTTCCAGCGCTGCTGCCTGCAGGAGAACAAAGCTGGTGCTGGGATAGCCCCGGAGGAGAAGGACAGGCAATCGGGTCGGTCTGCTGCCAGTTTGGCTCTGGCCCAGGCTCACCTGCAGCACAGGGGTTCCTTCCCCTCCTTCATCCCTTCCCTCACTGAGCAGCAGCATCGGTGCTGCCCCATCTCTGGGGCACGTTGCATAAACGATTTAAATATTCATTGGAGACTGACTCCATGGCTGGGCGGTGGAAGCGCTTCCCCCGGGATCGTCTGGAGTCCTTGCACTGAGTCCCTTTGGGTTTGAGCCCCAGGGACCAGCCTTCAGCTTTCCACTACGGAGCCCTTCTGAACAGAAACCTCCAGTTTCTAAGGAAAAAAAGTCAAGTCATGGAAAAAAGGCTCAGCTCCCTCTAAAAACAGCTCCTGAGGGATGGAGACAGGCTTTTCAATGCTCTGTTGGCTGCAGAAAATTGAAAATCTCATATTTTTTTGCATAAAATGCTCATTAACCAGTGCTAAACACAAGTATGTCTTAAGCAGTAAAAGGACATGCACAAAAGAGATAAAACACTAGAAATTATGAGGCAATGGGAGTCAGCAACTGAAAGGACCATCACTGAAGCTTCTTCAGCATAGACAGAAGAGCATCTAACCCAGGTATCACTCAGCCTAGTCAAAAGTCTGACCAAAAGTGTGCTTTGAATGCATGAACACACCAAAATCAGGACCTGGAAGAGACTGACAAACACAAGAGAACACAATGTTCATTCGAGATGCTTCACTCCTGCCTTTTGCTGTTCACCTCAAAACCTCCTGGGAAACACCAAGCCCACAAGCAGTAGTTCCCCAGAAAAAGGTCTGTGAATTATAGCGGGTCACAGGCTGAACACGCAGCGTCTGTGTCGCAGCAAGGGCAGGACAGAGCCCTGGGATACACGAGCTGCAGCGTGGCCTGGGAGCCTCACAAAATCATCTTTCTCATCTGTTCAGGGCTACGCTGGAGTAGATTCTGGTATTGGCAGCTCGTATCAGAAAGGAGGTGGCGCTGCTGTAGGCAGCACAGAGCAAACAGGATGATCAGAGGTCTGTGAGACATGACCTACAAAGGAAGATTGAAAGAACTGGGTTATTTAGCCTAAAAGAGATGATGGGAGAAGAGATGTGATAACAGTTTCCAAGTGCTTAAAAGGCTGCTGCTAAGGGGAAGGGAATAATCTGTTCTTTATGTCCATGGTGGACTGGACAAGAAATAATCAGCTTAAATTACAGCAAGAGAAATCAGGTTAGACTTGGGGACAAAAAAGACTCGTGGAGCAAGGCAGTGGTTACCTGGGAGGTGGAGGGGCTCTGTCACTACAAACACAAATGCTGTTTGGGGACAGGCTGGCAAACATCCATGGGGACAGGGGACTCTCCTGGGGCAGGGCTGCACCCTCTCCATGCCCCTGTGGTGCCTTCAAAATAATGTCTGGAGCTCTTGGATTGTCCAAAGTGAGATCATCCTGCAGCAATCGCTTCAGCTGGCTGGACAAATCCCAGACATTTTGGCTTGTGAGAAGATTCAAGATTGCAAAACTTGATTTGGTAGCAGACCGGGGGCACAAGTCAACGTTTTGGGTTATTTTTCTTGCAGTAAAGAAATACTTCAAAATTGATTTTCCTTTTTCCTCTCATCTCTTTCAGTCACTCAATTGTAACACAAACGAAGCGGAGCATCCCAGCCACGCCACACAGTCAGGCTGAAATGACACCATCCTAATGAAACCTGTTTGATAATGTCCTTGCTGAAAACAGCAATGAAACCAATCTCTCCCCTCCAGGCACTCGGGTGGGGTTGAATCACCAGTTCTGAGTGCACAGACTCGCCTGGAGATGTTTTTCAGCCAGCTCAGAGGACTGTTGCTACCCAGAGAGGCAAAAAGAAAACAAAAACAGGTCCCCTTCCAACCCAGCTGTGCCCCCACGGAGCAGCAGCCTCTGTGCCAGTGGCCAGGACAGAGGAACCACCAAGGTGCCCAAGAGCAGCTCCATCCATTTCCCCTCAGTAGCATCTTCACTGTGCTGCTGAGCATGCACCCTGGGGCTATAGATTAAGAGATTCTGTGTTTTCCTGAGGAATTATTATTACCCCTGGATTCCAAGAGCAATCCTTTATTTTAAAGACCTGCCTCCTAATTCATTTTATATTTACCCATAGGATCTTGGCCGGGATTTCTGAGAGTTGCAGGTTTTGGGAAAGGCCAAGTTTTAAATGGAGCTGACTCAGCAGAAGCTAACTTGATTGAAACAGTGCCTGTTTGAGTTTATTCTGTTCCTGGGCAGGGTTGGAAACAAAGCAGCAGAAACTGGACTCTTCCCAGCTTTGTTTTCTCCACAGGCTCTTGGCTGTGTGCAGCAAATGTTGCTGCTGACCCACAGGGCTGGGACTGAAGTGGGGGAGAGCAGAAGAGAGCTGGCAGAATCCCTGCCATATATCCCATATTCTATTGATTTAAAGTTTAACACAGCTGAGATGAGAATCAAATAAAAAGAAGAAAAAGGAAGAAATAAGGAAAAAAAATAAAACCCTGTAAGCAATTAATTTTCAGCCTCACTGCCCAGCATCAGTCTCAAGGAGGGGCCTGGGGATGCAATGAATACTTAGATTATTAAAATACCTCTCCGTTTCCCCCCAGGATGCTCTGGTATAGGCAAGCCCTGCCATGGAGAACATGGTGCCAGTTTTTTCCACACTACAATGGGAGGAGGCTGGGATTTGGAGCCATTTTAACACAGCCCATGGAGCCAAGACTGCTTCTGCCTTCCTTCACGTTGTGGATCTTTAGGTGTGGATCCTCTGACTTCTGGACACGATGGCAGCACACCTTGTTTGTTCATGTTCATGGGGCAGTGCTGTCCCAAGCAGGTCTTGCCTGGGAGATGAGTGTCCCCTCCACAGCTTGGCCTTTCGCTCAGGTTCTCCTCCTCATTCAAGAGCTGGAAGGAGAGGATGGATTATGGAAGATGGCCAAGCTGCCACGCCAGTGTAGCACTGGGGACCGCATTTGGATCCTGTCCCAGGTGAACCAAGATTCCGTCAAGGAAAAATTCATTTTAGGCTCAAGAGAAAAACATAAAAGTGCTGAAAATCGACCATATTCTCATACCTTGGAGAGTGCCTGATCCTGATGTCCTCGCTGTATGAGGTGCCTGAGTGACAGCCAGGCTATGAAATACAGCCAAGGCTTTTTCAATTGACAGCTCATTCCACGCAGAAGCAAAGCCTAAAAGACAGTCCAGAGCTGCTTAGCAAGAGCAGGCTAATAGCTAAGTACACAGCAGAGACCTAATGAGAACACCAGTATCTCCTAACTCCAGCTTCATCCAGAGAGCCAAGAATATGGAAGTTGTCACTTAGTGTCCAATGGCCATAACAAATGTGCCAGTGGAGATGCCCAGAAAGAATAATACCGTAAATTGGCAAGGTGGCAGCTGCATTCATCAGCTCAAACAAGACCTGGTCATCCATAAAATCCAGCAGGATCAAAGACCAGTTCTTCAACTCCAATGTTATTTCCACCTTTAGAGTACGAATGGAAATATGCTTGAAATTTGCCAGCAGCCCCAACAGATGTGTCTCTTCTGCTGAGAGCCAATGCTGGATGGTGATCCAGGCTATGAAATGTTATTAATTTATCACAGCAAATGCTGAGAATCATCAGGGGATTCAAAACTCCTCAACCTCCAAGTCCTCTGGAGCAGGCAGCCAGCATGTGCCCAGGACACGCATCAGTAACAACGCTCACTGTCTGCTGAAGCTGAGCACCCCAAACCTGGGCTGGAGGTGGGGAGTAGCCTGCACTGGGCAGCAAGACACCTCCAGGACAAGCTGAAATGTGGTACCTGCTGAGCCTGTGCTGCAGGGACAACACACAGGACCCTGCTGTCCCCTCCTTGGTGACAGCGTTTGTCTCCAACCCACAACACCAGCACAGAGCCGCAAGGCCGCCTGCCAGCGGACCCCCTTCCCCTGGGAGCTGGGAAGAAGGGTGAGAAATGTGCTGCAGGTCCCCAGGAACTCATCGCCACTCCTGTCTGCTTGTAAGAGTCCCCCTGAGCCGCCTGTCACCGCAATGGGGCTCGCCACCACTGTGACAATCCCGGGGGAGCAGGCACGGTGTTATCTGCGCCACTGCTGCTGTGTTTGCCAGGCAGCGATTTGTGCAGGGAGATAA
Organism: Pomatostomus ruficeps; assembly: GCA_013400735.1. Classification (NCBI taxonomy): domain Eukaryota; kingdom Metazoa; phylum Chordata; class Aves; order Passeriformes; family Timaliidae; genus Pomatostomus; species Pomatostomus ruficeps. Next base: position 691,799 of record VYZT01013754.1, read on the forward strand.
CTTCCCTCCAGGATCGCCTCCTGCCTTTCCCTGGGCAAACAGGTGGCACTCCTGCTGCCACAGGGCTTTGACATCCTTCCCCGGGGGGAATTGCTGGGTGCAGAGGGGGTTTGCTCACCCCAGGGCAGCTCACAATGCTGGGAGTGAAGCAGAGTCCCTGGTGAGGACCTGCTGGGGTTTTTCCCCTTTGCAGGGGAATAACGGTGATTGGAATGCCCAGGGCCACCAAGAGTTGTGCAGCGTTATCCATGTAACAGCTAATCAAGATCACTCAATCCATAAAGATTTTAAGTCAAGGGTTTGATGTTAATTATGGACCAAAATATTTAATAGCCTGTTTCACTTCCACGAGGCATTTTTTAAATTAAAAAATGATATATTGCACAAAAGGGGTGGGGGGTGGGGGGGGAAGCAGATAAATAATTGAAGATTGTTTTATTCCAGAACAACCTGAGGCAGGGAAGGAAGTAAGGAGAGGAAGTGTTGGGGAGTAGGATGGCAGCACCACAAGCCATGAACTGGTGGCAGAGGACACCAGGGAGGGAGCAGTCTCATCACACTGGGAGAGAGTGCCCAGGGTAGGGGAGAACAGCCAGAGGCAGCCAGGTGGAAATCCAGGTCAGTGTTTTGGTCACCACCTTGGCCTACCCTTACCTGTTGAATCTTTAGTTTGTGCTACTGAAGACTTGGTTTCAAACCCCTCTTTCTGACTCTCTACCAGCTGTCTCTCAAGAAAAACAGCTAAACCCCCAGGGTGGAAATTAGTCTGGAATAGGTCAGGGATGAAGAAAACCTGACATGTCTGGCTCTGACGTTACTCTGTTTTTCATTCAATATTTAAAGACACGTTTGAGCAGGGATTGGCCTGAGATGCATTCAAACAGTCTGTGCAAAGGAAAGGTCTTCAGCAGAGCAAACCAACACTTCCCTTGCCTTGGGCAGTGCCCATCAGCTGGTGGTGCATGGGGCAAGGGGCAGCAGGAGGGAGCAGCTCAAAGAAGGAGGAAGAGAAGTGGGATGGAAGTGTGGCCCAGGGCTGATCAGGAAAAGTTAGTGTGACTGCTTAAAACTGGAAGCAGCAGGAGTACGACACCCAAGTCCCTGACCATGGATGGACTCAAGTCCTCCTGTGTCTCCAGCTCTGAGCCTTGCTGTTGTTCTCTTCCCTCAACTCTACAAGGGGAATAATATTATTCCCTCCTCACAGGGTTTTGAGATGCTCAGTTACTATGGTGATGGGGCCATAAAAGTACCAAAGATAGCAAGAACAATAATAATATCAGACATGGTAGGAGCCAAATAATTGCATTTAGGGCACGAACACAACACAAAAGGGAGAGCCACTTCCATTCACCACGGCTCTCAAACCCCGAAGACAGAACTTTTGTTGTACCAATGGGCTCTCAGCCTACTTAAAGGGCTAAATCCCAATTCCTGCAATATTCACTCAATGCTAGGAGTGGTCACCAATGGCTACAGCTCCAGGGCTGGTCCTACCCCTCCACAACTCCAGCCACAAAAAGGCAGGAGTAGCAGGGCTGGATGGACTTTGCCAGTGGAGAAATCGAATGTTCCTCGCACCAGTTCTGTAACACAAAATCCCCACAGGTGTTTGGCCTCTGCGCTGTGTGACCAGCTGAGCATTCTTTGCCCAGAGTGGCGAGTGTGCCCAGCACAATGCCACTGACAGCTTGTTCCTTTGCCTCTGCTGAGCACAGCGCCCGCCTCATTATTTTTTTTAATTTATGGGGTTTTAATTGAAAAAATTGAATAACATCTGTGGCTGCTTCATAACACCTGTGCACGACAAGGCTGATTTTCAGCAGCAATTGTCACAGCGTTCTCATCTGGGCAGTGCTGAGTCAGGGCTGTGTGGCCTCCTCGGAACTGCTCAGGCAAGAATGATCCTTGGAGGGCACGTAACTGATGTGATGGAAAACAAGGTGCCAAGGAAAAAATATAAAAGACATCCCTTTGAAAAGGGGAAAGCTTGGTATGAGCAGGTGATGAGTTTGAAATGCTTCACCTGAACAAATGCTGCTGGCACTCGGAGAGCTGGGCTGCCAACCCAGCTCTGGTGTTATGGCAAGGGGAGGTGGCAGAGGGGATCTGGCCTTTCCATCAGCATTTTGGGCAGTGTTTGCACCCCAGTTCTTGCTGGGCACCCACCTTGTGGCTACCCCCAGTTCTAGTCCAGGAGCTGCCTGCTCCCTGAGAGGGGCACGGCAAGGTTTGTCCTCCTCTTCCTGCAGCCCTGTACAGCAGTGTGTGCCCCAGCAGTGACTGCCTGCTCTGGAAACACTGAGCCCCGGGGGCTGTTGGAAGCAGGGACACAAACTGCCCCTCTGCATCCCCAGCAGTGACTGCCTGCTCTGGGAACACTGAGCCCCGGGGGCTGTTGGAAGCAGGGACACAAACTGCCCCTCTGCATCCCCAGCAGTGACTGCCTGCTCTGGGAACACTGAGCCCAAGGGGCTGTTGGCAGCAGGGACACAAACTGCCCCTCTGCCATTTACACAGCCGCTGTGGGGACCTGCCCTGATCAGTCCTGCTCCCACAAACATTTACACACTTGCAGCATCCCAGATGTGGCTGGGAAATGTCACCACCTGTGCTGTGGCACAAGGCACGAGGAACTGCTGCAGCCCTGGCCTTACCAGCTGTGGACAGTGAACCCAGAAGGCAGCAGATACCCCCAGATGGCTGAAAGCCCAGAATCCTTCTCCTTCATCATTAGGTCTGGAGGCCCAGCACCGCCCAGGTAGTTTTTATCATGAGTAAAAGGATCCTGAAGCTCACTGCTGGTGTTGCCACCCAAATCCTCATGGTTTTGACAGCCTTAAGTGCTGCCTACCGAAAGCTGCCTCCTTGCAGCATCTCCTAGGGCTTGCTGTGCAGGTGCTGCCTGTAACAGTTCGGCTGTTCAGGAAGCACGGAGCAGCCTGGGAGGCTCACAGGTGCCTCTTGCATTTCTACACGCTCATGACAAAGCTGCTTGGTCGCATGAGTGAGCAAGAAGCAGCAGGGACACAGCCCCGACTGTGCACAGGCTGAGGTTCCTTCCTTGCAGGAGCCTCCCTGTACAAAGCTGGAGGAGGTTTTATCCACTACTCACAGCTCTGGGAAGCTCAGGCTGCCCTGAAATCCCTTTTCCCACTGTGACTTGGTAAATAAATAAAACCCTGTTCCCTGCTGAGCTCGGTAATGGCAGCAGGGCTGCAGACAACCAGGGCTGGCAGGTGGAGAGCAGGGGCCGGCTGGGCGGTTTGGGCAGGGAAGAAAGGAGCAGCAGTGCAAACATTTCCGTGTTCTTGCCCCTAGTCACTGCAGCTTGGCAACACCCCCGTGCAACACGGGCTTTTTGAGCAGATTTCCCCTTGCACATCCCCGGAGCAGCCCCCGCTGCTCTCCCCTTCAGCACAGCGTCAGCGTCACGCCCCCTCCTCCCTCACGTGTTCGGGCTAAGAATTCCCCTCGTCTCTCAGAGCACATTAAAAAAAAAATCAATGTAATTACACAGCAAACATTAATTATGATCAGAAAATGCAACTGAGAGGGATTGATCTGGAGGAGGGTTGCAGCTAGCCACCAAATCACCAAACACCAAATCAGTGGGGCTGGTCCAGGCAGCAAAGCCTCCTCAGCGACATGTGGCTTGACCATCTCAGTCTCTGGTTTCTTTTATTGGCTCTTCCAGTTTGTGGGGTAAGACAAACTGAGAAGGGGATAAATTTATTGTGCGGGTAGATACATCTAGGTGCCTCTGGTATGGCTGCTAAGAGGACAGGAGACAAGAGAAAGCAAATTGCCTGTCTCAACCTGGTAATCCCAAGGTCGTGGCTAATCCTGCTTGGGATGAAACTTCATCCCTGCTACGGAGGTGACCTCCATGCAGATGCTTCCTCAGTTGGTTGCTGAAGCTCTCCTGGGAACAGGGCTCCCACACACCCGTTACAGCCTGCACAGGCTCTCAGCCAACCTTGTCCTCAGGAAGCTTTTCCTGACTATCTATCCCAAGACCTCTTGGCTGCAGTTTAAGCCTATTACAGCTTGTCCAACCCGTGACCAATTGATCACCATCATTTTTATAACTGCTTTTTTCCGCGCTGATGAATGTTACACATCCTACCTCCAGTTGTCTCAGTCCCGGAGCACAAACCAGCTCTCTCAGTCCATCTTCCCTGGGGCATGTTTTCAAAACTCTGTGAACTCACTCAATTTGTCTGAATCTTTCTTAGAGTTGTGATGCCAAAGCCTGGAGATATATGTCTCCAGCTGATGCATCACTAGCACTAAATAGAGCCAAATAAATTACCTTGCTGCCTTCTATCTGAAACTATTAATACATCTGTGGGCAACATGTGCCTTTGCTCTCCCTTTCTCAAGCACCTGGTTATTGTCTGCTGCTGCATTTGAGGGCTACTCCACTGCTTGAGCCACTCTCCTGCTGGCTCACCAGTCCTCCCCCCATCTGATAGTGGTGATTTTGATATCTCCTTCCTAAGTGCAGCACTTTGCACTCGATTTTATTGAATTTCAGTGTATTGATCTCAGGGCATTTCTACCCGACCCGACTCTAACCCTCTACCCGACTCTAACCCTCTATCCGACCCTACTCTAACCATCTACCCAACCCTACAGTTAGAGTAGCGTGGCTTGGCTTTTCTCCTGGTCTCTGTGCTGCGAGCACTGCAGAAGGTGCTGATGTCAGCTCTGATCACCCCCTGCTCTGGACAAGAGAGAAATGGACAGCAGTGTGGCCACAGAGAGTCCAAATACTCAGCACCTGTGTCCAGAGCCTTTCTAACCCCACCAAAAGCACATCCCAGCTACATCCCCAGATATTTCCCTCCTGGCATCTTTCACCAGTTCTCCAAAGCATCACTGCAGCCTTGCTCTGTTAACTGTGTTTTACTCAGCATTCCACTCATGGGGTCTGCAGGTGACAGACACCCCTCTGCTTCCTTGGGTTGTAGCAGTGGAAATGACAGCACGTTTTAAAGGCTGGGTTAAAGAGAGGAAAAAAATCTCAGTCCACGTACTATACATTATAAATAGACCGTCTGGTTTTTAAATTGAAAAACAGCAATAATCACTGCTAAGAGCCTGCTGAACAAAACCAGCCTTATTACCACTGGGACAAATTCATATTTACCAAAAGAACACAAGTATTTTTTAAGCTGCACTTGAGCTCCCTAAGTTGCTAATGTCCTGCTGCTTCCCCTCACTGTTGTCCCTGGGAATGGTGACACAGAGCCACAGCAGGGATGCGTGGGCAGTGCAAAGGAGGGACAATCCTTTCAGCTGTGGGCAAGAGAGAGGGAGGTGATTTGGGGCAGGCTCAGCTATTCCAGGCTACAAAGAGAGATGCCATCAGTTTCTTTAGCTGCACTCTTTTCCTCTCAATGCTGTTTTATGGCAGGGAGACAGGAGGTCTGGAGAAACCTGGGTGGAGAAAGCTGGCTAGGTGAGGTGAGATGAGGGGCAGGCACGGGACAGGCTGTGTTTCAAGGGGCACAGCCACTCAGGCAAGCCTGTCTTTCCACTCCTTTAAGGGACAGAGAAAAGCACAACTTTCCAAGGATATGGTGTGCACACAGTGGGCAGCTGTCTCTGTGAAGGCACTGCTGAGAGGTGAAGGAATGGTCCAGGGCAGCTCGGTGTGCAGGTGTGTGAGCTGCAGGGACTTCTTGGATTTGGATTATCAAGGGGGATAACAGAGATAACTCCCTCAGCTTCTCATCACAGCTGCCACACTGCTGACAGCAAGGTCAGGAGATGGGCAATGGATGCACTGAGGGAAGTGGAGGGATGAGATCCCCAGAACTGCCTGTCCTTCACTCCTTGACCAGAACAAGTGCCCGGGGCAGGGAGATGGGTCTGCAGAAACTGTGCCATGGGGAGAGGGTGCAGCTCAGTGGGATGAAGGGCATTGCTGCCAGGCATCAGGGCTGTCCTGAGGGTGCAGAGCAGGCTGAGTTCTTACAGCACAGACATGGGAAAGGAAAATTAAAGCAGCCCCATGCCAAGGTCCTGAGATCTTCATTTCCTCTCTTCTCAGGCCATAGTACAGTGAGATCACTAGAAGCTGGCTGCTAAATCTGATCTGTCCTGTGCTTTGGGAACAGCATGGTACCACAGAAATCATCAATGAGCTACAAAGGTGGCTGCCAACCCAGAGCCAGGAGCATGGCTTGAGCAGGTGGAGGACAGGAGCTGGTGGAGGTAACACTCTTTCATCTGGGTTTTGGTCTCCGAATCAGAGGGCTGGACAGCATTAGCCACCACTGATCTGGAGCCAGCATCTGAATGACTGCAGAAGAAGCTTACCCTCACTGGAGCCCTGCCTGGGCACTGTTTCAGGCACAGCTGCCAGCAGGCTCATGCAGTTGGCTTGTCCTGTGTAGCGATCAGCACAAGTGATGCGGGACTGACAGCATTGCCCAGCCCTGGCCACAGCACTGCACAGCCCTGAGCAGAGCTCTGCAGCAGCCATACCCTGGGAGATGGGGCTGAGTGGGTCTTCTCTCTGCTGGAGCCTGACTGTGGCCACTGGCGAGGAAGCACAGATTTGCAAGGGTGATCTACCAAGTGAGACTGACTGCTCCATGCTGCAAGTTGTCTTTCTGAGTGCAACATGCAGGTTCAAATGTTACAGAGAAATAAGAAAGGTGTAGCCTTGGAGGTGGAGGAGAAAGGAAAGGAAGAAAAACAATTTAATGATGAATATACTATGTAGACATGTCATGCCTCTTGCCTGCTGGCATGGATTAATATCCATAAATCAAAGAGGAAGGAACTGCTTTTAATGCTGGAGATGGATGCTGGTCCTCAGAAAATTGCTAAGGGGGCATTAATGAGGAGAGACATCTGGGAATGGCTCCAGGTGCATTGGCTGCATGCACAGGAAATGCTGCAGTACTGTTGTCAGCTAAAAATTATTCCTGTGCTGTGGACGTGTGTGGTCCATGCGGACAAAAGCCTGGGAACCACCGGTCGCCATGTGGAGGTGTTGGTCAAGCTTGGGAGGAAGGTGGACAATCCCTCGGTTCTCTGCTCCACAAGGCAGCTCCTTCCCTTCTCTTGCACACCAGGACAGTTGGCCCCATCCTTGGACTTTGCTCAGCAAGGAGGTCCCCACAGTCTAAGTGATGGAACAGTCTCAGCCTGCGGAAGGGGAGCCAAAACTGAGGTGGAACAGGCCATTACGCCCATCCTGTCTCTGCTGGGCATCAGCCACCAGAGATGGGTAGGGACAGTGTCATCTCACAGCCACCACCACTGTCAGGACACAGAGGATGGGGAGTAGCAGCTCTTCCTGCTGTTCCTTAAGCACTGGATCAAGCAGGGATAAGGATCACCCTTTGGGGCTAGAAGGAATAGCCCTTTGGGGCTAGAAGGAGCCCTCCACTGTGAAAGAAGCTCTGAGGTTACATGGAGGGGACAGAGGGCAGAGGCTCAAAGCACAGATTATCTCTCTGGGAGGTTTCCTGAGCCCGCTCTGAGGGTGGCTGGTGGGAGTCTGGGCAAGAGGCAATTACTCTGCATGGGCCAGGGACTGCCCTCCTCGGGGTGTTTCAGCTGAACAAGGCCCCTTCCAGGACTTCAGAGGGGTGTTAAAGCCAGGGGAGACGGCACAGTGAGACCTTTCACGTCCCCAGGAAGGCTCTGTGTGGTGGGGGCTGCTATCGGGAAAAGGGAGGGTCACTTCTGCTGCCAGCGTTTTTTCCTAAGGAGAGGGTATTGAGTGCCAGGATTTCGTTAATCACATTTTATGTGCATTTTAAAAACCCTTGAAATCTTCACTTTTTAAGAGCATCTGCTTCTCTCCCACCCGCCCTGCAATCAGCAGGGGCTGCCTCTCCTGCCTGCTCTCCCTCTGCCCTTCCTGGGACCCCCTCCTTTCGCTCACACTGACCCACTTTAGGCGTCAGATTTGCAGCCCAGCGGCTCACCCGGGGGAAGAGGCTGGATCCACAGAATAAATTTGCAGAGCCAGGAAGGCAGGCAGGGCCGAGTGAGCAGGAACAGGCTCTCCAGGAGCGAACAGAGAGACACCCACGGCCGCGTGCACGCAGAGAGGAGAGAAACCTGCCAGGGAAAAGCCTGGGAGCAAAGGATGCTAAGAAAGCATACGTTCACAGTATGAATGGATTAGAGGGGGAAAGGGGGAAGAAAACAAGCCAGGAAGGAGGTGAGCGAGGGAAGGGCATGACAGAGAAGGGCACAGAGCACTAGAAGGGAAACCCAGCAGCCAGGCAAAGCCCTGCACGGCACAGCTGCTGCTTTTCAGGTTGCACTGCAAGGGAAATGTGTGATTTGGGTGAAAGCTTGCTCCTAGCACAGGGGGAATCTGCCACCCCAGAGGGGTAGAGCAGGAGGGGGGTAGGGAAGTTGCTGGCTTGGAGGATCTTGAGGGCTGCCAGGACTGAGCTGTAGAGAGGGAAAGGAGGGATGGAGGAGACTGAGTATTTGGAGATGCCTCAGCGTTTCAGGGCTTATTTAAAGTGAACAGTCCCCTCCTTCAGGGTTCACCTCATGTGACAGAGCAGCCCCAACTTCTGACAGCAGAGCAGAAGCAGCTGCTGTCCCAGGGTCCCGGCAGAGGGATGGAAACCCCATACATGAGATCCAGAGAGCTGCTACAAGCAAATCCATGTGGCAACATCAGAAAGCCATGCTGGGGCCGAGCTCACAGGCAGACAAGCTTAGCCCTCAGAGAGCAGGGAATTGCTGTCTGTCTGTGTCTCCCTCTGTTTCCCCTGATTTTATTGTGTTTTGTTTAATTGAATCACACACACACATGCACACAAAGCCCCAACTCGTTGTGTAAAGTCTGCAAGGAAATGAGCAGCAAATTAAGGTTCCAGGAGGAGCGATGCTGAGCTAACACATGACACTCGGCACGAGCTGCGAGCAGGAGTGAGGCAGGAGGAGGAGAGAGGAGAAACTGGCAGAGAGGGAAGAGGGAGCTACAAAAGGGTTTTCCGTTTGGGAAATGGAGCCCAAAGAAAGCAGAACAAGGAAAGGAGGAAAACCTGAGAGGAGAAACGAGAGGACAGCACAGATGATGCAGGTGATTCCTATAAGGTCACTGTGCCCAAATTCAATGACCAGCGTAACCCTCAGCCCAGCCACAGCCAGCTAACCAGCAACTGTGAGCACAGTGCAGAGGGCACGGCCACCATAGGGGAGGGAGCAGCTCCAGGACAGGGGCTGTCTGTGCAGCCAGGCAGCTCTCTGGCCCCTCCTCACCTCCCAGCTCACCCCTGCTCACGAGGGGCTGGAAGGCAGCACAGCACCGATCAGTCACTCCACAAGATGAGCTGCTCTTCAGCACCGGAGAAGTGCAGGGCTAAAGGATGTTGATTATCCTGCCCAAGCTCGCTGTGACAGGCCTCACATGTGTTCCGTCACATCCAGATATGAAGCCACTCTGGAAACCAAGACATTTATTCAAAGGAGCAGCAGCACTGCACACACATCTGCCTGAGTAAAGGAGAACTTCAAAAGGGCTGACAGTCACCGAGCCCAGCAGTAACCTTTGGCTAATTAGCTGTCTTGATTTTCTTGCAGTTTATTTTTATACTTCTTGGGCTCTGAAATGCATTTACTGTAATGTCAGAAAGGCCACGGTAAATATAAAGCTTTCTAGCAATAAGTATATCCACCCCACTGAGCTTTTGGGACTGACAGCTCCAGCTTGGCATGGGCCAGGCGGAGTGACAATGCTTTGCTGAGGTTTTTGTCTTGCACAGGATTTACTGAGACTGTGCTGCTGGAAATGATAAAAGCACCTGGAGCAAAGCAGGTATGGCCATGGAGCACAATGAGCCCAGAGCAGAGGGCACCTGTAATGGTGCTTTCCTGAGGTCAAATCACAAATTAGCAGCAAAGACAGAAAGGTGAGGAAGTCTGCAGGATGCAAAGCCATGAGCCAGCCTGGCAAGGAGAGGTGAGGTCAAAAAAAGCAGGCAGCCAGAAAGTTGGGAGTGATGCTGAAGCTGCAGAGAGAAGCAGGTGGGACCCCATTCTAAGCATTAGGAATTCATCAATGGGAGCAGCTCAGAGAACCTGATACATGGTTCCATCTCCAATCCCCAGCATCCCTTCCTACAAGTCATATTTTCATTTTTAAACCCATTCTTACAGTTAGAGCTTGTGCTGCCTGATCAGAACCAAAACGTCTCAGATGGCTGGGCTGGATTTTGGTACTGACTTCAGCCAGCACTCAAATCTAAGTCTCCTCACTCCTGCTGAGGTTCAGGTGTTTCAGGACTGATTTCTCTGCTGGGAGAGCTCCTGGGCAGAGGAGAAAGGAGCCTGGAAAGATGCTTTGGTTAATCTCAGTCAAGAAGGGATTTTCAAGCCCCAAGTCCCATTGGGGTGGAAGATGACTGCACCTATTGAAGCAGGTCACTGCTCCCCACCCCAGCTGTGCCTGAAGTCTGTGCTCCATGTGTCACTGCACAGTGGCACAGTCACTCTGGGACCCCTGTCAGAGGGGCTGTGGCTCTCACTGGGACCTGACACCCCAGGGCTTCCCCAGCAGAGCCAACCCCTCCATCCCTGGCTGATACGCCTTCCATCCCAGCAGCTCCTGCACTCCACACTCTGCAGGTCAGCGCTGCTCAATTCCACTTGGCCAAGGTGTTGGGGTTAAGGTGAGGGTGTGCACAGCCTGAGATACTCCTGCTTCTCTCTACAGGGACATGCAGCCCACTCTTGCAGGGCACCTGCCTCCTGCAGGCTCCAGCCCCGGGGCTGGGCACAGATGTGGGGCCAGGCTGAGCCTCACTCTCAGGAAAGACTCGGGGTAAGGAAACAGCTTCATTATCTCCGCACTGTGATCTCCAGCACAAACCACCCAACATGGACTCTACACAAAGTGCATCAGTGGAAAGAAACCAGAGGAGAAACCAATGTATTAATGATCAGAAATTAAGCAACTGGGTCTCCTCTGCCCCCAGATCTAGCAAGGAGACTTCTGAGTGCCTGCAGATGGGTGGCAGGCACCCAGGACTTCAAACAGCCTCCCCCCTCGGTGCTGCTCCTCCTGCCTGGCTGGGTGTCAGTCTCAGCACTGCCCTGTGTACTAGCTGGGAGAACTTGGTGCCAATTAAAAACCAGGCTCTTGTATCCTTTGAACTGCAGAGAAACAAAACTCAAGAATTCAACCTTTGCCTTTTTTTTCCCCCCAAACGATGTCAGGAGTTGAGGAGACAGAACACTGCTGAGTGCAATTGCTGTTGAAAGCTGCTGGCTCTTTCCATGTGCTGCTTGAACTCCACCAGTGCAGCTGCACTGGAGTCAGTAACTGCAAATCTTTAATTTTAAGGGTCAAATCATTATAGACTGTCTCAGGGAAGTTAATAGGAAGTTTACCTTTGGCTCAGCTATGTAAAATCAACAAGAAATTCCCAACTGATCATAGTGATACACGGTTCCATCTCCAATCCCCAGCATCCCTTTCCTACAAGTCAAACTCATATTTTCATTTTTAAACCCATTCTTACAGTTAGAGCTTGTGCTGCCTGATCAGAACCAAAATGTCTCAGATGGCTGGGCTGGATTTTGAGCCTGACTTCAGCCAGCACTCAAATCTAAGTCTCCTCGCTCCTGCTGAGGTTCAGGTGTTTCAGGACTGAGCACTCTGCTGGGATAATGCACCGGCAAGGCACAGCATGGCTCTGTTCAGTCCCTCTGTATGCAGTTGTTTGAATCCTGACTGCTCCTGAAAATCTCTTTGGCCTCACCCAAGCACCTTAAAAGCCCTTTGTACCAACAACCTGCACCTGGGTTGCTTTAGATGAATGCCATGGGAGCAGTTCAAAGCATCTTAAATACCATCAGGGCTGTGAGCAGAGCAAGGCACTGTGGTACCCACAGCCTTAAAACCCCCCACAGGGTGATGGGGAGCAGCAAGCACTGGAGGTTTTGGCAACAAAGAAGGAGTTATTCCATTGCTCCAAGCAGAAACTGAGAGACATGCAGCACCAAGCCTTGACCCCTATCAGCCCTTTCACTGCCCTTTTACCTAGGACAGATGTGTGTGATGCCTGTGCAATCCCAGCCCTCTGGCACGGCCAGAGCCAGGGCATGGTGCAGGGATCTTTTAAAGGAGTTGGCACCATTCAGGGAGGGAAGGTCCTGAGCTCGCAGGTCATGCAGGTACATTATTAATGCCCTGCACATGACAGCTGCTGGCTGTATCTACAGACCCTCCACTGATGCCTCTCTCTGAGTCACGGCTGCGTAAAGCTCCTTTGACAGACTTGGAGGATGAGGGAAGTGGTAAAATCCCGAACATGAGTATTGCATCAAAGGTTCTGTGGTTATCGGAGCACAAATAACATCTCCCTCACAATTTCAGGGGCAGGGGTAGTGCTAGGACTGTCTAAGCACCCTCCTGGAGCACAGGGTCCATACCCAGGGGCACAGTGTGTCAGGGCCAGTCCAAGATGCTCCAGGGAGGTGCAATGAGGTGGTCTGTCCATGCTGCTGGCAGAGGAGCTGGGGAACTGAGCAAGGAGCTGGTGGGTGGACTTGAGTGGGATTTCTCCTGCATGGAGAGCTCGGCAGTCCTCCACGCATGCCTGGCTGTGTCAATCACTCTCTCTGACACCCAGGAGAGAGCCTCATGTGAGACCTTCAGAGGATGCTGCGGACTAATGGTGGGAGACCGCCCCAGGTACCTTCACAGATGGGCAGAACCCGAGGCACTGCGCAGTGCAAAATGAAGAGGGATGGCTGGGACAATCTCCCCTCTCCCAGTGATCTTTCTCTTTTAATCACCATCTTTCTTATTCTCCCCAGGCCTTCCACCTGCTCGGAAGCTGCTGCTGCCTCAGCCACCCAAGATGAGTGAAGGATATGGGAGCATCCTGACGGACACAACAGCCACTTCCAACAGCAGGTACCCTGCACTGCCACGGGCATTCATTTACAGACGCTGTTCCAACCAGTCCTTGAGGCTGGGCAGGAGGTTTTCCACTCATATTTTGCTGGAGCTCTGCCCTGGGGGATAGCTGTGGCCATGAGGAATCAGGGCCCACATACAGCCCTGCCCTACAGCACTGGGTTCCGAGGCAGGGGGAGCTGCATGGGGAAAGGACCCCATCCCACTCTGGGAGTAGACAAGAAGCAAGACCTCAGGAAGGATCACCACTTCCATAGTGGGTTTATGAGGAGAGAACTCTGCTCCTTCCAACTCCATCTCTCTGCAGAGTCAGTGACTCTCCCACCACGTCTTTTAATCTATAAATGCAAAGCAATTTCCACTGAGGGCAGGGACAGTGAAGCACAGAGAAAGAGGAGAATAATATCTCATCTTTCTTTAATCCCCACCATCCCAAAGGATCCTGGTGCCGTTTGCTTTACTTTCTATATGTATGCACAGTTAATTAGCATTACCACAGAACTGCAGGTATTCTCAGACTTAGTAGAGGGAATATCTTGTAATAGAAGGGTAAGCAAATTGTTTCTGCTGTTTCCATTACAGCCAACTTTGATTATCCAGGGTAATGGGATAACAGGGACAAAGCAAAAACATGGATAACATGAGATCTATGCAAATTAAGCTGGAGAAAAAAAAATTATACTGAGAGTACTGGAGGAAAGAAAGGTCAGTGATAGTGATTAAGGAGCATGGAGATCCCTGCACTAGCACTGCCCTCAGCTCCCAAACCCATACACAATGGTACCTGGGCACAGTAATTCAGGAACAATCTATAGGGTCTGTCACTGTGAGAGGGAAGCAGAGACTGCTCCTGCACAGCAAAGCCAAGCTGCAGCAGAGGCAGGCGAATTGCATTAATGCCGAGCATTTCAAAGCCTCTGTGTGAGGGATTTGTCATTAAAATGAATAAGATTTGGGCACTCAACCCACCTCCTCCCTGCATGAGCAGGAAGAAGCCCAATTTAAAGGTCAGCATCTTAATGGTTTTTGCTGCGTATATACCAGGATAATTCCTCTCCAAACAGAAATCCAGCACCTCCTTGGTGAGCCACAACCACTGTTTGAAGGAGCGCCAGAGCATCCATAGCTGAGGAGGGATAGGAGTACGGACAGGGAGAGTTTCTGTGATAAAACAGGAGAGAAGAGGCTCCAACTTCGTCTCCTTGCAATACGGCTCAAGACGAGGAAAGAGAACAGCGCTGGAGCTCCTCTGTAGTACCTCATCTCAGCAAAGACCAGATTCACTCCACTCTGTCAAAGGGGATGTTCAAATCCTTGGCACCAGTACCGTGGAGGCAGCTCTGAAAATCTCTGGTGGTGGGTGGATAAAAAGGGCACCAGTGGAGATGAGAAAGAAAGAAGAGAGGGAGGAATCTGAGAGGAAGACGAACCTTCTTAATAGGTTTTATTGATTTAACCCAAAGAGAGAACAGTAGGGGGAAATATATGCCATTTAAATGTAAACCAGCAATAAAAATAATCATTAGAGTCATAATCTCAATCTGTTAGCATTTTATGTAAAAATGATCTTAGTGGGAAATATTTTCTGAGTAAACTATTTGCATTTACTTAGTATGAAGGAGCCTCTTAAATATAACTCAATCATAATCATGGACTTTTTTTCAGGGGCTGTTTTCCATACTGAGTTCTTGCAAGTGCCTGATGATTTCACAGCCCCTGCAGAGCCTGATTTGAAGAAGCTGGCCTATCCCTGTTGGGATCTCCTGTCCCTATCCCTGTGGATCTTCCCATTTCCACACTGGGAATACCTGTGGATTTCAACGGCAGCTAGAAATCATCACTCCCCACCCAAATGCTGATGAGACTTTGTGACTGGCCAAGGAGGCTGCATCACTTGCTCAGATCTTGTGAGCTTTAATTGAGGAAAAGTAACTCCAGAGCATGTTTCCAGGCCCCATGTATTCCAGAAGAAGTGAGAACCACCTGATCATCTCTTTCCACTTTCCGTCTTGTAAAAGAAGAGGAAAATGAGAGATTTTCCCTTTGCAGAGGAGCTGCAGGGCTGGCAGAGGAGATCCTGGGCAGGAAGCCCTTTCCTGGTGCAGGAGGGGAGATTGGATGTGTCCACCAGTATCTCAGAAGGAGCTTTTCTCGTCAGTGCCTTGTCCCCAAGATGAGTCCCTGTGGGGACACAGCACTGCCCACGTGCAGGTGCTCAGGGGAGGTCACTGTCCCTGTGACTCCCACGCCATGTGCATCTCAGCCACAAAGAAAGGAATAAATACCCTCTTCTGCCTGGGGACACCTTTTAATCTTCTTGCTAGATTTTCATACACTAGTCCGGACTCCCAGCTGAGCCAGGCATGATCTCATTTAGCACTCCATGGACAGAGGCAGCTAAACCAAGGCTGCTGTGTTGTGCCATGCACTGGTAGGGGCTGGGGGTGCTCTCACTGATGGCACTGGGGGTTCTCACCACCCTGGGGAACATCCCACGAAGGTGGGCACCTGGACCAGCATTCCCAGTGCTGGGAAGCTCATCAGCCCTTTGCAGACCTGCTGGTGGCAGGACACTTGTGGGCAGCAGGTGCCAGAGCAGCAGCTCTCCAGGGGCCAGGCAACTGCAAGGGTCCCATGCCAGCAGCTGGCACTGGCAGAAGTCACTGCAGCTCCTTGAGTGGGTCTGGCCCTGTTTCACAGCCTGGGGAGCTGGTCTGGCCCCAGATACCCTGCTTACCGCCAGGTCTCCAAACTCACAGTGGCACTCACGCTGTGTGGGTAATTCAGGCTCGCAAGGGGGTTATTAAAATCCATTCAAAGCTAATGTCAGCCCGTTCGGTGTTAATGTCAGTGGCTGAGAGGCACAGCAGGGGTGGGTGGAGCAGGACTTTGATTTCCCCACTCTCATTTCCAGGCGGGGTGGGCCTGGCGGGCAGTGATGGGGAATGGGGAGCTGCGGCGGCAGGAGCTTGCGGTGCCGTGTCACACGGCAGACAGGTGAGATTCACAGTTTAATCCCGGCAGCCAAACACTTCACTCCATGTTTTGCTTGACAGCATCTCTCCCTGGCTGGCCATTTCGGAGGCACGTTATCTGCCAGGATCCCAGCAGGCGAGTCTGCCTGAGCAATCAGCTCTGCACAGCGGCTGGGAAGGGGCTCTTGGTGCTGCTCCACACGGGGCTCCATCGGGCATTTCAGGTGGATTGGGCATCACACCCAGGCACTTCCCATCGGGTGCATTTGGGTGTTCAAACCACGTGCCCCAACGTCTGCACCGCCTCGCAGCCCCTCAAACCTGCCAGGGTTGAAAGCAGGGCTGGAGTTTGCTCACATCGTTCGGGTGAGTCCAAACCATCCCCTGGATTTTGAAGAAATCCGGGTAATTTCAGGATGTGGCTGGCATCATGCGGGCTAAGATAAGAGTAATCGGAGCTCCGGGCCGTAAGCCGATTCCTTGCATATGACAGGAAGGAATTAGCCCCGTCTCTCCGCCCCGTGCCTCCCGGCAGCGTTTGTACACATGGGCACACACCTGGCGGCAGGCTGAGCCACGGGGACACGTGTGTCCCCATGCTGGCCAGGGACAGGGTGACAAGGATCCTGTGCAGGCAGTGCAGAAGTCCCACGGGCAGAAGAAGAGGCACGGACAGCAGAGAAAATCTGCTCCAACCACCATTCACAGGGCAGGTATCGCCCCACCGCCTTGCACCGGCACAGCAGTGCTGGGAACCCCCAGGTCTCCTTCCCAGGAGGTCCTGCCCTGGTTCTCCCCAGTTTCAGCATCTGTTTGCAGTGGGGATTCCTCCACGCTGCCTGGGAAATGCGTTGCAGTCTCCTAACAGCTCATCCTGGCTGGAAGCTTTTCCTCGTATGTAAATAAAGTGTATAACAGTGGCCTCATTCCGCACTATAGGAGAGCATCAGATGCAGCTAAAGGTACTGAAGATGGTTTAAATGATCCAAATTTAACATTTGGTTATGTAGGCTGAATATTTCAGTGAGTTTTTAGGTTAGAAGGCGCTGTAAATGGAGCTTGACCTCCTAGACAGTGAATTTTAGCCAGGGATCTAAATCAAGTCTGACCATTAAGCTTCATCCTTCTGACACAAAAATTAGTCTGGTTCATAAGTAAGGGGGGCAGCAGCTGGAGGCAGACTGGTCACAAGCCACAGGATCAAAGTGTTGAACAACATCTCTGAAGGGCAGCAGGTCCTGCCTGATGGTACTGCCACAAACCAGGTTATTCTGCTTTAGCTTGTCTGATTTGTGAAATGAGGGGAACAAGCAGTCCTGAGGTCAAAGCCAGTGTTCAAAAGCAAGATTTGGTGCTGCTGTTTTCACCTAGAAAATAGCTGCCACTCAGAAATCAACGGTATCAGAGAAAAGGGAAACTCTAGTGGTTGCCAGCAATCGGCCAGATGGGTCAGTGAGGGGGTTTAGGGTGGCAGGACCATCGAGGAGTTGTGTGGCATGAGCAGACCCAAATCCCATCCCGTGTCCCTGGGGAGAGGGGCCAGGGAGGTGGGAAGGAGGTGCCTCTCCCTGCAGCCGGCATCCTGTGCCACGTGGCAGGTTACCAAGCTGCTGAGAGCGGGAGATGATTTCTTTTGCCAGTTTTCTAATTTATCTAATGAGCAAGAAAATAAATCAAGCTGACAGTCACCCAGGTGGTTTCGAGCCTCAGCTCCTCACAGCCCCCTTGTTCTCCCAGCCCATTTTATAACAGGGTTACAACCCGAGGACACAGCACTAACTTCTGCTATAATCTTTTCTTTCCCAACGTCACTTAGCAGATGGAGTCATTTAGATGTGCTCACGTTTAAATGCGTGGCTTGCCCTGAAAGGGACAGAGCTGGGGCTGCTGGCAAGGTTTTCAGGATTGTTAGCCTAGAAAATGCTTAGCAGGGGAAGCAGTTGGCAGGCAGATTTCACGGACATGGCACTGCTGTCCTCTGCCAGCAAAATTACAAGGCTGAAATCCTGGAGCTGGATGGGGCCAAACTGTTCACAGCAAACAATTTAATTGATGAATGAAGTGAATTGCCCAGGAGACGGGTTTTAGTCATCTGCTCTCTGCATGAAGCTGCTTGGAGAAGGGTTTGAACAGTCGGGTGTCACCCGGGATGGGATGGCTGGGGCTCCCCAGGGTGGGAACCCTCACCAGAGCCCCCTGGGCACCTCCTCCCTGGCTGAGCAGCCCAGTGCTGTGAGCCTGGCTACCTCCAGGCTTGCCAATCCAAGGTGCTTACAGATGTTACTGCTCCTCAGCTTTCATGGCTGGACCAGTGATGGGACCACGCAGAAGATCTCAGCACTCAGTGCTGGAAACGGAGCCAGCACAATGTAAGGAAGAACAGCACCAATCTAAACAGCAAAAGCTACTTTTCAGCTCCTGCAAGAAATTCCACAGCAGTCTCAGAGGTCTCTCCTCTCTTGCTCCCTGACCTCCTGCACAAGGCTACCTCCATAAGCTCCTTTCATTTGGTCTAATAAAGTAAATTAGTTCTCCAGCTCTTTCAAGGAGAATAGGCATAAAAATGTACATTGAGATGAATGCTTACAACCCTTGAAAATATCTCTTGCTTGTGAAAAGGCGTCTGAGGAATGAATAGAAGGGACAATGATTACCAAAAAAGGAGGAAATATTGTTCATGCTGCCCAGGCAGCATTTGACCCAGCCCTTGCAAAGGCTGGGGAGAAAAAGGAGGAAGAAAGCAGGGAGCTGAGACACTAATGGCAATCATTGCTCTGTGGGGAGCAATATCTCAGTGTCCATGGAGATCAATTGCAAATTATTCAGCCTAATAGTCCTCAAAACAAACTCTTATTCTGCTCCTTTATGGCAGGCATGAAGCTTTCCCTGCAAGGCCCATTTTACCTCTTAGGTAACTCAGTGCTGGACGGGGTAACGCTCCATTGTGAGATCCCTGCAGGAGCCTTTGATGCCGGCATCTTCCAGACCAGACGAGGAGCTTATCAGCTCAAATAACACAACTGTCTTTTATCCTCTGTGTCCCAAGCCTGCTGTTTTGGCACTTATATTTGTAATTCATTGCCTGGCTCTGGGTCTGGATCCATCTGGACAGGCAAACTGTCTGTCTGTCTGCATTGCTGAGATATTTGCATCTGCCCCGAGGGACCCGAGCACCCGAGCTCTGCTTATCTTCATTGATGCTTAGGTTCCTAATTGGTTAAAAGTCATTTTGGAAAGGTGGTCCTAAGGGCTGTAGGTTTGTAGATGCTTTCCAAATGACTACCCCCGGGCCAGGCTGTCCATCTTTCCCTGGGACTGCATCCCTGCTCTGCTCTGGCTTCCCGAGATGCCCGTGCACCTCCAGCTCTGCTGTCCCTCCCTTCCAGATCAGTGCCAGCCCACAGACCTGCCCATCTTTCACCAGTGCTACATTTTCTTCAAAAAAAGGACAAATGAGGTGGAAGAAGAAAAGGTGAAAACATGATAATAGCTGTGGGAAAAGGGCACCGCTGAAGATTTGACAATGCTGGATATAGAGGCTCAGAGAAAAGTTTTTCTCCAAAAATTATTCTTTTCAATCTCAACAGCACACTGAAGAGAAGTTTAAGCACACTTTGTAGCACCTTTTGTACTCAAATTCGAAATTCTCCTGTCTAACCAAGCAATAACAGAAATAATCTTTTTTTTATCCAGCTGCACATTTTGCTACAGAAATTTGTTTCCATTAAGCTATTCCCTTTTGTCCTCTTAGAAAGCATATTTTAAATAATAACAGTGTAAAAAAAAAATTACATACTACCCAAAAAACTCAACCCTGTCAACCGTGCACTTTTATACAAAAGTTATCTCCTTCTTTCAATGGATTGATGAAAACCTTTTTCATAATGTCAAGGTGGAGATGAGGAAGAGGGAGAAAATTTCTAAGTGCCCAGCACAGCTAGTCATTTGAACAGGGAACATGGGGCAAAGTCTGGTCTTAGAAAACTGAGCTACAGCTCCAACATGAACCTGATGTTCTTTTCCTGCTTTGTAAAACAGAATTTTGTAGAAGTTGGGATGAAGGCACACACTGCACTTCTTATCTGTGGGGGAAAAATAATGTGCTTTTTCCACATTCCTTAAGTCTCAATAGAAGAATGTGAATTCAATCTTTAAAAAATAAAATTTAAAAGTGCAACCATTATAACTTCCACTGCTACCACACTTTGGGGAGTGCAGCAGCCACAGCTCAGCTGCTCAGGGTTTCCCCAGGAAGGTCAGGACTCAGAGGAGAGTCCCACCAGGAAGCACCCCAGGAACAGCAGTGTGAGAAAAACCACCCTGGCTCACTGCCCCTCTCTGCATCAGACTCTGTCCTGTTGGAAATGAAAGCCATGAGATTCCTCTTCACCATCCATCCTGGGCAGGATTGCCCAGTACTGGAGCCCTCTCCAGGAAGAATTGCTCCGTCCCTGCTGGCTCTCCCATGGCAGCTCTCACACCAGCTGCTCCTCTCACCCCAGAGATGCCATGGACAAGGCCACCCCTCACCTGTGAGCCTCTGTGTCACTGCTGGTTCCGGTCACAGTCCTGAACACCTCCTAGTTGTTGTCCTCAGGAGCTGGGAGACACACTGGACATGGCATTCGGGGTCCCACGAGGTGGTCACCAAGCCCAGTATTTGAACTGCAAGGATAAAAGAGAGAACATGAGGGGGAGTTTCATCAGAGGGGATAAATGATTGATTGGTGGCTTGATTAACACCAAGCCATCCCAGGGACAGAGCAGCTGCTCAAGCCATGGATCAAACACAGAGACACAGGGAGCAGAGGTGAAGGGGAAGAAGACCACAGGGAGGTCCAAATGAGAGGAGCTGCTCAACGGAGTGACTAAAAGGGAAAAGAAATCAGCTTGCCAGTGGAAGAAGAACTGGGACTGAAGTAAAAAGAATGGGACAAATGCCAGACAGGGATGGAAAAAGCTGCAAGGAAGATGGATAGCTCTGGGCATGCCCAGGGCAGATGGTACAAAACATCAGTGCAGAGCTCCTGGAGGAGTGAGGAGCCACTGCCACCACCAGCACCAGCCACCCAGCATGGGCAGGTTTTAACAAGCTTAATAATCCTCTGAAGATTGGTCTCATAAATGTCTTTCTAAATCTTAAGTGTGCATTTATTGCTCTCAGTGGTCAGTTCCCACACCCTCGTTTTTCTATTACTTTTGGACGCCTGGCTGGCCAGGGCTCTCTCTGCTTCCCACTGCTCTCAGTTCCTGCTCACCTGTGATGCCAACCAACCAGCACAGCAAGAAGAAGTGACACTGAGTGTAACAGTACTCATCTTTGTGATATTCAATGTCTTGTTTTATTACCATCTACACAGTAACAATAATAACAGTATTAGTGACAACCATTTTGTTACTCCTCCCGTTAGTAATATTCAGACATGACCTAAGAGGTATTTCAGAAAGACAACACAAATCTAGTGCAAGATCCAGGAGAATGGGGCAGTTAATTAAATGTCAGAGTGATGGACAGAGCTGGGACAAGCCTGGAACAATATCAGCGAGCTGGACAACCTCTGACAAGCACAGGGAGATGGATGGATCTGGGACACGTCCCAGACCTTTCCCCCAGCAGAGGCAGAACCCTCCTACCCACACACATCTTTAAACACAACATTGCTCCCTCTCTGTCACTGCTTCATTGACTTATGCAGGTGAGGAAATTTCCTGGGGAAAGCTGCCTTCCAAGCCGTGTCACTGATCACAGCCTGATCTAGGGACATTTTTATACCTCCAAATGATGCAAAGGAAATAAAGAGCCCCATTGAAAATGACAGTGTCTTAGAAGTGTGTTTTACCAGCATATGTGTGAACTCACAGCAGGTAGGGGTTTATTTTGCAAAGGATTTCTTCTCCTTTTTCCAAACCAGACATTCATAAGACAGGCAGGTGGTGCCCAGGGAATATGGAGAGAGAATGGCAGCCGGAGGGTGTTCCAAAACTCCAGGAATATTAGAGAACAAAAGGAAGCCTGTGACAGACACCGGGCAATCTGTAAGTCATCAAGAAGAGTGGAGAGCATAATAGACTAATCAATCAGGCAGACAAGGGTGAAGTGTCACGGGGAGGCACTAGGTAGTTGGAGGTCAGCTATGAAATACAATCGCTAAATTGGAAGGAGAAGGGCAGGAGCACAAAACAATGACAGGTGTTCGAGTGCAGGTAGGTGAATGCTGGATTGGTGATTTCCAGGAGAGTCAATGTTGGATGGGAATATTACAGGGGTAAGAAAAAATAGCCTGGTATTTTAGAGACGGGCACATATTCTGTGAAGTGAAAGGCTGAGCTGGCTAGACTTTAAAGTGTTGTTCCATTTCAGAAAATGCTGCTGGAAGACAGACGGCGAGGCTCCCTGGTGCTTGTTCCTCTGGGTTTCCAGACAAAGTTTGTCAGGTTAGAAGCGAAAAAAAAAAAAAAAAGGGGATGTTTTTCCTAAATGTAAGTCCTGCAAATACCAGCTGGGATGTGAAAGCCAAGCCAGATCCTTTCTAGCTGGTGCTTTCTCATCAGCATGCGTAATCTCTAATCTAGTTAGCTGAGATGCAGGGAAGTTGCACACTGCCACGCATGAGAAGATGGGGATTCTGCAGGTGAATTTAATTACTCCTTCCACGGAGAAAGTGGGAGTCAACAAGGCACCACTCACCCTCCATCAGCTACCTGGGCTGCACAGGCCCAACAAGGAACCAGGCAGCAGCATTTACTGCTCTAAGCTAAGCAGGAGTAGCACCGTTACATCCAAAGAAAAGCTTGACTTAACACGAAGTAATTTCTACCAGTGCTTTTCTGACCTTAAGTGCGTATTACAAAGATGTCACACAGTCCTTCTAAGAACAGTTAGACTCAAGCAATTAGAGCTGAGTGAACAATTCCTAATGAATAATCGCTTAGCAAACTTCCCCTCGTTGTATGCTGACGAAACATTCACACACAGATTGCAGTGTCCTCACATTTCTTTGTCAATGGATATAACTTGCTGGTTTTTTTCCACTGAGCAAATAGCAATGTAACAGTTCATTGAAAATCTACGTTCAAGCACAGGCTGGGTGGATGGGTTATGCCAGACACGTGGTGCTGTTCCTCCAGTTCTCCCACTGGGTGAGGGATTGGAGTGGCTCCAAGAAATGCAAATCAGGGCTGTTCCCTTCGTTTGAAATTCCCTTTTGCCAAATCTGTCAGCGCTGGAGCACACGGACTGGACTGAGCCATGGATATGGACAATGTGGGAAGGGAGCCTGCTGTGGTCCCTCTACAACTGACAGAAATGGCCAGGTATTGTCAGAGCCACTGGAGACACCAAGGACACACTGGAGAACCTGGAGACCTTCAAATGATGTCTCCAACTCCCTTAAAACCACCTGCTTAACTCTCCATGCCCAGTACTGGCTGGGGCTGTGGGGAAAAGGGCACAGATGAGCAGCCCAGGAGGGGGAAGCACTGCTGAGGCTGCACTAAGGCTCAGCCGGCAGCCGCCCTGCTGGTGGCTGCTGAAGCTGAGAACAACGTGTGCTGTAAAGGCCTGAGACACACGGGATAAGAGAGTGTGGGGCAATAAATCAGGTTCTCAAAGCAGAGCATATTAGGAGATCAATGGGACAGACATTAGACCAAAGGAGCAAACTCCAGAGAGACAGGAGCAATTCTTCTCCTCCTCCTTCTCGCCCCGTTGCTAAGGTTTTTTTCTTCCCATTTAATACCATCCTCATTGTTTTTAAATGAACAGCAAAGCCGGTGGGTTCCACGTGGCATTAGCAATGTGTTTGTGAAAGGGAAAACGACTGGCTCCTAGCAGGATTTGATAAAAGCCTCTCCAAGTTCTGAGTGATTTACAGCTGCAGAAAACAAACATGGACTGATACAAATGCAGAGAGAGGCAGAGCCGGCACCGACATCCAGGTACACTCAATTACCAATTCATCAGCCCAAGTGAACTTGAAGGGCTTTTCAAACTCTACATGGCTCTAAATTAAAGGAAATCTTTAGATGGATAACGTTCTGCAGTGGGGGAGAAGAAGACTAATTTGTTGATCTTCAGCTCAGGAGCCCTGGCCTTTCGTGGGCGAAGGGCCACGGGAAGGGCGTGCAGAAGGCAGGTCCCCCTCCCCACAAGGCACCAGAGAAGGGACCAAACATCAGGATGCCATTCACACACTGCTGCAAAGCTGTCAGCACACAGCTCTCCCTCTCTCCTCACCATGGCAGTCCCCAAACAGCCTTTTTTATCCCCTGTCTCTACTAAAAACTTTGCTTTCACCTGCCCTGGAGGTAAGCATGGCAAAGCTGTGAAAATAACCGATTTTTTGGTTCATTGGCTCAACTAAAAAAAAAAAATGAAGAAAAAAATCACTGCACTGTGACCCCAAATTGGAATTGTCCAGGCTTTCCACAGCAATATATATATATATATAGATATATATCTATGGTCAAACAATGGTTTAATTCAGTCTGAAACTAACTCATGGGGAATGTCATTTTCCCCTCCATCCCCTGCCCAGAAACCCATTTTTTCACAAGAAAAGATGATTTGCAGCTTCCCACCTCCACGCTCCAGCAGCACTGACACAGCCACAGTGTTTGATATCCTCCCGTTCTATGAAGCTCCTCCATGCTGGGGGACGGGGCCCTTCAGGGCTATTCTGACACAAACTCCAAGGCAGCTGGGGGTAGGAACAGAGGGAGCCTGGCTGCTGAGAGACGGCAGGGGACTCTTTGTTGGTTGTTCATGCAGAAACTGTTTTGATTTCAGTGTCTAATTGGTATCTTGGGGGAATCTTTGCAAAAGACAGTTCATCTTCCCCAGACCCACCTGTGTGTGCTCAGGTGAGGGGCCTCACGCTGCCAGTGCTGATGGAGCCCCAAGGCTGTGGGGCTGTTCCCCTGCTCCATGTCCTCCTCCCACAGGTTTGGAGAGCTGAACCAGCGTGAGAGCCCTGGGGCAGCTGGAAGGGTGGGTGCTGAGCTCCACTGCTGCTCAAATTGTTGGCAGAGAGGAGACTTTGGAGAGTTCTGTGCCGTGATGTCTGTTCATCAGCAAGGAGAGCTGTGTCAGCCTCCAGCCTCACTCAGGAGTAGGGACTGCTTGCATCCCTCTGGAAGCTGCCAGCATCATCCCTCCTCCTGCCAGAAGCGGCATCAAGCCCTTAATTTTCCACTGGATATCAGCCCTCCTCTTTCCTCCGGCCTCCTCCAAAGACAACAGCCATCGCTCACACATGCAGCTCCAAGGCTGGCTCTGAACTATTTAAAAGCACAGCAGGTATTTTAATTATTCACATCAAGCGCGCCTCGCTCGCTAACGACTCTCTGAAGCTGTCATAGCTGCACGGGGTGGAGCAGAGCCCTCCCAGCAGCTTCCCATGGCCTGGCCTTGGGGCAGAGCCCGGGTCTGCAAAACAACCACGATCCAGTGCTGTCACTCAGGGCAGAGGTGGCACGGGGACACGTGGGTGAGGAGTGCCCTGTCAGATCTGTCCAGCCCATGGGCACTTGCCCACCCACCCCAGTGTCCATCCTCCTGCCTGGCACTTTGCATCCTCCAGGCCAGGGGTACCAGCCAAATGCTTTGCTGTTGCTGCGAGCTGTTGTGCCCCACACTGGCAGATCAGCTCTCGTCATATTTTAAGGGCACTGGAATTACCAAAAAGCAAGGAAACAGAGGGGTACTTATAGAGCGCAGCTGGGCGGCTCCAGCTGAAGACACTGCAGGGGATGACACACTTCCTCCTTGCCTTGAGCTGCTCCCAGGCTTAGATGCAAGGAGCTGCTTTGGAAATCAAGCCCTTGCCACCCCGCAGCAATGTTTTTATTTGCTTCTTCCTTCCCAGTACCATCAAAAATATTTGCTGCAATAGCATCATTCTTCTTAGAGCTATCAGGAAAAGGTTCTTCACCCAGAGGGTATTTGGGCACTGGAACAGGCTCCCCATGGAAGTGGTCACAGGCCCAAGCCTACCAGAGTTCAAGAAAAGTTTGGACGATGCTCTCAGGTGCCCGGTGTGATTCTTGGGGTTGGTTGTCTTGTGCAGGGCCAGGAGCTGGACTCAGTTACCCTTTTGGACCACTTCCAGCTCAGGATATTCTATGATTCTGTGATTCTGACCCACATCCCTCCTTGGCAGAACAAGGACAGC
The DNA here is from genome assembly GCA_013400735.1 of Pomatostomus ruficeps. Lineage (NCBI taxonomy): Eukaryota > Metazoa > Chordata > Aves > Passeriformes > Timaliidae > Pomatostomus > Pomatostomus ruficeps. The sequence continues at coordinate 717,865 of VYZT01013754.1, forward strand.
TTTTTCAGGGTGAAATATGTGCAGAAAGAAGGATGGTGTCCCACCCTCATGGCTGGAGGAAGGATAGCTTGTGTTGAATGGAGACAGGTTCACCCCAGGCTTTTCTCAGCTCTGGAGTGCAGGTGAAGGGCAGAGCCAGGCATCCCACCTGTAGAAGGATCAGGGCTGTGGATTCCTTCATTTTTACCCCTCTGAGTCTCAGTTAAATGTGAGCTTCCTTTAGGGACCTCAGGATTTCTATCTGAGGTTGATCTCTTTTCTTGGAGTTTCCTCTTGGTTGTTTCTCTTATTTCTGGTAATTATTAAGCAGCTTTTCTTCCCTGCCTTTGCTCACCATTGCCTCAAGGTAAATTTGGAGAATTTCCAGGAATATTCAGGACCTGCTTTCCCTCACCTAAAGATGAGCAAGAGCCTCATCATGGCTAGCCCTGAGCTCCAGGGCTCTTCTCTAGCAGCAACACCCCATGGGCAGAGCCTCAGAGCAGAGAGGGCCCTGCAGAAGCACATCACCTGGCTGAAGAGCCAGGCTCTTCAAGCCTCCTGGACCATCCCAGCCAGCCCCTCTCTTTCGAACCTGCGTGTTTCTTAATGCTAATTTCCACCACATGCCCAATTTGCAGCTCTAATAATGAACAACTGCTTTCTTCCTTTCCTTCTGATTTCATATTCATGAGTCAGGGTTTCCTGGCACTAAACGTAAATGCTAAACGGAAATCGCTGCACAGTGACACGTCTGTGTAGCTTCACTGTCCATTTATTTGCCTTTTCAAAGAGCTGCTGTGTTAAGCAAACATCTCTGCCTGGATCCTATCTGGAGGAGTTTGTCTGGTACGGCGTGGTGCCTGCCGGGTGGGGGAAGCGACTCGGTGTGATGGTGTCTCACAGCTCTGTTTTTGCTCCAGGGTACTTCTTGTACAATAGTTTGAGCTCGGTGAATGTCTCAACCTTTTGTGGAATATTTGCTCGAATCTTGGCAGGATGTGTTCAGCTCTGACACAGCGAGGGATGAAGCAGGGAACTCCCAGAGAGAAACACATCCATTGCTTCGGCTTGGACTCCGCCGAGGGCTCCCGCAGGCAGCAGTGGGCAGATGTCTTGGCAGGGGAAGCAAAGAGGCACCTGTAACATCACTGGGCAAATTATTTTTTCTGGCAACTAGAAAATTCACATACACATGCAAAAAAAAAAAACCAACCCAAAACATTTCAGGATTCATCCAAACTGCCGTCTTCCGAAAGAGAGATGCCAAAAGACATCTTGAAAAAGGGAATGTTTTCCATTAACCATATTGGTCAATATGTTTTTCAAGTATTTTCTTTGAAGACTGTGCTTCCATGTTGAATTGAATTTTTAAAAGAGCAAGGGAAAAAAATAACCTAAAAGCAAAAGTCAGAGGAATTAAATCTTCACATATTTCAAGATGAGCCAAGATGTTCTTCTCTGCAGAGATGTCAAAGGGCCGTAGTTTCCAAACCTTTAAACCTGCCTGGGATGGAAGCTTTAGAAGCACAGGTTGGCACCCTGAAGTCTCCTCTCCACCAGTCCACCCTGCCCATGGAGAACACATCTGCCAGGGAACTGTTTGTCCCCATTGAGACATCATCATCCTCACTTATCTGCTCTGCAATCCAATGGGAACAGGAACCACTGCCCTGGGAGCAGGAACCACTGCCCTGGGAGCAAGAACAACTCCCTGGGGCTGGGCTGGGCCGTGCTGGCCCCTGCTCACTGTCTGATCTCTCCATGGGCACAGCAGCAGAAGGTGGCTTTGTTCTAAGTTGTGGGTTGGAAAGGGGAGCACCAACATCCCAGTACCCTGGACTGCTCTGCCAGCTTTGCTCCTGCACTGGTCACCTCCATGGGGCAAGGTGGGCACTGAGGAACTGCAGTGGTGGACTGGGAACTGGCAACTCCAGCTCTTGGTTGTCCAGTGCTGGAGGCTTTCCCTCCTTTCAGCTGTCTGTGGTTTCCTTCTCCAAGGCTCTGTGGATGTTCCTTATGGTCTTGATGCTCTGTTGCCTTCTGCAGTCATCCATTGCCTCTCCCCGTCTGCCTTTCCCCAAAAGCTTTAACAGAAAAGCTCATGGGAAGGCAAAAGACAAGATGAGACATGAATTTCAGACCATGAGAAATGAACTCACAAATGAGAGTGTTTGCAACCACCAGCTGAAGAGCTGTGCTCCTGCTCATGGAGAACAACATGTGTGGCATGTATTCAATCAAAGTAATCAATGGGGACCACATTTTGAATATTATCTACATGCAACAGACTCCTTGGGAGGAAATTATGCAGCAATATATAATGGTGGCAATGATTCAGCAAGTAATGGAACAAAATATTCCTCAAAACACCATCAACTTCTCATGGATAACTCCCAGATGGGACTGAGGGTAAAAACCCTTTCATTAAAAAGCTATTCAGTTATGGTAAAACTGCCATATGTGGCTCACTGAGATTCTGATTGTCAGTGACTTCAGCTCGAAAGCTGCTGTGAAATCAGAAAACTACTTCCCATTTGAACGGGGGGGTGGATCAGTCCTTAGGGACCTGAAAGCACAGCTCGATCTCACACAGCTGAAGGTGTCTTACAGCTGGATGTCTAGGTTAAGGTAATTGTCTAGACTTCTTTTATCATCAGTGAACAGAGCGACGTGCACCAACCCCCAGAGAGTGATTCATTCTTCCTGTCTTAAACATCTATTTTTGGATGGGATGAATTACACTCTGGAGGTGTTCAACTTTCCCCACTGCCTGTGGAGTGTGGATGATGAACTTGGCCTAGACACTTCACCTTTCTAGTGCTGAAACAGGGAGTGCTCCACCAGGGAAGACAACTCAAGTTGTGGCAGTGGTGGTGGCAGGCTGGGAGCCCTTGGCCAACACCTACAGCAAACAGACACAAGAGAAGCAGTTCCCTCAGCAGGCAGGAGATGGAGGAGGGGAAATCATCATAAGCACCCCCTGGAGTGATCTCAGTATTTAGAAAAGACCTGAGGACATGCTGGTGCCTGATTATCTCATCCAGTTCTTTCATGTCACGCAAAAGGTACAGACTACATCCATCTGCTTTCTAAGGGTGACCTGAAAGTTGTAATTTTACAATCCTGGGAGGAAAGCAGGACTGGTTTCTCAACTGAGTGAAGCCTTTCTGAAAGACCAAGCCTTTTCCTGAGTTTGGGTTTTCCTGAGATTAGCAATTCCAAATGTCTGCAAACCAACAATTTATTTCTGAGACATCAGTCATATCCTTGTACCCACCTTCCCAGTTTTGGACAGCCATGTCTTGCAGTTTTAAGGGTTTGGTTGCAGCCTTGAGAGGTATTTTGCAGACAGAAGGTTTCATGTCCCTGTTTTGCCATAGTCCATGGTCAACGCTAATAACCTACACTGCAAAAATAATCCTGCTGTGTTCCACAAGGCTTCTTGCTGTAAATCTTCCATAAATTAATGGGATTATCACCTTCCATGACTTCAGTGGGAGCCAGTTTCAGTCCTCTCAGAAGACCAAGTTTTAGTGCCATCTAAAGTTTTAGATCTTAGAGCCATCCTGCCAAAACCTCTCCAGATTCCACCCCTGCTATAAAACATGGGACAGGTTATCTGTGCAAAACCCAGGGCTGGGGATACGGGAACTCCACAGGAAATCCAGACATTGCCATTCCAAAGATCAATATGAGAAAATCAAATAGGGAACTAAATGGCAGCAGAAGTCACGAGAGGAAGGCCAGGCTGCCATCCATAAACAGCTTTCCAAAGGAAATGTTTACAACTGCGTCTGAGTGGGGCACACAAATTGCAAAAAGGTCCTCAATGTCAGGACCCTTCTCCAAAGGCAACAAACATGGAGGAAGAGTGGGGATAGAATTCATGAGACCAAGAGTTGTGAGTGCTAATTCACCAGAAGAGAGATTTGTGCTCTTTCCTGGGGTGTGCTACTGCCAGGAACAGGATGCAGCTGATGACAAAAGGACGATGGCTGGAAGCCAAAGGGTTCCCTGGGGGCCAGGGAAATGCCCTGGAGACTTCAGCCCTCTACACCAATTGGATTGCACCCGTTGGAAAAAAATTCCCAGTATTTTTTTCCTGACTCATCTGGAGTCAGGAAAATCAAGATGGATCATCCATATTTAACAGGCTATTCACAGCGCGCATGGGAACGTGTTCAAGACAAGGTAGAGCAAGACCTTCAGTTCACAGCGTGATACCAAAAGTAACGCAGACATGTGAGGGGAGCATCCATCTGTCTATCCAGAAACATGGAACACACGGGACTCTCAGAGCCTAAGTGATATAAATTAGACTCCTGTGAATGGAACAGATCCACTTAACAATCTGAAAGTCCAGCAGGACACACCAATGCTTGGTTTCTCCTTTTGGACTTGTTTTCTCTTTTTCTGCCTACTTCAACCACTGAGCTTCCTGGGACAAATTTCTACATCTCTGCCTCAATTTTCCTCTAGTTAAAAACAGATTAATGTGACAGGGAAGTGTTGGAGATCTCTTAAGGAAAGCCACCGCATGAGAGATTTTTCTATTTTAAATTGTGAAAAGTGCTAGCCAAATGCTAGCTCTTAAATACAGCTGGTGAATATATAAAGAAAATTGATTTTTGCAGAAGGCTACATCATTTAAGCGAAAAGTCAATAATCATCTTCCATACCAGCATTTAAATATCTGAGCAAAAACACTCAAATAATGATATCTTCTGGGTTCAGATTGTTCGTGGAAAGAAGGGAACACACAGGATTAGACTCAATACTGTGTTGACAGAGAACACAAATGTCAGTTTGACCATCTTACAAAAGACATTTTAAAAGATATGAAATTAAATGACTCAGGATTACTCATGATGAATTCTTACATTAAGCAGTGAAAACTCTTATCTCAGGAAAATTTTGGGGATTGGTAACAATGTCAAGAAATTGCAGTTACAAAAAACCTGCCTCCTTTGATAAAGAAACACAGAGAAAACAGGCTCCAGAGACAAACACTGTAACCCAAAAGCGGGACAGAATGCTGAAGAGTCTAACAGAAATCTCAATAAGTAATCAAGGGAAAAGGCCAAATCACAAATAAAAGTGGCCAAAGGAGACTTCCATGAAAGGGGCAGCAAGATAAAAGGGTTTGCCTCGTCTTATTACAAGGGAGTTTATATGAAGTACAAAAATATGGAAATTTTTCAGAACAAATGCAAAATTATTTTAATGAGAAGATGTAGCTCAGTTTGGAAGAAGACAAAACCAAAAAAGCCCAATGTTACAGTATCATACCAATGGTCAAAGGGTTAAACCCCATGTAGTTTCTGGCAAAGGAGTTAAATGTGACCAGCAGGCAGACATGGCCAGGTGTTGGTTCGCTTTCCCAGCAAAAAGTTGCATTTCAACAAAGCTGAAAAATTCTCATGACATGAATTAGTTCTGGCAAAATCACATTTTAAAAGAATTAGGAATGTCTTGATAAAGCGAACATTTAATTTGCAAGACTTCAGGAGAATTTTTCATTTCTATTTTTATCACATAACAAAATCCTTAAACATTCATATCTAAATGACATTAAAATTAACCTGAAGTATATTTTAATAATAACAACTTAATATTCTCTTCAGAATGCAACCAAATGTCAAAATCTTGTGTTTTCCTGCAAGGTACAAATTTTTCTATTATCTCATTGCTAAATTTTCAGCCTTTCCAGCTATTTATTCCAGAGCTTGTACTGTAACATAAGAAAAAGGCAGACTCTTGAAACCCTTAGGTATGTTGTTGTTATTCTAATGTGAAACAAAAGGAAATCTAAAAGCAAACATATCTGCAGCCCACAGCACCAGACCAAAATATGAGCATCAGAACTGCTAAACACCCTCGGAGTGCAGTGAACTGCATTCCCTCAGCTTAGGTGAAGAAATAAGAATTTAAAAATACTCTTGGGTACAGGAACAGCACCTGACTTTGTGGAGTGGCCATTCTTTGTGAACCTTCCTGTTTCTCGCCTCAGTTTGGTTTATATTTAGAAGCGCTATAAATATCGTCTGTTTAATCAAACGAAAACAATGTTTTGATAGATCATTCACTCATTTATTCTCCCCAAAAGAAAGGCTGCCGATAAGACTGTCTGTTTTCGCTGCATCTGTTCACTTGGCAGGAGAAAATAATTTCAATGGAAACGTTGCAAAAACTTCCCCTTTCTACCCAGATGCTCTATTTCCATATTTCTGATGCCATCCTGCCTGCAACCACTTCTTTAGATTTACATGAATTAACTAGTGTAGGACAGACACCAGACTACAAAGTACTCACAAAGTAACGATGGCTTTTGATGATGACTTTGGAAGTTCCGTGGAAAAGCTGTAATCGCTTGTCCATATACAAAAATAAACATTATGGGATGGGTTTAATACACCTAAAAGTTTCATCCCATACGGAGCTTTTACATAAGTTTCAGAAGGAAACTGCAATGTAGAGCAAAGCACACAGGTGCCAACCAGGCAGCATTTGTAGGAGCTTCTTTCTTCATCATTTCCACTCATTCTTTGGGTCACTTTGCAGCTATGCAAGATTTCTTTGGCACTTTAAAACAAAGTGCAACCACAGCTATACAGGCCTTATTTAAATAAGAAAACGTAATGAGTCGAAAATCAACCTCACAACTCTTTTTAGCGAAAACTAATATTAAGCTTCAAGTTAAAGTACTGACCAGAAGAACAACAGATATTTGGGAGGTAAATCAGGAATCATTTTTATCTAATCCAAACTGGAAACTCTTTCAACCTCTTTAGGCCTTTCCACGACCGAGCTAAAGGAATCAACCAACGAGAAAAATCTGAAGTATAAACCCTGTTCTGACTCACCAGAGTTGATTCAAAGTTTGTACAAGGCACAGAGCATGGGGAAATTAACCCTTTTGATCTCAGGGAATTGGCAAAAGACGCAACAAAGTGCAATTTTCCACAATTATGATCCTTCTATTTTCTCCTACAGCACAATACTGGGAACGCAGCCTTGACGATTACACAAAGCACTTGGGATTTGTAAGATAATAATGATTATATGGTGCAGCCAGGGAGTAGGATTTACCTATTATTACTGAGCTTAAAGAGAGGTTCTAACTCTGCAGAAGTTTGATGGTAAATTCACAGTCTTCTGGAGCACAGTGGCAGGCAGGAGAGCAAAAAAAAAATATTTCTCACTGTTTCTAGCCTGTTTTACAGCATCAAGTTCTAACTGCTGTCAGGATTTTTATAGATGTCAAGGAACAGATAGTAAAAGATAAACAAAAATCAGAAAAACAATGAAAACAAAGTACAGTGAGAGGGTCCTTTTTGCCAATACCCCTTATTATGCAACTATGCATTAACAGTCATATTGTACTAAACCCTGTGACCAGGAGAATTCTGCAATCATTAAATGGAAACTGCTGGTAAAACCCTTGCACGGTCTGAATAAAAAAAATAAGCCATCAAGATAGAAGCAATTGCTTTCCAAATGTCCAGGCAGAAATGCATTGATATAACATGATCGAGCAGCTATTGCATGTAATTTGATGGCAAGTCTGTATGAAACTTAATATAGCCTCTATTGTGCCCCTTCCAGATTGTGGCCGTGCTGTAACTGGCTTGTGAGCAGTGCTGGAGAAACTGCAGCGGGGAAAGGCGCTTCCAACGTGTAATTTGGTTTTGTCCTAAAATACAGACATATTGTCAGGAAATAGTAACTGTTACCAAAAATACTGCTGGAATGAAAAATACTGTGTTTTTTCCAGTGGAAATAATCTTAGGAGAAGAAAATACCAAAATAGCCCACACTAAAACACGAAGTCCCTGTAAGAAGAACGTGCCCTGATTCAGCAAAACAGGTGAAGTTGTGTGCACGTCAAGGGAGTTCTGCCCAGTGGAAATTGCTCATGTGATTACAATTTTAAGTATGTTTATGTCTCCTTGAAGTCAGTTGGATGCATAATGCTCCACTAAATTGAGTAGTAGTAGGGAACCTTCCCCTTCCCATGGCAGTTTGGGAACTGTGACATCAAATATTGGGAAAACAGAGACCTGAGAACATAGTTCATCTGAAAAAAAACCCAAACTGAAAAGCTGTAAACACCTTTTCCCTGTATAACTCACAGCAAGAGTGGAGCAGAGCAATGGATCATTTAAGATGGAATTGAAGAGACTTCCAGTCTGCTCACCTGCAGAGTTGATAACCCTTGGGTTGGTTTGGGATTTCCCTTGGCCTGGTGCCAGCAGAGGGGACACGAACCTCTTTGGACCTTCCTAGACATGGAAAACTGAGGTGCAGGGACAGAATTTAAGGAATCAATCCTATTCCAACTCGGGATCATGGGTAGGGACAGAATTTAAGGAATCAGTCCTACTCCAACTCATGATCATGGGTAGTCTTGACACAGTTTGGAGGTCCCACACTTTGTGCCATTCAGGTCTGAACTTCCTGCAACGGCCTCATTGTGAGGCATGAAGGGGTCTCCTGCCTCAAGGCAGCAGTTTGTGACCCTTCCTCAAACAAAAGCAGAACTGCCCGCACTGTCTTTAAAGACAGGTCCTTAAATATTTACCTCAGAATCTGGATTTTCATTTTTGGCTCTTTGATCTTTTCTTTTTTCTTTTTCTCCCTCTTTACTCATTCTGGAGTATTTAGTCTCATCCCACAGCTCCTGAGTGGATGTGTTAAGAATAAAATAACAACAAGGGGTGGGATTTTCCAAAGCGCTCGGCATCGGCCTGGCTCTATTCTCTTTGAAGTCAGCAGGAGTTTTATTACCAACTTCAATGGGAGCAGTTAAGCCAGCGCTACACATTGTGAACGTGCATATTCATGAAGCAAGCAGGATTTGCTAATGGGACATGGATTCAAAGGGCTGATAAGACTTTAGTGAAAAAGCTACTCGGAAAAAAAAGAAAAAAACAAGTAGTTCCATGAGCACCAGAAATCCTGCTTTTCTTGAGTCTGATTGACTTGGGCACCGAGAAGGGGCATGTGCCGACTGAAGTCCTTCCTGTGGGTGGGGTGCTGAGATTTGTGCTCTCTCTCCCAAATGGATTCACCGGCATCAAATAACGGCTCAGCACAACATGGCAGCTTTTTCCTCAGTAGAAGTAGGGCATCTCTCTTCTACCTCTGCCTGTCTGCTCAAACCTTGAGGGAACTTGCTATTTTTGAGACTGCTACCCTCTATCAAATTCGTCTGGAGTTGGATAATGCACTTAAAAGTCGTGAGGCGTATACACACAGGTATAAACACACTCCATGTGAGCATGAAATCCACGTTTTTGCAGGATCTGCAGGAAGGCATGTTAAGGCTGCTCAGAATCAAGTTTTGAGAGAATGAAAAAGATGAGTTCAGAGCAGCTGATCAGCAAACAGCCTCAGATGGATGAACTGAACCCTCTGAGACTCTCAGCTATGGAGAGGGTGCTAAGAGAAGGGCAATCCTTGAGGAAAGAAGAAGGCAACAATATGGTCCTTCAGAGGAATTCAAAAAATGGTTGCTGAGATAAAAATACATTCCAGATAAGAAACTGACATATATACATGTGGCAGATCTGCTCAAAGTACTCAAAATGTCTAAAAAATACAGGACTTGAAAGGGTGCAGAGTTTTTGAGCAACAGAAGCACTTTCTGGAAAGCCAGGGCATTTTCATTCTGGAAAACCAAAGCATCTCTGGCTGCATAAAGAAAATGACAGGAAGCGGCAACACCGACTGGTCCCTTTGGCATCTGGGCTGAAGCAACCCAAGAGGAAGACAGAGAGAGCTGGATACAATCCCCAAACTCCTTTCATATGGGAATCCAGACTCCCAGGAACAAAGCCTGGCAATGGACCTTCCCTGCCAAGAGCAGCCCGTTGCCAGCCCAGGTGCTCACATGCACTGTCACTGCCTTTGGCACCAGGAATGTCCAAAGATGAGGATAAATCCTCTCTCCACCCCACAATTTCCACACCGCTGACAACTCAGAAAACAATTCAAGAGGCAATTCAAAGGATCTGTTGAAATTTCAACGAGGAAATCTGAGCGAGTGAGCATATGTAAATAGAAAGAATGAGTAGCACATAATTACATCAAATTGTTACTTAGCAAGGGAAGTAAATAACTCAAAATATGCAGAGCAAAAAATGGCAATGAATTAGAACTAATTACTTAAGGCTAATTAAAATAAGAATGGCTTGAATTGAAATATGTTAATAGCATTGAACCTGCCTTCTACCAGGGAATTTCAATAAAAGTGATAATGTCACTTCAACCTTCATCTGACAGGGGGTGGAAAGTTGGGATTTGGAGCTCGTGGCTGCTTGGAGGTACTGACCACAGCAATGCATTATTTATGATGGAGTGGGCTGGATTTTTCTAGCAGGTGCAGGTCTCCTGGTCATGGGTAGAAAGAGGTTTTCTTGGATAATGGATGCGAAGTGGAGAAAATACTGTGACAGGCAAAAGCTAAATCCCTCGAAGACGAATAGATCCTGAGGTACCTCTCCATGCTGGGAAATGCTACGGTTGAAGAGAGTGAAAGAGAAAGGCATGGAGATAATGAGATCACAAAGAAGGAAAGAGAAAGCGGGAACAAGAGAGACTGAGGGAGCGAGGAATGAAATAGATAGGGAAAGCTCAGAGCCATGACAAATCATCACCAGCTTCAATTACACGAGCCTGCTGGGCTATGAAATCTGCCAAAGGTCACTGGATTCCTGTCTTTGCATCTAAAAACCAAGAGGCTTTGCTGGTTCCAGCCCACAGCCCAACTGTCTGGTGGGAGTGCCCAGGGACCAGTGGCCTTGCTGGTGGCTGCAGGTGCCTGCACAGGCTGCAGGGCACTAACAAGCTGGTCCAGAGAACGTGGACAGCCCCAGTTAGGAGGTGAACGCATCGGAGCCATGCACCAACTCCCAGCACTTTGCCAGCACACCAGAGTGCTCCTGCGCCAGCAGCTCAAGCCCTGCCAGGGAGCGGGGAAACCTCAAGCAGCAGCAAAGCCTGGTTCAGCATCTTCTTGCCATGTCACAGCCACACCACAGAGCCCAGCCTGTGCCACACCACCGCTCCGTGCAGGCTTATGCCCCAACACACCCTCAGCCACAGCCACTGACCCCACCTGGATCCCTGCTGGGCACAGGCACAGCTGGTTCAGTGGCAGCATCTACACTGTGGCAGAAGATCAGGAGAAATCCTGATCTTCTGCCACAAGCAGAGAGTGCCCTGGCCCTGCACCACGCTCTGGGCTCACCTGTTGGTGCTGAGCCGGGCACAGAGCTCTCCCTGCTCCTCCAGGAGCCGAGCTGGCAGCTGTGTTTACTGCCTCTTTCTTTCCAGTTCCTCTGGTTCACACTGGAAGTAAAAACCTCTTATCCCTCTCACAGCCCTGGGATTCCCATGAAAACCTTGAGCTCCTCATCGCAGCACTCTGCAAGAACAGGGGTCACAGAGAGGATGGAAGGTGGGATATGGCAGCAATGCAGCCTTTCCACTCTCACTCCAGCTCCTGGGCTGGCTTTTGGGCCAACTGAAGGAAAAGCTCGTGCCAGGCTTGCTGCCAGCTGATGAATCCAACTGGACTCATCTTGGAGCTGTGCATCTGAGGGAGCTCTAAAGCCAAAGCACAGCTGGGTTCTGCCCGGCAGGTTCGGGATGCTGTGGAATATCAGAGAGGTGCTGCAGTTCCAGAGGCCCTGCTCTGTCCATGACAGCCTTCCCAGCGTGGACCAGCTGCTGGGACTGGGCTGCAAAGCCAGGCAGTACCAAGATATGGAGTGACTCTGAGGCAGTGGTAACAAGCCTTGGATTGATTGCCTGATCACCTCCTCAGAGCTCTGTTTATACAGAATGCCAGTCAGGATGGGTGACAGTGGGACACACCCTTGGAAAATGTCGCCATACTGAGTACCAGGGCTCTGCTTCGAGCACACTGGTGGCTGTATTATTATTTCTGTTTCTCTAGTTTCCTTCAGAAGAGAAAACATCCCTCAGAAAAGCAGAGGTCAGACTTGCTGTTCCTCCTGTGTGTGGAGGAGCTGTGGCTGACTAGGAGCAGGTTCCCGTGAGCCTGCCAAGGTCCTGCCATCGCTGCCACTGCCCTGCCTGACCCTCTGCCTTCCAGGGAGGGAAGCTCTGGCACTGGTGAGGATGCTGCCTCGGCAGACACAAGCAGCCGGCTGAAAGACATTTCCTCTTTGTTTCTGTGCTCGGTGTAATGAATCCTGCCTCCCACTCAGCTCTGCTAAGTAAGAGGAGTTACTGTGAGTAATCCCCACTTCGGCGTCTTCAGCTGTAATCGCAGAGAAATCACATTAGCTTTTTTTTTCTAGGACAAGGAGAAATTCATCAAATTGCAATCCGGAGAGAGCACACACAAGAGAGAGAGAAAGCCGACAAAACACACGTACCCTGCAAAAAAAATCCCAAAGTTGACATTTACATTTCAAACACTTATAACAGCTAAACAAATAACAGTAATTATACTATTTGCATACTTTGTTAAATAATTGTTTGTTAGGTAAAGGCAGCCCGTGAGTTTGTGTGCAAAGAGCAGATGCCTGAAACCCCGGGAAGCAGAACAGCTGCTGCTTCCCTTCCCAGTTGACCTGTTTGCTTTACAAAATGGTGACAAAGTGACCCCAAGCGCTGGCAGAGGGGGCTTGGATGTGCTGATACAGGAGGCACAGAGGCCCTTGGCTGAGGAGGATGAGGACCATGAGCTGCAATCCTGCTGCTCAGCACCCACACCCCCACCCTGGGCACACGGACAGGCTGAGTGCTCTGGACATGAGCGCCAGCACCTGACAAGGCAAAGCTCCCATGCTCTGAGCAGGAATCTGGGATTGCAGAAACACTGCCAAGAAGGAGAGCTGGAGAAGGAACCAGGGGAAGGCAAACTGGAAAAAACTGGAAAAAGCTGGACGGAGGGAGGCTCCCCACTTCGCAGCACCACATGCTGAACACCCCTCTGACGATGCCGCCTGACTCAGAGCCCACAAACCATCTCCTGGCTGTCGATTTCCCTTTGCTCCTGCAAAAGCATCTCAGCTTTCATCCCTTTCTGCTCAGCTCCTCGGGCAGACAGCTAATTGAAGGGTTTTTCTTTCATTTCTAGTACAGAAAACCCAGTAAATGCCTTTTAATCTGCCCAGCTTTCCCCATGATTGGCTCTGTCTATCCGCTCACCACTCCTATCCTGTTTTTGTGGGGGGTTTTTAATAGACTTGAATGATGCAAACTGGTGGAGAGAGGAGAAGCCTTCTGCCTCTCCTCACATGGTCAGGAAAGGTGGAGCAGAGCCAGAGCCACTGCATCTTTTCACACCTGGCTGGAACCAGGTCAGGCAGCTAATGCGTTTCTCAGGCTCAGTGGCTACTTGTTGGAGACACACAAATGCTGCTCGGCTGCTTGAGTGCTGGAGGCTGGGAGAAAAAATTCCAGCAAGAGACATATGTGTCGGAAGGCTGAGAGGGATGTGGTGCCAGGAAGGAGGAAAGTGATGCATACACAGAGAGCTCAGCTCTGTGCAGCGGGGAGAGCTGCAGATGGATTAAAAGGCTCCATGGCTTTGAAACTGCCCCTCACAGTATCAGTTACGACAGGAGGGTTTATGAACCATCAGAGCGAGTGCTCGTGCCCTGTTCAAGGGTGAAATCCCAGCTCCAGAGGTTAAAATTGTCCATGTGGGTCCCTTAGTCTGGGAGCAAACCCATGCTCACTCTGAGCCCCCCACCCTGCGAGTTTGTCCCCCCAGGCAACAGCAGGAAAGTCAGAGTCCCAAGGAGGAGCCCAGGCGTTCACCAGCTCTGATCTGTGCAGCTCAGATTTTTAAGTGTACAACTAAGGGCATCCCGTGGGGCTGGGGAAGAGAAATGCTCCAAAATAACCATTCTCCCCTCAGAACATTTTCACTGGAAGCGTTTATATTTACCCTTCAGAAAAAAAACTTTTTCCTGATTTTTTTTCTTTAAGTTGAAAGAACATTTTCCAGTTCAACTCTTGTTCTTTCAAGTAGAAATGTTCAGTTTTCTTTAATGACTCCTTTCTCCCCCACTACTCTGCTTTTTACTTAGAGTTTAAAAAAAAGGAGATAGGAAAAGAAAACTAACAAGACCAAACTGAAATTTTTTTATATGAGTTTCAAATAACTTGAAAAAAAATTTTCTTTTTCTAAGCTTTACGAATGATTTTGAAGGATGCAAAAGCTTTAAGCAAACTTTTTTATGTAGGTCAAAGAAACTTTTTCCCAGGATTAAAAGAAAAACCTAAACAAAAGCCCTTAATGTGGGTGAAACAATGTGGACCAGCTCGGTATAAAAGCTTTGCCTCAACTGCCTGTGCAAAAAATGACAGAATTATAAAATCATAGAAGAGTTTGGGTTGGAAGGGACCTTTAAAGGTCACCTAGTCCAAACCCCCTGTCATGGGCAGGGACACCTTTCATTATCCCAGGGTGCTCCAAGCCCCATCCAACCTGGCCTTGAACACTTCCAGCAATGGGGCAGCCACAGCTTCTTTGGACAACCTGTGCCACCGTTTCACCACCCTCATTCTAAAAATCTTCCGTTTATCTGAACCAAATTGACCCTCTTTTAGTGTAAAACCATCACCCCTTGTCCTAACGCAACAGACCCTGCTAAAACTTTTGTCCCCATCTTTCCTATAAAAAAATAATAATGAGCAACTAATGTAATTTCAGAACCATCCCCACAGCTCACAGCACAGGGGACACGTGTCAGCCAGGGCAGAGCAGGGAGCCTTGGGAAGTACACTTGGTTTAGGACAAAATGGCAAAAAATCAGAGAGAAAAGAAGTGTGATTCCTGCCTTCCTTTCAATAATAATTACAAAAAAGAGCTCGTGGAAACGGACACGTTTTCCTTCAAAAGATATTTAACACTTCATTTTGCTTCATCCTTTTTTGAATACTTCTGACAAAACACAAAGGCTTTAAACAAAAGGTCATTAAGAGATAAAGAATTGAAGCTCTTCTTGCGAGAATGAAAGGAGAAAGCATCTTGACATTTTTAACGGGTTCTTTTCCCCCCTCTTTTCCAAACTGAAAATTAATCAACATTGATTTGATTTCACACACATGAGCCTGCTTCGTGGAAGTGGCATTTGCTGGCAGAGAGCTGTTTCGACAAGAAAATTCCAGCCAGAGGAGCACACAATATGCTGCACACCATTAGGGCACACAAGCTGCAAGGACACTGGTCTCCCAGGGTTCATAATAAATCCTATCCTTTTTCTGGGTCAAGAAACTCGTAGCTGTCTGGAGGTTATGCTAACACGCCGGGGTTTGGGGACTGATGTTGAGATCTGAGGAATTCCTGTTGCCTGGAATAGAAACAATGAAATTGTTCCAAGACACCATTTATTCCCAGGTGCCTGCAAGCTGTCATTTCTGGGGAAGATGAACAATCGGAGAAGATCTAATGTCTTCAGAAATAATTCAGGAAGACAGAACTCATTCAGGTCCCTGGGTCAATAATGAATGGGACTCGTGTGAGTCAGAGGAGGACAGAGGGGACCTGACCAGAAGCTCTCCAAAACCAGGTGAGTTTGTGCAGCCATGCAAGGGACAAAGAAAGGCTTTGAGCAGCTGGGACTGGAGGCCACACATGCTCCAGAGGGGCTGGGTGGGAGCAGTGAGGCCCAAGGGATGCAGGGGTACAGGCCAACAGCAGGGTGCTGCTCTGCCAGCATGTTAAGGACCAACATAGTCTTGAGCCTTGTGCTACTCCAGCATCCCAGTTCCCCCAGTAAATGCCTGTTTTGTGTTGCCTCCTTTCACCTGTCAGTCAGTTCTAGTCTAAGGACCAGATAGGAATTCTCTAACTGGGAACAAACAAGCAATGCTGTGAACAGTAAGGTACAGAGTGTTGCCCCTTATGGATTTGACAAAGAGCTGTGGGACATCCTGAATGTGCCACAGCCTCCTCCTGCAATGAAGGGTCAGAGGGACAAGGAAGGGACAGCATGGAGAGAATCCCAGAATCATTAGGGTCAGAAAAGACCACCATGACCAGGAGACCCTATCACAAAGGAGCTCCCCACTGCCCCACATGACACGATGACACATTAAGCCTGGGTACCAGAATCACTCCTGCTTCTCTGCAGCACTCCCTGCATCCTGTCCTGGCTGGCATTCACATTCCCGCTGGCATTCCACCACTCTGGAATGCTGTGGGTCCCTGTATCTATGTCAGGGAGCAGAGAAAATGGCAAGGGAAAAGCAAACAAAGTGAATGAGAAAAGCATAACAAACCCAGCAGAAAAGTCTTCCCACGCCACTCTGTGCTTTCAAGTAAATGAGGCTAATTAACTAATTGCCTAAATTATTAGGGCTATTTTTACCCTTGTATGAAGGCTTGGTGTTATTGCCAATTTCTTAAGACTCAGCGCTGAACTCTCAACTTACCAGGAAGTTAATGAAGCAAAGACCCTGGAGAGGGGACCCTCAGGGCAGGGTGGCTGCCAGCCAGGGCTGGGTCGGGGCTCAGGAGGGCACCTTTGCAGCAGGGAGGGAACATCTGCAGCAAAACAACCCCACCTGGGTGGTGCTGTTTAACACAGAAGTTCAGGGCTCTTTGCTGAAATCTCACCTGAATCTGCCCCAGTAAAAAATTTCTCTCCATCAGTTTCCCACTGCAGCCAAGATGGTAGAGGCTGATTTGGAAAAAGGGTTTCACCCCTGGGTGAGAGAAGGAGAAGACTGATGGTTCCATGCCAGTCCTGGCTCCATGGAACTCCGCCAGCTCTCGTGGGCAGACCCAGAGTAACCCTGGACTACTGGACCACCCTCCACAAAAGGAAAGGGCTGATCCACCTGCTGTGACCTCAAATAACCACACTCATCGCCCCAGCCATTCCTCCAGGCAGGAATCCAGTGTGGCAGGAGATCCCTTCTGCTTTGAGAAAATGCTGTTTTCTTGGGGTTTGAGGGATTTTCTCCACAAAGAAAACAGGATATTTTCTCTTCTTCAGCTAAATGCCAATGTCTTAACTCCCTGGTGGCAATCTCAGCTAACTCCATTACACTCCCCCAGTCATTGTGGCTGAAGAGCTCGTCCCCTCGGGAGCCAGAAGACTGATAGCCCTCCTTTTCTGTAGCAAAACTCACTTATCAGCTCTAATGAGGTGACATTTCAAGCCTGGCTCTTCTCTCAGCACACAAGTACACAACAGTTTGGGGTGGCAGGACTCTCCCAGGCACGTCACTGAGGAGAAGGGCAGGAGACAGTCCGCAGTGCTTTGGATGCAGGAGTGAGCTCCATTCTGAGTTATCTCTAAGATTGTCTTCAATGCTGGAGCAGCCATGGCTTGGTGTGGCTGAGTCCTCACAACTCTGTTATCAAGGATATATGACCCACCACAATCTTTTGGTATCTGTCTTTCTGCCTGCAGGCCCTCTCCCCAAACTCTGGCCACCGTGCTTGCTGAAAATCCCATTTTGGTTGGAGCTAGCCAGCTTTTGCTGTTGAAAAATACCATGTTTGCCTAGTCCAGAGTGGACCCTCTGTTAGATCAGGCTCTTTTATCTTAGAAAGTCTTGTCAGGAAAGAACAGAGAGCCATTGTTCCAAAGTTTTGTAAATATAAAACAGAGATTATGGTCCCTGGGGTGACTTGGCAGGAAACTTCACCATTTTCAAGGGCCTTCCTGCGTGTGAAATGGAAAGAGCAATGCTGCCCTGTAGCTCCCTGTTTGCAATGCACTTAGAAATTCTTGAATATCTGGCACAAGACATGCTGTATTATCTCCTACCTCATCTCCTGTGTATAAAGCTGGCAGCCTGGTCAGGGGAATTATTCCAGATTTGTGCTGTCCAGAAAACAGCCTGACAGGAAGATTTGCAAGTCACGTCTCCCTGCTCGGTGCCATCTCCTGCACCATTGCTCAGGAACCCTCTAGGGATGATGAAATTTGGGCTCTCCACCCTGGGAGAGGGTTGGCAATGCCAAACCAGGGGCTGGCAGGCAGCTCACCCTGCCTGCTGCCAGCTCCCAGGGCTGCTCACTGCCTGTTCCCATCACTCTCAATGTTCCATTGAGGCACCACCACTTCAGCCACTGCTGCAGAGAAACCAAACGCTGCCCATTCCACCCACTTAGGGACCAGCAGAGAAACTAGATGACACTGGGGAGCCCAAGAGAGGTCAGTCCTGCTGCAATATTTACAGCACAGGAGAATATCCTGGTTTCATCATTACTCCCAAGCCCATGTAACAGTGGAGACAGACAGGATCTTAAGACACAGATATATCCCGGCTGCCCTAGGGCAGGTCCTGCTGGAGGTGTTGGGGCAAAAGGAGCAAAAGTCTGATTTCAATTTACCAAGTGCCTCTTCCCAGAACATTTGCAAGTCAGATTAAATTTCCCATGTTTGCCTTCTGCATATTTTATCCACTAACATATTTGCATAGATTTAAATACAATACAAGCTGCAGACACCATCAAAAGAGGCTGGAGAAGAAAGGGCAGGAGAAGCTCGTCCTTTTTCTTTAGGCTTATGGAATATTCTGTTCTGAGAGGTCAGAGAAGGGGCACTTCCAGGCTGCAGCTGTGCCAGTCCCTCACCTGAGCAAGCGCTGCTTGGAGGGATAGGCAGGAGCCATGGGAGACTTCAACAGGTGGGCTCAGGGCAGGGATTGGCACTGGTGATGCTGGGGCAGAGCATTCAGTACCCCCAGCCCATGCCAGCATCACCTGAGAGAACAGGATGTCAGCTCCAAACTTGCTACAGGGCATCTCTGCAGAGAGTGGAAAAATCCCTTGGATGATGCAGGGGTTTCATGGGAATGCCCCACTGGGAAAGAGGGCGTTCCCAGGAGGTCTCTGCACAGGTAAGGCACAGTTTAAACACACACTGGACGAAGAGAAGCACCATGTCAGATCATTAAATCCCCCATGTACGTGTGGCAAGTGGAGAATAGATCCTGCTCACCAGAGCTGTGAAACATATTCACCTGTTGCAGGAATTAATCCTTTTTTTTTTTTTTACTAACAGAGAGTGGCAGAGCTGTGCACACAGAAATCCTGTCTGAAATGAATCCCCGATAAAGAGGAAGCCAAGTTAAAAGGTGAGTTTTACTACCTGCCAAGGCTTTAGGTTTTTAAAGGGTCTCTTGTAGAATTACTGTATTTGCAGACTATTACAGGTATAGATATCAAACTGCTATGCACAGCAAGAAAAATCATTAAAGTTTTGAGATGGGAAGGAAATGCGGGAAAAAATGAGGCAGAAGAGGGCAAGAGGGGGTGAGAGGAGAAGCAGTGATGGGCAGAGGGGAGGGAGGCTGGTAAATGATGGAGCAGATAGTGGAAAGGAGATGAAGAAGAGAGCAATGAGCAGTAGTGTTGGAAGAATAGAGAAAGATAAAAAGAGGAGGAGAAAGGGAAAAAGAGATAAATGAGGGCAAAGTCCAACTCATCATTTTGCAATTCCACCCCGGTGGAGAGGAAAATTGATGTCTGGAGCTTTTTTATGGCCAACCTCCTGGGCATGGGACAAAAGACAAGTTATTACCCAACCCCAGGTCAGGTCTGTAGCCTGCCAGCTGCCTAGACACATTCAGAGAGCCCAGGAGAGCTGTAAATCAAGGGGTCCAAAGAGATCACAGGGAGGCTGGGACCAGCACAGCAGAGAGCTCAGCAGAGGCAGTATAACCACAGGAGAGGAGAGCAGCGAGCCTGGGAGCAACACGGGCAGATGAGGAGTGCCCAGCTCAGAGGGCTTTGCTCCTCTCTCCATCACGCCATTCCGAAGGACAGCGCTCCCCCAGAGATGCAAGTCCCCCTGCACTTCCTCCTGATTTCCCTTCCTATTGATTTCCAAGCCCTGAATACCATTTATTTTTGCTTGCTTGATTCACTCATTCATTGAATAAAGGCTTCATCACTATTATTATTATTATCCCCGTCACTGGGCTCCTCATCACACATTATATTATTTGCATTGCAGAGCTGGAAGATTTCAGGTTGAGGCAGGAAATTTGTGCGAGTTGTTATTACTGCAATCAGATGAAGTGAGAATTGGATCGGCGGAGGCTGCCAGAGCACAGCTCTCCCAGCAGGACACCAAGGCTCTGCCCAATCAGGGGAAGCTGCTGGCTCAATGTGCAGGTACCACCAGCAATTTCGGACTTGCCTTTGGTGTCCCACCTCTCCTTCCCGTCCCACCTCCCAGCCCCACCAGCTGCCAGCAGAGAACGGCGAAACGCATCGGTACAGGAGGGCGAGGAATCAGGAAGGACTTGGCGAGATTGCACATTTTCTGCCTTGCTGATGGTATTTATTAGACAACAGAAAATAGCTATTTTACCATCTGCCTCGTAAAAAAAAAAAAAAATCCTCATTAAATTAATGGAATGTGCAGCTGCTGAACAGAGTGTTCCTCTCACGGCCACCTCCCCATCAGCCCAGCACTTGCTGGAGCAGGGAATCGGGCTGCCAAGAGGAGCTGTGGCTAACTCGGGCTCGTGTGGTGGGAGAGGATGGACAGACAGACAGCCCCCTGCTCCTCCTATCCTTGAGGTCACGCCAGGAGACCTACAAATGCCCTGTTGCTGCAGACAAGGTGCAAGGGCTGCCTTGTTCACACCCTTGCTGGGCCTCAGCCTGTGAAGGGAACCAGAGGGGTCTGCTCAGCAGGCTGAAAGTGCCTCCCTTTGCCTGAGCAGAGCGCAATCCAGGTTTCACCTTGAGGAGGTCAGTGTTACCCAATGTCATACATTGAGCCTGGCAGGGTTTGCAGGCAAGTGAAGTCCTAATTTCCACATCTCTGCCACCTCAACATGACCTAGTCCATCCATCCCCATCATCCAGCTCTGCATCTCGGAGTTCCACTGAGCTGATGTTTGCCCTGTGGAGGTGTTCAGCTGGGATCACCAACCTAAGAAAGCCTCAAGCCTGGCTGATTGCACAGTGCAGAGGATCTCCTACACATAAGCCTTTGTTTTTGCTGAGAACAGACCAAAAACCATGAGCCCAATCCCTTCCCAATCCCAGGAGGACAGGCACACCATAAACCCAAGGTCCTGAATGACTTCAGTGATGCTGACGGAGAGAGAACAGCCACCAGAGTTACCCATTCACTTCTGCTGAGCAGCACTGAAGGGGTTTATAGGAACCTTTCTTCTGATACTTGCTGGAGCCTGGGCAGTGTTTGATGGTGAAGTGATTTCCAAAATCCCATGTTACATGGGGCTTTGAGGAGCAGATCCACCAGTTTGCATTGCCAAATTCTCCCTGAAGTACCGGATACCAAAACGTGCTGCCTTGGCTCACTGCCTCACCACCTCCTCATGAGTAACACCTGAAGAGTTTTATCCACAACTGCTTTGGGTCCAGCAGTTCTTCTCCTAAGGAAATGAAGTCCTTTGTTGGTTGTCTCAGCACTGATGATGTTTCAGGATCGCTGCAGCATAATCCACATTTAATCCTCAATTGTGTTTTCTGCTGCTATCCCCTCTGCTAATGCCAGGGAGCTCCCGGTCCCTGCACTGCATCTCTGAAGCTGCAATCCCTTCCCTGCTGCCCTCTCCTCCTCTTTCTAGGAGGCTTTTCTATGTAGATTTTTCACTTAGGTGAGTTTTTACCTGTCCTTCGCAGGAAATTTGTTCTCTTAAATTTGCTCCTTCAGCATTCACGAAGCAGCTGGGGGAAAACTGACCTTGGGAGACAGGTCCAGCTGCAAAGAGGTTGCCCCCATTTGTGTCTGTGGTGGGAGCAAGAGATGGCCCCCTGGAATTCAGCATGCAAAGGGAAGTTACAGAACTACAGCGTGTCGAATCACCTCATACCAAAATAAATCCTGACATAATAAGCCCTAATACCGCCAAAGAAACTATTACAGTCAGTTACAAAAATAATCCACATTGAAAATCGGTGAAAATACCGCTCCCCGGTGGAATAACATAGCTCTAGAGGATCAGTTCCAGTCAAAGATGATCATTTCATGTTTACCCAACAGATGAGGGCAGCTCCAAAAGTCAAATGTTTGCTGCCAAAAAAGCTCTGCTTAAGTGAGATTTTGCCACCTCTCATCAAAGAGTTGCTTTTAAAAGCAATGAGCAAGTACAAAAGGGAAGACCATGAAAGGCAGAGATCAAATCAAAGTCCACAAGGCTGTTCTGACTCTCTCTTACACCACTGCCTTCAGTCCTATAAATCCAATCAATTTGCAGCAGCAAGGGCAGAACAAACACCAACCTGATTGCTTCTCTAGCAAAAATTTCAGGGTTTTTGGAGGTGAATGGCAAAACTTCTCCCAGCCTTTGCCTGTGTTGCTGCTGGTCTCTGGGATTTTAAGGCAGAACTGTGTCTGCAAGTCGCTGATTTTATCCACAGCATCAGTTGGTTGTGATTTCAGGGCTGTAGGTGTCTTGGCACACGTGGATCTGGCCAGTGGTGTGTGCACGCTGCCTCGGGCAGTCGTGGCAGTGCTACACTCTAAGAGGAACCTGTGAGACAGGACCACCAGGCTGCTGAGCTTCCTGCTGGAGAGGCTCAAAGGATGGTTTAGAAAGCAAGTTAGCCAGAAAGATGTGGCTGAGTAGAAAAAAACCAGGGGCTGTCATCTTTTCCTTGGAAAAACATTTGCTTTCTTAGAAAAAAAAATCATGGAAACAAACAAACAAACACACACCCCCAAGATCCTCTAATTAAAACTTGAAGCCTGTCACAGGGAATTTTGATAAAAACGTTGACATTTTGCAAAGTTGCCCTTGGACAAATCATGAGCAGTGAAAGCTCTGAGACAGGGACACTGAGGAAAGTGACTCTGCGCACTCCAGAGCGTTTGGGAAGGACATTCATCTTCCTGCAGTCAGGTGTGCTGGTAATTCCGTGATGTTCCTCATGTGTTCGTCCTTCCCATACCCACGTGCAAGCTGCATTGCATGGGGGCTGTGGCAGGGCTGGGAGAAGGCCAAGAGAAGGTCGTGTAGTTGCACAGAGGGAAAATGCAGCGTGCCCCTGGCAGGGCTGCGCACGCACGGCTCCGCGGGCTCCGGGTGCTGTTTGGGAAGGAGGGACTTGGTGCCTGTGTCTCTCCTGCTGCTGGCACAGACATGGAGCTGCAGCACTTCACAGAGCCCAGCACACAGTTTCACAGTGGCCCAGGGTCAGGGTTGATGGTTGGGAGAGCAAGAGGTGAAGCACAGCTCTGAGATTTTGGGTTACTTATTTGATCCCTGGGAATTTGTGGAGCCGCAAGTTGACGCAGTGCCCACAGATCTCCAGGACCCCTCCAGTGCTCAGGGCCTCACACNGTGGGAATTTGTGGAGCTGCAGGCCTCCAGGACACCTCCAGTGCTCAGGGCCTCACACTCCGGGATGCTTTCACCTTGTGAGTCAGAAATGCGAGTGCTGAGGCTCTCTCCTGCTTATGAACGCTTTGATACACCACCCCTGGCTCAGGCCTCAGCTGCAGACAGCCTTTCTGCCAGTCTTGCTCATGCCCACACAGACGCATGGCCACCTCAATCATCCATGGAGGAAAACCAGAAGAGACAGGGAGGAAGGACCTCACCGTCCAGGTCTGCCCTGGGGCTGATGCTCATGAGAGGAGCCGCTGCTTTTGAGTACCACAGGTCTTATCTCGGCATCATTTCCCGTTGCTCCATCCCCCTGCTTCCCCCGTGCTTATGGGAGCACTCAGTTCACACAAACAGATCTGAGCATCCCCGGATGATTAAAGGAAGCGCTGCCTTTTAAATCGCTCTGATTGGGGTTGACGGCTGTGTGGAATTGGACACTTGGCTCTAATGATGTGTGAAAATCTCCCTGCTGTGACCCGTTGTTCCAGCTGTGGAAAATAAGGAGAAAGGCAGAGGAGGGGCCAAAAAACCCCTTCAGTGAAAGTCCCAGATCAGACAGAGGTTTGTAACTCAGGACAGTCCCTCTGGAGCTCTGCTCAATGCCTGTATGTGGCTGGGAGAGGCGACCCTGCTTCACAAAACTGATGGGGATGTGTGCAAATGTGGCACCAGTGGCAGCAGACGGACTGGGGACCTGCTCTGGTGCAGGGTGGCATGACCAAAGCATCTGAGCCACATTGGAAGCTCGCTCCCAGGCAAGAAATGCCTGCCAGTTTCATGGGTGGGCTCCATCCTGGCTCTGGCTGGTCCCACCAATATTCCCATGCTGGCTTTGGGGGAATATTATCCCAGACTGAGGTGTTGCTGGTGTGCGCAGGCTGCCACGTTCCAGCTGTGCTGCTGGAGCCGCTCCAGGCTGTGACTCCTCTGGGTGAGGTTGTGGCAAGTCAGACCCAGCCCCAGGGGCAGGCAGGCATGACCCAGCCTGCAGCACAGTGCGGTGCCTTCAGTCGGGTCCCATGAGCATGGTAGGAATCGTCTCAGCGAGCAAACCCCACTGTCCCTGACACACAGGGGACACCAGCTGACACCTCCTGGGTGAGTCTCCATCTCTGCTGCTGCCAAGGGACCAGCCACCAGACCTCTGCACGAAGGCAGTGTCAGCCCAGCCCATTCAATACCTTCTGTCCCCACCACCTTCCCCTGTTATTAAATCCCTAAGGACACCTTAATTCAAAGCAGAACTCGCCATACACAGTCTAATCCTTCCTCTCCAGACAAACTGGCTTCCTGGAGGCTCTCCTCACTGAGATTCACTGTTCTGGGGCCGAGGGAAACGTCCAAGTGGGCTCTGAAACAAAGGATGCGTTTCCTCAGGCTTGGATGGGGCTAAACAGAGGCACAGGGGGAGGCTGGGCACCGGCTGGAGGTGTCCTGCAGCGAGTGACCCTCAATGTGACATTGATGGCTCTTAATTCCTAAGCCTGCTTTGGACGGATTTCAGTAGATCCTATTTAATCACTGCGGCCTCTTCATCTCCCCTGTCTCAGCTCAGGGTGATGTTATGCATTCTCCTGCACCGGTTTTCTCCAGGAACTGGCCACCCTCCTCTCCCTTCAGGGATCCCCACCACGGGGCCACCAAGCCCTTCACCTGCTGCATGGTGCCAAAACCACAGCTGCCCTTGGCCTGTTTACTGCCACACAGCTCAGACAGCAGCTGGTAATTGCCTGTGTCCGTGGGAGGACTCGTTGTCGCGTTAACAAGGGGCACAGCTCCCTGCAGGTGCACCCACCACCTCCCCACCATCGGGCTGCGCCGTGCACAGCATTAAACACTGAAGCGCCTGTCAAAATGTTGTAACTACTTTTTTGTCTTATTCCATTAGCTCCATTTCCAAAGGCCACCACCGGAACTACTGAACATTTATTTCTATTGAATCCAGCTTAGAAGTTATGATCTGAGAAAGCAGGAGACAGGACAGTATGTTCTGCGGCACTGGCTTTTCCCCACCACCGCTCAGCTGAGACACGTTGGCCTTTGAAACATCATTTTTATTCCTACCTTAGAAAAACTGAAATAAAGAGATTGACTCTTCCATCTGCTTGATTTGCTTCTGCTGTTTAAATAAGGCACATAAATATCAGTCAGGTGGCTACCCTGTGTAAGTTTTGGGGCTGTGTGTTTAAACGCCCTGCACAGTTTGTGGTACCGGCTGTGGGTGCTAAATTTCCTCCCCAGGTGCAAAATAAAGTGCTGTTATTACATGATTTTCCTGTTGCTAGAAAGGTACACACATGAATCTTCCTCCCTCGCTGCCTGTGCATGAACAAGGTCTTATTATGCAAATACTATGAGTATTAGACAAAAAGCATTGAAGAAAGCCAGTGGAGCATGGGCAAGGGGGGCTGTGGGGATCGATGGTCCCCAGGATTACTTTAGGTTCACTTTATCAGCAAGAAGTGCAGAGCAAGAGGGAGTTGCATGGGGCTGGGGACACCTGCAGCCCCCAGGGACATTGGGGAGATGCCCAAAACACCACAGAATCCTGCACCAGGGTCACAGCAGAGCTGAGCTCCCCCAGGGAAACCCCAAGTTTACATGAGGGAGCTGGGCTTGCTGCAGGACAGGGGACGGGACTGTTGGTGGCAGCCGTGCAGTCAGCAGCCTCCCCTCCTTCAGGGTAAAAAAGGGAAATCTAAAGCCTTCTTAAAGACTTCCCTGCTATTTAAAGCCATGTGAGAGCCCAAGAGTTCCAGCCGGGCTGCCTGTGCCTGGATGCTTTGCAAAGTTGTAATCCCCGCTAGTGACATCACGG
This sequence comes from Pomatostomus ruficeps, assembly GCA_013400735.1. Lineage (NCBI taxonomy): Eukaryota > Metazoa > Chordata > Aves > Passeriformes > Timaliidae > Pomatostomus > Pomatostomus ruficeps. The sequence goes on from VYZT01013754.1 coordinate 743,987, forward strand.
GCCGTTGCCATGGGGATGTCACAAACTCAGAGCTGTGACTTCACCACGGCAGAGATGGGCAGCAAGGGAGGCAGTGCTTCCCAGCCACCAGTGCCTCTGGTAATTAGCAAACTGGCATGGAAAATGAGGATGAAACACACAGGATAGGGACATAAAACCATTTTGCAAGTATGATCTATTGGAAAGCATTCCCTCATGAGAAAGTGCCTCCTTAATGTACCCCGCGCTCTTAAATAACCCGCAAAAGGCAGGGAATAAAATAGAAATTATAGTGATTTGTTTTATTGGGCATTTCATTGAGTAATTAAGAAGATAATTATGAAAAGGAACATTAAAAGGCATTATGCTCAGCCTTCATCCTGCTTTAGAGGAGCATCCTCATATTGAATGTGCAGCATCATCCAACACTGTCCTGTGCCAGCGCGGGTTTCCCTGCAGGGAGGAAGGCATGCACGGATGGGGGAAGGGGTGAAAATCATCTCCCCCGTGGCCTGACAGGATGCCAGAATTCTCACAAAAAATGCAGGGCGGGAACAGTATGTTGCAGGGAGCAAACTCCGCCTTCACGGTGTCTCTTGGCACATGTGTCAGGCCCTTGTGCATCGTGTATGTCATGCAAGGGAGGCTAAAGCAAAAACTGGGGAGAGATCAGTGTGGGGAAAGCACTGATGGAGCACCACAGCCAAGGCAGAGGCAGCAGAAAGCTGGAAATGCAGCTGCAAGCTCAGCACAATGATCACCCTGCACCAGGAGGGCAGCTCACACACCCCCCTTCTAATGCCTATGCTCCATTTTGTCTCCTCACCTTTGGAAAATACACACAGAACTACCTGTTCAACTAATGCAGATCCAGACAGCACCTTTCCAAAGCCCTCAGCAGTCACCACTCAATGGAAGCTGCCTCTCTGAGATAGCCAGTACTTCCCACAGATGAGGAAACCTTGGTGCTGGCCCAGACATCCATGAAACACATCAGTGAAACAAAAACCTACTCAAGGCACAAAATCTGAAGTTCCTTTCTGAACCCAGCACATCTCGCTCCACCACCCATTTACCCACCAGCACAGACTAACTCCAGCTGAAATGTCAGGGATATACACTGGCTTTCTCTAGAGCTCATGTCACACGCTGGGGACCCCAATGCTCACATGCTGCCACCTCCTAAGAGCCCTCAGGTGAATGTCAGCCCCAGCAATGGCAATTTGTCCACTGCAAGCCCCAGTGGTCACTGCAGGGAGCAGATGTGGCCATAGGGAAATGCAAACAGCAGTGGTGGACACAATGAAGAGAAAGAGCTTTACTAGAAGCAACGAGTCCCACTGGACAAGCATCTATAAACACCGAGATGACAGATGAGCTAATTCCTGTTATTTCCTCAAACCACTTGCACAGGTGGCAAAACAAGCAACCAGCCCAGCCAGATAAATGAGAAATTCCAACCTGTGACATGACAGTGCTGACCAGCTGCCAAGAATTAAGTAGCCCTTAGGTCCTTGTTTGCTCCAAAACATGTATTTGGGAAAGTGTGGTGGAGAGGGCTGGCATGTTTTAAACTGGCCTCTGTGACTGGAAACCCCTTTTTTCTCCCCAGGGAGATGGATGTGACAGCTATAATCCAGTTGCTATGCTGGATTTCAGGGACAGTGGCTTGTCCATGTTGAGCCCAAAGCATCAGAAAACTGTCAGAAAAATCCACGTTCAGAAAGTCACCAACCCTCCCTTTTCTTGTCCTGGGAACCACAACTCCCCTCCGTACTCCCCTGCTTAGGGGGAGCAATTTCCATCCTCTTCAAACGAGAGTAAAACCGGGTTTGTGGCTTCTGGCTGGCCCTTCCAGGCACAAGAGCAGCTTGCTGGGAGACTTGAGTGCTCAGCACAGCCCTAAAACAAGGCTCCTGTTTGAAGTGCATGGATTGAGGCTGGATTAAGAAAACCCAGGAGGAGTGCTTAGCTCTGCTCCTGCACTAAAAAGGCTGCTCGGCAGCAGCAGCCAATGCAGCTTCATCCTGCTCAGCCTTTCGTGTGATCCCCACGAAGCGCCGGGGAAGTGGCGATTTCGTATGCGCGGCTCGATGCGATCAGGAGCAGGGAATGGCAGGGCCCGTGCTCTGCTTCCCAACGCTGTGGCAGCACCCAGAGCAGAGCTGTTCCTCCCCAAACCAGGAGCAGGGAATGGCAGAGCCAGTGCTCTGCTTCCTAACACTGCTCTGGGAGCACCCAGAGCAGAGCTGCTTCTCCTGGGAGCTGCGGAAGCACCCAGCGCTTTGCTGATCCAGTTTTCGCCAAGAAGAGCACGATCATAACCTCCACAGGGGCAGGGAAAGAATAACGGCAAACACAGGACAAAATGCCACCATTAACCCCCAGTAGAGCCTGAAGAGCCTTACACTGCTTGGGTGCAGAGCAAGTCCCAGGCAGACACTTATCCGTGGCTTGCGACAAGTTTAGAGAATCCTTTCTGAAGTTTCCATCCTGCAAACCCCTTATTTTCCCACCTCTAATCAATGCAGCGAGCCGGCTTAGTGCAACACAAATAGGGAACCAAGGATGAAACAATTTTCCAGCCCATACCTGAAGGTGCATCCTTCTTTTCTCACCAAGCAGCGGGGAGGACGTTGCTGTCTCTCGGTAATTTTCCAACATCCTGTGTTGCAGGTAGATTTATGCACTGATCATAGTTGAAGCTGTTAATAAAAAAGTGCAAAGAAAACGGATTTTACTGTGAAGTGTAGGGCTGCTTTTCTCCCAGCTTTGCATTATCATGACTTCCTCCTTTTTTAATCTTTTTTTCTATGATTGACCATGTTTGGGGTTCAAAGCTTTAAAAATAAATCGCGGATCGTCTTTCATCTACTATGCATGAGAGAGTCAGAATCATTACATGGTTTAAATGGATATTTTGGGAGCAACTCTGGACCAAGCAGTTCCTGCTTTAACTGGGAGCCAGAGGGATGAAGCTAATTTGCAAATAATGTTACATGCTGGTTTTGCTTGAACTCAGGGAAAAGCTGCAGTGGCTACTTGTCATTCTTTGTGAGAAATTGAACAAAATGGAAATCAGTTCACTAGTTACAAAAATATATATATACATATAAAAAATATCTGCAGCAGACCAATTTCTCCCGCATCAGGGGAACATCCCAGGACTGCAATTAAGCTGTGGCTCAGCACGAACCCTACTGCTGCCTGAGCACTGAGGACAAACATACCGGCTGTCCTTTTCCTGGGAGCAGATCTTTAACTCGGTGAGCTGCGAGCTTTTCCGCAGCTCCGCTTGAGCCACTTCTTCCCCAGGCAGTTTGAAAGTCAACTTTCCCCTTTAGCATCACTCACACCTTCCCCCAGGAGCAGGGAGCTCCGGGTTCTGCAGCGCTGCACCTTCACAGGGCATCGCCTGTCGATGACTTTGTGGCTAATGTATACAACGGCAAGCAGAGGAGCTAATATAATGTAATTTTCCATGTTTACTGCACTATTACAGTGGTTGAATCTGCTGATTAGTTCCCTTTTTTTTTTTTTTTTCCATCTTGTCCTAAGCATCCCTTTTATTTTTGCCCTGCTTATCTGCATAGAGTCATTTATTCACACGGGCTGTAACAGCAAGCAGGGCCAAAGCTATCATTTCTCCTCCCTTTCACATTTTAATCTTGCAGACCTCAATCTCTCTGATACCGCTATTACTTTGTTCATATCTGATCTAACAGGAACCTGCCATTATTTTTTATTTTTTTTTTGCCTTAAAAAGAGAAAACTAATCTGAGCAAAAGATCGTGGTGGCTGTGGCACTAATGATCCCTGGCACATCTCCTTGCAATGAATCCGGTGCTAGAACAGAGAACGTTTGTTTCCCTTCACTCCCCAGAACTGCAGGACTGACCCCTCATGCACAGGCAGCTCCCACAAATAAACAACATTGCCCCCATCTCCCGGGGGATTCATTTCTCTGCCAACTATCTCAGCAGCTCTTCTTACTGTCTTATTTATCCAAACAGCAGAAAAACAACTCAAGTGGAGCCACTCTCCAACAACATGACTGTTACTGGTTTATTCAGATTTGCTCCCCTACAAGTTAGGCAAGTCTCTTGCCCCAGTGGTTATTAACTGAAAAGGGAGTGAGGAAATTTCCTGTAATGTGAACAAAAAGAGAAAAGTGCTCTTCCTTCCTGTTCTTTGAAGACCATGGCAAGGCATTTTGCCCCCCAGCCTCCCTGATGCGCCCCAGCTCCCAGCTCTGAGCTACCATCCCAACTGGAGACCATCCACTGGAGCACCAAGCCCAGATGCTCTGCATATGCCAGCCACACCAGCGAGAAAGGATTTATTTGGGAGGGGCAAGGGGACAAATTGAGGAATCCCTCTGCTGCCTTCTCCTGCATCCCAAGGTTTTTCAACAGCGGTTGCTCACTCAATGTTCTCACTTCATGTCCACAATCTGCACCATCACTGTGGTTTCTACCTGTGCCATGCTCTTCCCCTCTGCCTGCAGCCCAGAGACCTCCATGTGTCCCCCTTCTCCCAGGAATATTATAAATAAATCAGAGGTTCTGTTCAGCTCTTGGTCTGTGATGCAAACAAGGATGTGGAACTGCTTCAAAGACACAGCACTGGCAGGGCACAGGATCCTGCCTGCCCCCTGTCCAGGATTTACACAGCTGAGACTTGTGGAAATCAAACTGAGCCCTTCCCCACATCCCCTGCTGATTTGGAGAATCCCCTGTTCACGGGGCTCACAGCTGCCCAAGCTGTAGCACAGTGGGAACCTGAGTGTTTCTTAGTCTAGATACACCCCAGCGTGTATTGTATTTACTATTAATGAAAGATTAAACATTCTAAAGAGCATTATTAATTTTAAAGCTACTAATAATCATCCCTCACTTCACCCCACAAGCCTGAGAGTTGCATTGAAAGAGCAAATTCCAGCTCAGAGCATCTGTAAGCCGTGATCCACAGCCCAGCTCCGCAGCTCAGGGCCCACAGGCATTTTCTGCAAATAGTGAGGACCCTCAAAGATCTTCTAATGTGAGCAACCATAAAAAGCCAGAAATGGCAAAAAAATAACTCTCTGTTATCCTTGTCTTTGAAAGTAACAACTCAAACAAACCTCCCAGCTCTGCAACACCGACCTGTCCTCTCTTGTGCCAGTCTGCACCCCTGTGATCACCCCAAGAGCCCAGGTTTGCTCAGAGACCTGTGTCACAGCAGTCATTAGATGGTGATAACCCATTTTAGTTCCAAGACAAAGTCTGCATTTCCAAATGTGTTCCTGGCCTTCCTCCTCCTTGGGAAAATGCAGCTCCTCGCAGGAGCGAGAGCCAAACAAAAGTCACAGCAGACCCATCCCAAATCAGCTCTCATGGGACAGGACTGTCCATATGATCACATAACGCCCACCTCATCTCCCAAAAGTAGCATTTGCTCCCATCAGAGGTGCTCCATTGGCACCAGGAGCTGGGCCATTTCTGCCCTGAATCCTCCAGCTGCTCAGCAGGACAAGTAGAGCAGGAAGGCACCAGCGCCAGCAGGGAATCCGTGTGTCAGAAGGGCACATGTGCAGGTACAAAGCATCCTTTGCACACCAGCAGCTTTCCTGCTGCCTTGCCACATCAGCACTGGTGGTGAATCACGTCTCCTTTGTATTTCACTTGGAGGAACGGGGAGAAAGACGTATTTCACAGAAGAGAGTCACAAAGAGGCCCACCTTGGAAAATAGGCTATTTTTGGCACTATAATCCCGTTCCTGTGAAAAAGGGAGGGAGGCCCAAGAGACGGAAGGAGCTGCACATTCGTCTCTGCTCCAGAGAGGAATGTGGCAGCAGAGCCTGGGACATAATTCAGATATCAGGGACCAACAACCAGGACTAAGACCCCTGTTTAAAAACCGTAGCAGCCTCAGGACTGAGACCTGTGCTTCACCACCTGCCTGCCCACCAATCCTGCTGTGAGCCATGCCAGCGTGAGATGCTGCAGAGCAAGAAGGTGAACGCTCTGTTTGCTTCCTCAGACCTTTCCCAAGCGTGCAAAGACCTGGCTCTTCATTTGAGTGCTAATTCTCACCCTCTTTCATCCCAGTTTTTTGCAGCTTTTCCACAAATCCAGAATACATTTGAGCGATCAGCACAATGTTTAGTGAGAAAATCGTATGCTACATTTCCGCTTGGCATGATTTTGAAATGGTTAAGCTGCTAAGCCCTGAAAGGGAAGTTTTAAGAATACCGTGAATAAAAGAAGCCAAAAACAAAAATAAATCAACAGTGGCAAAATTAGAGCATGACATAAAGGAACCATTTGGATGGATCCTTTTTCCCAGAGAAATGGTGCATGCTGGCTGCTCCAGTGTCAGGATCTCTGCAGTTGTGTAGCACTTGGACTTTCATTACAGCAGCAGAGAAATAAATGGAGAGTCATCACTAGCACAAAGGAGAGGGAGAAAGTTTTCCTAAGCTGTGATCAAATCCCTTACAAGCTTCTCTAAACCATGGCCACATCATCCCTGAGGCCCCCTTTGCCCACCCCACTCTGCCCCAGCAAGGGAGGTGCTGTCAGAGCAGGAAGGGGCTGCATCACACAAAAGGTCCAGGGGGGGCTGCTCTGGGAGGTACCCCAGAAATGCTTGTACACCCACATTTTGCAGATAAACTCTTCCAAGGAGAAGCAAATCCTGCCCCAGTGTGTGTCTCACAACACAACCCCAGTGATGCTGCTCTCTCTAAGGACAGCAGGTTCTGCCCAGAGCCTTCTGGGGACAGGGGGACTCCCCACCTTCACCCAACCAACTCGATTCACACAACGCAGTGACAGCTGGGTGGCCCCTCTGTCCCCTGTGTCACTCAGAAGTCCCTCCTGAATTTTGCATTGCTGTGCTGCTTTGCACACTGACTCAGGGACTTCCTCGGGCAGCCAGCTACTGGGCTGAAGGCCACAGCTCCAACCACAACTATTTTACACTGATTTTTGTCATAAAATGTGACACAATGCTGGATCAAAAGAGCTCCCAGAATCCATACATGTGACAATGACCCACTCCAGCTGTGACACAAAGCATTAAGGTAATGACAGTTGCATTCATACCTGCTACTTTTAGGTCCACCCAGCCCAGAGCAGCTGAGAGGAACAAGGGCTCTGTTCCTCCCACTCCAGCCTCCCCTGAGCCGCTATGAAGTGTTTGCTACTCAGAGTTCCTGCAAGAGAGCTCTCTCACCTGGGAGGGCCTGGATCAGAGACACCAGGTCAGGTCATCTACAAAGGTAATGGTGGGGAAGGCATCACTCCCGAGCACACTCATGTCTGTGCACATCTCTGCTGAGGCCAAGCACACTCTGGGTAAGGGCATCTCCTGTCCAGTTCTGCACCCTGACCCAGCCTCAGCTGGGAGTGATGAAGAAGATAAACAAACAGCCCAAAACAGCCTTTTCCTCCAACCCCTACAACTTCTCCAGCTCAGGTCTTCCCCTGTCTTTGCAAAGTGCCAAAGGATCTCACACTGGGTCCACAGAGTCACAGGATGAAACCCCTGACCTGTACCCCCAAACACCTCTGCTCCCCCAGGGACCTGAGCAGACAACCCACCACCTACACCCATCCTGACAGGAGTTCTAAGACCTGTCTGGACAAAGTCAACAGCAGCCTGAGTCACCACTGGCAAATGTCCTGCTCCAAGGGAGGAACTGGGCTGTAGAGTCCCAGAGGTCCCTTGTGCCAGCATTTTTGAGCCCCACCTTGCGACCTCCCCTCCTGGTTCACCCTCCTCCACAACCTTGAAACTGCAGTTCCTCTGGAAAGCAAAGCTCTCTGTCTCCACAAGCACAGAATCTTGTGTCTGAAGCACTGACAAAATGCTGGGATTTCATTTTTACTGGAAAAACAAAGGCCCCTGTGCACGTGCCACTTCCCTGATGACAAACAGCATCTCTGCAGCTGTTTATTACCCCTGAAGCACAGAACACACAGGAACAGGCCACGAGACAGGGTACAGCACATGGTGACCTGCAGAGGACTTGGGCTGAGAAAACAGCACAATAAATACTTTATTGCAAGTCAAGGGCCAGCACTTCCACAAGGAGGAGGATTTTACACTGGTTTTTATATCACAAACAGCTTCTATGGTGTGGTCTCAAGGAGCCCTTGCTTCTCCTCACTCTGGGAGGAAGCCTGGCAGCCTCATCCCAGGACACCGTTTCCCCTTTAGGCAGAGGGAATAACTCCTCTGGATAAGGTGGGTAACAGCATAGTGCTGCTCGTGCTCAGGGATCATTCACCTCCCACCAACCACTAGTGCGTATGGACTCCAAGTTACCTTTTCTTATTTCAAATTTCCTCCATCCTATTTCCAAGTGAGCTAGGGGGGTTCATGGGAGCTGGATCTTTAGATGTCATACAGAATAATACCTAAACAAGTACACACCTCTTTCTTCCCCCATTTGAAGTGCCATGTTACCAAGTGCTAAAATTCTTTAAAGGAATTCCTGGACAAGTGTTCTTACTACTGCAGCACCACAGAATAAACGAGCACAGGGCAAAAGTAAATCTGTGGCTGTGGAGGAGGACTCCTGTGCATGGGTTTTCTCCCATGGCAGCCTGGTGACTCTCAGTGCAATACACGTCATGACAAAAGATGCTGAGAAGGGAAACTGTTCTTCCCTCCCTTTGTTTTACAAGTGCTGCTGCTGGCACTGGCTCCTGGACATGCATTCTACCCTTCTCAGCTGAGTGTGTTAACACAGAAGCGCAGAACCAGGCACTGCTGGCTGTGGGCTCCACTGTGGGCTCCACTACACCCTTGCTGGGTGATGAGGAAAAGGTTTGTTTGCATTGCTGGCATTTGGTATTTGCAGCACGCCCAGAGCACAGGACGGCCATGGGAAAAAACATCTGAGTGAACCTTCACACCACGCACCTTCCTGAATGCAAAATCCTCCTGCCAGCCTTCTGTGCCACCCCAGGCTGGTAGGGCAAGGTCACAGCACTCAGCTCTGCCCCAAAGTAGGCAGGGCTCCTGTGACACTGCTGAAAGCACCGCAGGCCAAAGCAGCCCTGGGGCTCCTCTCAAACACATCGAGTATTCAGCCCTCAGCTAGGGAGCTGGGGAACACCAGGAGAGCCTGGAAGACAAGCAGTTGTGTTATAAGGCATTCATCATCAGGAACAAGAGCACACAACTCGAGTGTCCTCCACTGGCTTCAAGGGCACACAAGCATTGAAATTCCCAACAGACCCAGGGCTCTCGTTCGCACTTCCATCACAGCCATGGCCAGAAGCTCTGAAGGCTTTCCAGGCAAACCCAGGAGTTCCACTAGGACTGGCAGCCTTGGTTTTCACCTCTGCAGTGCTTTGGGGATGCTCTTGGGAGAGTGACGGAGGGACTTTAGCTATTGATTAATCAGAAGAGTGGTTTACATATTTTAAATTAAAAGATAGAGGAGATTTTGATTTTCTTTTCCCTTCATTTATTTCTAAATTGTTCTAATCATCAGTACTTCTTGCCATGATGAACAACTGGACAGTTGTCATGTTACCTTGGATGTATCATGGCAGGCAGCTGATCCTGTTGGTCATAAATCATGTCCCTTTCAATCTCCATTACATAGCAAGAACAAATTTGTTATGATGCATGTGTCATTACACACCAATGCCTTTCCATTATCATGTAACTGGATACCCCCAAGGTTCGTAATTTGCAGTATAATAGTAATTTTTAAAGAACCATTGGTAATCAATAGCTCTCAGCATCACTGTCAGGATCATTTGCAAAACAAATAACAACACTGATCTCAACCAACTTTACAGGAGGGATATTTAATCCCCATGAACTGCATTATATGATGGATAAGCGAGGAATCCTAGACTATGTATCATGTATTTTCCTTGGATTAAATATCACTTCAATCAATGTTGCTCCCAGCTGTACAATGCCGTCTGTGTTTTCGCTGGGTAATGCTGAAGTATTGTTTTACAAATTGACATTGGCTACGTGCTGGGCAACAAAACCCCACGGCGTGGCTGAGGAGGGGGCACAGCTGAGGGCAAGGCCGATGTGATGCTCGGGGGAGCGCCCACAGCAGCAAGTCTGGGGGCACAGGGGGCTGCAGGGACCCCCAAGCAGGGCACCGCTGCGCCGAGAGGTCACAGCAGATGTTTGAGCACGACCACTGCTGGGGTGGGGTGAGCACAGATGGTTCTCAGCCTTGTGCTGGCAGGGCCTGAGCACTGAGCAGGGCAGAGGGGAGGCTCCTTCCCAGCATGGGTTTGCTCTGCACAGCTCTCCGAGGCACAGACCTGCTCTGACACCAGCATGCCCAGCACAGCCTCCGTGCCTGAGTGGTGCGGGGAGGAGTTCTCAGCCCATGCCCACACAGAGCTGGGGTTTGACCGTGTAACTCTACAGAAGTGCTCTGCAGTATCATCCAAGAGGTTCAGCCATTGCCTCACCAGCTAGCAGGACCACAGAAGCTCGATTTTACTTACTGTTCTTCCTCATCCTTCAGCATGCACAGGCAGAGGCTGGAGTTAGGAAGGCAGCTACATTCTGACTGCCCTGCCCTGGCTGTCAGTCTGTCCATCTGCATCCCAGGCCCTCACCACCTTCAAAGCAGCTTTTCCATGTAAAAATGGAAACAGAAGCAGCTGATCCCGCAGGATCCTGTGCAAGCAGTGCACAGAGAGCAGCCCCGTGTTCTGCCCATGCCACAGCCCTGAGACAGCCCAGGGCTTCCTAATGAACATCTCCCAAGTCAGATTAAAGCCCCCACGCCTGTGCTTCAGCAGCCTCACAACCAGCCAGCCCCAGCGACCTGTTGCATGGCCAGGAGCCGGCCAGCACCTGCACCTTCCCTTCCAGATGGCTTTCTGAGGCATTAAATCCACATTTAAATTTTCTACTCGGTTCTGCCTCTCCGGAGCTCTCCAGCAGAGCCGTATCTCGCTCCTTGCAGCTGCAGACACCTTTAGCAAAATCTCCAGCTCCTACTGATGTGGAAAAATTCATGCATTTCTCTCCTTGTGTAAGCACGGGTCTGGCATTCACGGCACTTCCCAGAGATAAGCCCCAAATCGCTCATCGCTAGAAACCCCGCACTTTGGTAAGGACAGACAGAGTTGGGATAAAAAAAACACCCTTGGACCCTAACTAAACACTTCAGCTGCTGGAGATTACAGAATCCTATTTAGTTATACCAGAGAGCATTTTCCACAGAGAAAACATCATCAACCTGGCTCTAGGAAGCCAGTCGAATTAAAAATTTTGGAAGGAAGAAGAAATCCAGAGTTTTGCTTGGTTTGGTTCATTTTTAGAGACAAATGTGGTTTAGAAATGGGATTAACTGGGGCATCCTGGCACCCCTTCCCACTCAGCAGCACCTCAATTGGGCTGTGCACTCCTGCAAGCTCCTGGCTGCCCCAAGGAAAATGCCATTAAAGAAAATACAGCTATTTTTAAAGCTAGAAGGACAAATTCTCCTCCCAGTTACACCAGTGACCTCGTGACTCTCCACAAGGTTGGGCAGGCACAGCTCTGATTTGGGGCTATTTTGAGCATCCTCCAGAGTCACCAGGCACCCAGCAGGCAGAAAGCACCGAGGAGCAGGATGAGGCCCTTGGCTCCAGAGTCAGACCCAACTTGGTAAGACAGCGGTAACTTTCACCAGCTAAAGGGCAAAATATGAATTTCCTTTTTAAATAAAACACTTTAACCAACACAGCCACTTCCCCCACATGCACATGGGTCTGAGCAGGGCTGGTGCTCGCTGCTGCTCCTGCTGCCATCCCCATTCATTCATCACACATGCACATGGAGTACAAACTCATTCAGGGCTCTTCTGTAGATGAAATATTTAAATGGTTTATACTTTGCTATCTCTTTTAAGTAAGATGGAACCACCATAAACAGACTTGGGCGGACTTGCTCTCTCCACTACCATTTTTTCTTTTCATATTCTCCCTGCAGTTTTCATCAGGCTGCATCCAGCTTGATTCAGGAGCTTCATGGGCACCATCCACGGTGATAAGAGAATGGAGACCCCTTGGATGTTGCAGATATCGCAGAGGGATGAGGAAGCAGTTTTTGCTCTCTTGAGCAAGCACATGGGCTCTGGTGTGACTGAGGGGATGTCACACATGAAGGGAGATGCAAAGCCTGGACTCTCCAATCTGCATTTGGCCAGCTGGGATGAACACAACCTGCCTTGCCATCTGCCCCAGCCTGTCTGTGCTACCCTTTACAGGAGCTGCTGCTCCCACCCCAAGGCAGCAGCCACATTTCGGCTGCTGGTGACACCGGCAAAAGCAAAATCCTGAGCAAGCTCTGGCAGACAAGACATGGCCAACATGTAATTCTCTGCTGATGTGCTGAGACACCTCCCAAAACCTCCAAAAGCATCAGGCTTGGAAGAATTTCCCAGCTTTGTGTGGTCCAAGGAAGACCTTTCCACAGTACAGAGGCTTTTCCTGTACTGCCATGCCCAGCTCCCAAGTGTCCCAGGAGGCTGCACACACAATCCAGGCCTTCCTGGCTTCACCAGGAAACTTGATGGACGATGACTGAGCCAAGCAACCATGGATTCTACCCAAATCCATGCCCATGCTCTCACGCTGGAGGCCAGGGCACCCAGCGCTGCTGCCCCGGGTGCAAGGGGAGAGGGGGCACACCCACGGGCAGAGAGGGAAGAGCTCTCCCTTCCCTGCAGGAGCCTGGAGATGGAAAACGCTTACAGCTGTGTCCGCATCCATATGCATAAGAGAACAGGCCCTGATCCAGCACACGCTTACGTCAATCTGCCGTCACCGAGATTTAGGAGAACATTTAAAATTAAACAAAAATTTCCTTGCACTGCAAAACTAAGGACAAAGAAAGGAAGTAAGTCTTGTGGGTAGTGCAGAAGCAGGTGTGGAAGGACCTGGTCCCAGCAAGGCTCTGGTGCTGACACCCCAGATAACCCTGGGCATGTTCCTTCACTTCCAGGTTTACCCACTGAATGCAACTGCCAGCTCTCCGGGTATCATTCTGATGACAGGTAAGGGGCTCTCCGATGGTCACAGAAAACCTGACCAGCTCGGAAGGTTATCTCAAATCTGGTCCCCACGCCTGGCTCTTTACACGCTGTGTGCAGAACAGGTTACCTGTAACTCAGCACCTCCAAGGACCCCGAAAGCCCCGGCTCCAAGGAGCTGCTTGCAATCCTAACCACAGAAGTAAGGCAGCTTTTGCAAGAATGCTTCAGATTTTACCTGCTGAAAATAAAGACAACAGCTTTTCAAAATAAATGGGGAGAAAAAGCAAGATCAATAAGTGACACACACTTAATTCCCAAGACTGCCTCATTAAAATGAAATGTGTTACTCTGTTTACCCCCACAAATAAAGAGTTCCAGTGCAAAAGAGAGCATGCTTTCCTAAGGGCTATACAAGCTGATGCTGCTTTATGGTTGTTTTGTTAAGATTGAGATTGGAATGGACAAAAAAATATCATAACATGAATTATCCATTGTTTATTGACAGAGAGAGGGAAAAGCCATGAAGAAAGTTTGGGGCTTTTTCTCAAAGCCGATGTGGTATTAGAGAACCTACAAGCTAGTTCACAACTGGGAAGGATTTTAATATAGAAGATGATTTTTCTGCAAAACTGTTGGAGAATCATAGAATCATTTATATTGGAAAATACCTCCCAGATCATCAAGTCCATTAGTGGAGCTCAAGATTAACAAATTAACCCACACAGTAAACAATGAGACAAACTTCTCTGAGTTGTGATGGGGCTGTGATGTTCACTTTGCTTACAAGCAATATTGCTGGACTTTATGTCCTTAAGGGTATTTTCCAACTGAAATGATTATATGGTTTCTAATGAACCTTTAAGAATCTCATCCCACAGATTTATTTCCCCTTTTTTCTTTATACGTGAAACAGTTACACAAATTGCACAGCCCAATTTCTGCTCCTTTGTGAACTGGGACAGATGCTGAAACATGTTGATTTGTGGTAGATGTTCCCCAGAAGCAGTTGCATTATTCCTGAGCCTGGGCTTCAGCATTGCCCTGGACAATGTGAAAAAGGAGCCAGGCCAGGTGAGGAACACCAGAGGGGCTCAGCGAGGTGTGAATCCCCATTCACCCCACGTGCACCCCTCATTCCCAGCCCCACCTGCCTGCTGAGCTGAGCAGAGGCAGAGCTCCCCTCCATCCCCCCTGAGTGTCCTGCTCTGCTGCACAGCTGGCAAAGCGCAGCCTGTTCCCAGCACGGGCCAGGTCCCTGCAGCCCCTGCGGACCCAGACAGCACAGAAGTTCAGTGGTGCCAGAAAACACAAGAGACTGGCTTGAACGCTGAGATTTTAAACACAAAGAGATTTCCAGCAGCTCTCCATCCCCCTTGGGCCACACACCAGACCTTGCAATTCATTGCCCAGCACCACCTTCCCCAGGAGACGGCGGCTGGAAGTGACATTACTGCCTGGAAGTGGCATTGCTGCCTGGAAATGGCATTGTTGCCATGCCTCCCTCCAGCCCCAGGAGTCAATCAGCTCAGTGCCACCAGCAGTGCCACCCCTCATCCCACTGGGCCCAATGGACGCTGGGTCTGTCACACTCCTGGTGTCTGCCCACATCACCCTCGGTACCTGCTTCACCCTGAGCAGGTGCAGACCAGCATGAGGGTTACAGGGTTTGCTTTCCAGCCCCATCCTTTGGCAGGAGTAAAACAGAAATAGGTATTTTTACACCACAAATCAGATGTTCAATAGCTTTTTTTTAATCATTGCCTTTCTTGGCATTGCTTTAAAAAATCTACTCTTTTTTGGGGGGGAGCACTGAGAGCTCAGAAGGGTGAGTGGGAAGTGTCCCTACACACACCTCTGCTTTTATGACAGGCCAGGCACAAATTTCTCAGCACAATGATGAAAAGAAACTACTTCAACTTCCCAAGTGTCCCAGGCTTCTTCCTGGTAACCAGACTGACCAATTGTTTAGCCTGGAGAGGGGAGGGTTAATTAATAATGTCACAAGATGAGCCCCTGGGCCACACAACTCCCATCTCCTGCTTGGTGAACCGCCAGCATTACAGGAACCAGCACTGAGCCGAAGTCAAGACATTTATCCTTTGACAATACTCTATTGCAACAACTTTATTTTGATGATACGGGATGATTAATGCTTACAGCCACTGTCATTTCCTTTGATAGATTTTGGGGCTGTGGAGTGACATTTGCTCAATGCACCGTTCCTGAAAAGCTGCACTCATCGTAGCGTGGAGGAGAGGGATGCTCCATGCATCAGCCATCAGTAACCTGCCTCTGCCAGCTGCAGGTGGCCAGGAGAGATACTGTGAGGAGCTGGGGGATGCTGATGAAAAGCCTTGACTGGTAAAGGGCGTGGAGTGAGAGGAAGGTGTGTTAAACAGCCAACATTGTAAGAAACTGTGAGTTTGTCATTCCCAGTAGAAAGAAAAGAGATTGTTGGTTGCAAACACCACAGGCAAGAGCTGCAGCAGACTTCGCTGTTTTGCCACGAACACGCTGGAAGATCAGATCCCAAGAGAGACTCTCGGGGCTGAGTAGCAGCAATAGCAAGCTCACACAACTGCTCTTGAAGGCAAAACATACCCAAAAAATCAGACTGATCAATCAGTAAAACAAGACACAGACAAATGTCTCAACTGTAGCCCTCACTAATGGCAAAAAAACCCAACCCACCTTGGAAACCTTAATCTTAACCTCTGCACTTTGAGCTCCCCCCACCTGTAACATGAGGACAAGAATCATTTCCCTCACCCGGCTGCTGCAAGGTTCTCCTAATCAATCAGCTCATTAATTCATGCAAAGCATTAGACAGGCAGCAGATGGATGGCTTTACACAATAGTATTTTGTACAGTGAAATATTTCTACTTAATTCTGCACCAGCAGCTGCCTGCCCACTCCCATCACACAGCACAGAGCGGTCCAGGCTCACACAAGTCCAAGAGCAGTGGAGTCTCCTCTGGATTCAAACAGCACCCAGCACCACACGGAATTCCCTGGCTGGAGACACCCTTTCCACCAGGCTTCGTACAGACTTGATTTTCCTCATATTTAAAAGCTGTCTCGGGAGTGTAATGATTTTAAATTCACTCCCCGCCGCAGTCAATCAATGGAGCAGCGGCTGCCGGTGCCTGGCGAGCAGGCGGTGATGAATGGGGCTTTGGAGGCTGCACCGCTCGCCTCCGAGCGAGAGCAGAGCGTGGGCAGAGGGTGGGGAAGAGAAGCAAAGCCAGGAACAAAAAAGAAAAGGAAGAAATGGGGCAGGGGGTAGAAAAGCCCAAACTGCCCTCTGCAAAGTTGGGACAAGTGTCGGTCTGGAAGGTACCACCTGGAGGGAGCAGTCTTGGTTTGCCTTCGTCTCCCTGATCCGCTACCATCCTGTAACTCGACTAAACCAGGTAATACAGCTGTTTCAAGCGAGTGCTAACCCCAAGCCTGGCTCTCGGCAAAGGACCAGAGCCCTGGCACCAGCACCCACCCTGCATATGTGCCACTGACCCAGCTCTGCTTTCCAGGAGGTGCCAAAGAACCGAGAGCAGCTCTGGGGAGCGCTCCTTCCCTCCGGACAGAGCAGCGAGGGGCACGGCACCAAAGGTGTTGTCCCCCAACCTTTCCCAGGCAGAATCAGGCAGACAGACCCCACAGGGTGACCCACAGCCCCCTGTGCCTCCCCATCCCCGCGCAGCTCCAGGTGCCAGGAGGAGCAGCCCCAAGTGTCACAGTCACCCCACAGGGACAGGGAGCACCCATCTCTGTGCATACCATGAGTTCTCAGAGAGAAAAAAAATCAAATAACCTGATTTTGGGGAGCCCAAAGGGCCTAATGCTACCCCAGCATGCTGCAGATCACCCTGCTCTACGGAGAGCAGATGCTGCTCATCATTCAAAAGGAGCAGCTTCAGATCTGGGCTCTTTTTCTCCCTTTTCCTCCTATTATGGGGTCAGGTCAGCACTGTGCAGCCTGTCAGCATAAAAAAAAATAATAATAAAAAATTCACAATATAGAAAACTATTCCCAAAGAAGCTGCAGCATGTGGCATGAGCATCACAGCTGAGTGTTACGAGTCTCACAAAGCAGAGAAGGGAAAGAGTCAAAAATGAAACTCACCACACCAGCAAAATAAAAATATGACGTAGTAAATTAATGATGTTCCTCCAATTTGAGAAAACACTAATTAAGAATGTGTAATTGAATTAATGCATTATTTAGAAATCCCAGCAAATCCTGAGTGGGAATATAAATACGTTATAGGGTTCCTTTGACATCAAGTCTCTCTCATACCTCACTACCCACAATTTATTTTAATGTCACCAGGATCTCCAGATTTATTTACATCCTTGTCATTGACCATTATTTTACATTTATCCCACATATCAACATCCTCTCCCCTCAATTCCACACACTCAAGTGCTCCATATGGAATGGCGATGGCCATTTGATAAGTCATAAGTAAGTGTAATTAATTAGCTCAGCTCATCAACCACTTCCCCTCCCAATGCCCTGCAGCCACAGATCTGGGTCTAATTTGTTTAGAGCCTGGAAAAACATCAAATACCTCATTAGAAAATAAATCTGCCTCCTAGAAATACATTTTTTCTACAACTTCAAGTGTTGGTTTGCTCCATGTTACACTGGGAAAAGCCCTGCACAAGCAGGATCTAAACCCAGCCCAGAATAGGTCAAGATACCGATATCATCACATCATGAAAATAGAAGGAAACAGTATCTCAGGAAAAAGGGGGGGGAAAGTCAGCCCCTGGAAGATATCACAGCAGATGTTTGTACCTGTGAAAGGTCCTGAGATCGTGCATTTGCAGCTGGGACGGTTTAGGAGTGCTTTGGGTATTTAGCAAGACGCTTTACAAATATTATTTTTCCCTCATTTTGAGCCCTTCACAGCAAGGGTTAGGGTTCTTACTACCATTTCTAGGAAGAGATACAAATACACCAAAAAGACATAAAGAAATCTGGTTGTTTTAAAACTGCTAAAGACACTTGTAAGGAAAGCAGCGAGAGGAAATAATGCAGGGAAATCCAAGTTCACACACATACATACAGCTCTGGGAAAGGGGAAAAAGAAGCAGCACTAAAGTGCCTTGTGTTAGGTAGGAGCATACACTGTAGCAAAATATGCATGCTGTTTATAAAACATATTGGAAGACTTTTCCCTAAAAGATGCCATAGAGAGTATAAAATTTTATGATCTCTGCCTGTCCATTTTACAAAGATATACACAAACAAGTAGCCAAATCTGCCTGCAGTTTAACTCCATTAAATCCAATGAATGAGTTTGGCCCATGAAAAACTCTGCACTTACTGTAATAAAGTTAAAAGCTGATAGCAGCTGATACAGTAAAACACATATATTTCCATACATTTATTCCTGCAGACTTAAAAATACAAATGAGCTTCAGAGATTGCCCTTGTCCAGCTCATAAAGAAATGCTGGAATAGGAAAGAAAAAAACTCCAGATCTTGGAGATTTTCCCACTGGTTCCCTTTATGCATAAAGGAGAGACGGGTAGGGGAAGCCAGCAGAGTTGTGTTCATATGGCTTTTCTGAGAGCCCTGAACGCATACAGTGTGTGTCAGAACAAACCCCAATGGTTTGGTCCCCACGTGGGGCAGGACCCCACCCAGCAGAAACAGGGGTCACAGCTCAGGGACCCCACTTCTCCCTCAGCAGTCACAAGAGAGGACAACGAGCCCAGGCTCTTGGGGCAGAGATGTGGGAGCTGGCCACAGTTCCATTAGCAGAGGGCTTCCCTCATGAGCAGTGGTTCTACGGCCACTGGGTCATCTCGAATCCTACCTTGAACTTCACATTGCATGGGGCACCAGACCAGACAGTACAGAGGCCAAGCTTAAACAACAGATTTAAGCCTTCCCTGATTGATAGGTGTTTAGGGTTTGTTTGTTGAGATGTTTTCTTAAGTACATTCAGCTTTCTCACAGGCTGCTGCCACAACCACATCAACTCCCACCTCCAGCTCCCCAGCCTCCTGCTGTGTCCCCCCAGCTCCCTCACCCAGGTTCATACAGCCCTTGCACCCTCAGTGCCACCTCCCCCAGACCCTCCTGCCCCAGCTCCTCGCGGTGCATGCAGGCTCCAGGTCCCCCTCATCTGGAGCTAACTCTCACAACTCCTTTCTTTGATATGTATTATTATTTGCTTCTATTACAGGGATGTCTCAGGGACCCAGAGAACCCTTGTGCTGGGTGCATACCCTTCCCACTCCAGCAGCCAAACACCACCACACACATAATTTCATGCTCTTTGTCCTCTTTTCCCCCACCGAACCCCTGGCACTGTTCTGCTGGGGGTTTAGCAGACATGGGACCAATGCTCAGGGTCTCCAGTCCCTTCACCCCAAGGTCCTCACAGACCTACTGCTTTCACAGCTCTGCATCCCTCCTCACCTGCAGTTTGGGCTGTGTCTGCTTCCATAGCTGTCCCATCGAGCTCCACAGAGCTGCTCTCCTCCCCACCAGCCTCTTCTGGGCCCAGTTTACTGCTGGTGATCACATCTTCATCTCCCTATAGCCAGATACTCAGCCCCAATGCTGTCCTGCCATCGGACTCGCTCAAACCCTCAGTTTGTAATACCAAGAAAACCCAGTAGCTGCACCAAATCACGCCAAACACTGCTCAAGGCTGTGCTCCCCACTCAAACCCCCCTCACAGCCTCCACAGCAGCTCCCATCCCCTCAACCCTGCACTCACAGCCTTGTTGGTGACTCCACAGCTGCCTCCCCACAGCCCAGAACAGTGCAGCTTACCTGCAGGGAGTGCCCAGCCCCACATCCTCTCCTCCCGAGGCTCCTCAGTGCCCTACAACAGCTCCTTTGCAAGTCCCTGTGCCCCACCAGACTTCCCAGTGCCCTTTGCTGGGAAACCACATAATCCCAGGCTTTGGTTTCACCTGGAGCTAACACCAATTCACAGTAAGTGCCCGCAGCTGGGATGCTGCAGGTGATGCTGTGCTGCTGTGGCTTTTCTCGGCACGAAATCCTGGCCCTGGAGCAGCCAGCAGGGAACAGCACCCTGGCCAGCGCTGCTGGGATGCTCCTGGGTGCTGCTTTCCGTGTTCCTCTGGAATGCAGAGCTTCACTGACATAACCCACTCACTTATCCTCGGCACATACATGGAGAAATAAGCATTGGGAAAAACTGCCCAAGGATGGGGCTGAGACTTGACAAACAGGCGGGACAGCTCTGGGCTCTCCAGGGCATGGACCTCGTGTGCTGTCCCCATCGCAGTTCCTCTAACCTCAGCACCACATCCAGAGCTCGGCTCATAAACTTCAGAAACACTGACCACGTCCTTCTGTTTGCATGCATCGTGCACTGCTGTGCCCAGCAAACGATGGGAGAACCGGAATACGTAATCCACAGCTCACAACAACAAACCTTGCACCTGGAACAAGCCAAAAGCCTGACCTTTCACAGTTAAGCATCCTAGTGAGAGGTTAGATCTTGTGTTTTCTGATCATCAAACACGGAAGCATTAGCCAGACAGGGAGAACAAGCTCTTATCTAGACCTGATTTCTCTCCCCTCCAGGGGATCCTGTAGGATATTTCAGTTCTCTCTCACTCGCTGTATGATTCTTCCCTCCCCCAGTAGCTTGAAATCAGCCAAATTCACAATCTAATCTGGCCAGGAGTCAAAGGGGAGAAAAATCAAGTCCTAATGCAGTGACTACTTTGAATGGGGAATTGAAGCCAATCAGAAAGGCATTATTGATCCCTGCTCAGAGCACCTTGGTCAGGGAGGGGAAGGCTGCGGGCAGCCGCAGAGCTGCCCCACCGCAGCCAGCCAGGGCTGCCCTGCCAGGCCTGCAGCGTTCCCAGCAGAATTCCCAGCGCCCGCCTGGGCTGGGAGCCGGCACGAGGAGAGCACCCACCAGCCCTGTGCCGGCACTGGCGAGCACCAGCCCCTGGCGAGCACAGCCCACGTGTATGCGAGACCGTGACCCGTGTGCTGCCTGCAGCGCTGTTTGTGTGCAAACACTTCCCGTGTGCATCGCCCTGGCGTGGGCCCGTCTGCGGGAGCCCGGCTGCTCCAGGGCACGGCGTGTGCGCTCCAAGGGCTCCGCGCATTCCGGCGGCGTCAGTGCGGGGCAGCCCTGCGGGAGAGCCGAGGGCAGGGGCAAGGGGTGTGTGTGTGTGTGTAGGGGGTACCTGTGCCGCACAGTCCCCGCCGCAGGCAGGGACAGACCGCGAGTGGCTCAGCGCGGGCAGCGGGGCAGGGGCGGCCGAGGATGGGGAGCAGCCGGACAAGGCTGAGCTCAGCTCTGGGCGTCCCTGGGTGCGATCCCGATGATCCGGCTCGCGTCAGCGCTGGCTACGGGCTCTCTGCCTTATGTAACCACGGCAGGGATGGAGCGCCAAAGGGGGATGGAGACCGGGGGAGAGGAGCTCCCCACTGAGCCCCCAAAGCAAAGGGGCCGCGGCAGAAGCTGGGTACCCCCGGCAATGTAACTCCAGACGCCCGGCCGAGGTGCGTTGCCACCGGGCAGGCTGACCTGGCTCGGGGCTGCCCCGGTGCGGAGCAGGTCCAGCCCCGGGGCCGGTCCCCGCCGGGAGCTGCCGCCGGGCTCAGCCCGGAACCCTCCAAAGCCGGCAGGCGCGGGGCGGCAGTACCGGGGGAGGAAAGGAGTCCTGGGAAGTTTAGAGACTCCACATTTTGCAAGGAGTCAGGAAGAAAACATGCTCCCTAAAAGAAACCCCAAAGCCGTGCAGGGTCCCGGCAGCTCCTGTCCCCCTTTGGCTGTGTCCCCCAACCTGCCATCCCGGGCACCGCGGCGCCGTGCGGCACCGGCACCCTCTTACCTGCCGGCGTCACGTCTGCTGCTGCCTGCCCTGCTCCGGCTCTTCCTCCTTCTCTCCTTCCTCCTCCTCTCTCCCTCTCCCTGCTGCTTGGGGCTCTTTATGGAGATTCATTCATTCATGCCTTCCCATCGGTCCCTCAGCCTTTCCCTGCCTCCCGGAGGCAGAGCGTGTGACGCCTCGCCCCTTTCCAGCCACTTTCTGTTGTCACAGAGCGGCGCTGCCCCAGCCCGGAGCGGCGGCCGGGCTGGGACACGCGTGGGCAGCGCCGGGCCGTGGGAGCGTCCCCCAGCGCGGGGTGAGGGGCGTGGGCGGGCGTGGGCACGGCACCGACCAGCCCCGGAGGGGCACAGACCGTCTCTGGCACCCGTAGCAGGGGCGTCGGATCGGCTCCAGGGCTTTCCGCTCTGCCCTCCGCTTTCCCATCCCCACGCCTAGGCGCTGTCCATCGCCGCTGGCTCCCACCGAGCAGCGGCTCTGCGGAGAGGGCACGGGTGGGCCCGCACCCTCGGCCGGCCCCGGGGCAACCCTGGTCCTTTCTTTCCCTCTCTGCTCGCCCCTCCATCCTATCCCAGCTCGTCTTTCCTCCCCCTCTCCCTCTGCCTCCGCACCGCGCCAGGAGCGCATCCCGCTCTGCCGAGCGCTGCCTCATCCCCGCCGCCGGCAGAAGCGCTGACTCAAGCTCGGAGCGGGGCGCCGGAGCCCGGTGTGGGGACCAGG
Organism: Pomatostomus ruficeps; assembly: GCA_013400735.1. Classification (NCBI taxonomy): domain Eukaryota; kingdom Metazoa; phylum Chordata; class Aves; order Passeriformes; family Timaliidae; genus Pomatostomus; species Pomatostomus ruficeps. The sequence goes on from VYZT01013754.1 coordinate 766,538, forward strand.
GCTCACCGGCCATCCGGCCAGTCCCGTGTCCTTCCCACCCACCCGATCCCGGGGGCCGCTCGCTCCTCCAGGTCATCGGGCAAACTTCATCCCTGCTCCAGCCTTCCCCAGGACGGGAGTCTCCCCTCCTGCCCAGCGCTGCACTTCGGGGGCTGGGGACATGATCCCGGTCCCTACCGACAGCACCCCACTGCCCTCCGCTGCCACGGCAAACCCAGAGGGTCTGGGGGAGTGTGAGCCCTACACGGTGTCAGGTAGCACGGCGGGAGGTGCTGCCGGGGGATTTTAAGTGCTAAATTCGAGCGGATTGCCTCGTCTCTGCGAAGGCACGGGGTTATTCTTTCCAGGCAGGCAGGGCGGAAAAAACACGCTTTTTAAAGATATCGTCGGAAATGTGAAGGGCAGCTCCCAGGTTCTGGCGCTGCCACAGCATTCGGAGTGATAAAGCCTTAACTTGGGGTGAAACCCCTTAAAAACCTTCCCAGGAGCGCCCCGCCCGCTCCCGCTGAGCCGCGCCGTTCCCGCCGCCGGTGCCACCCCCTTTGCATCGGTGCCATCAATTTCTATTAACGATCGCTTTATTCACCGCTGCAAACTTCTAAATATTTAATCCAGCGCGAACCGGCGGCGGAACGCGCGAAGCTGACGGGAGGAGGCGAATCCCCGGCCGGGGAGGCGGGAGCGGCGGCTCTGCCCCGGGGGAGCCTGGTGATGCCAGTCCCCCCCCGTCCCCTCCCTCCACGGGGCTTTCCCGGGGCTGCAAATCACGGCCCGGACGTGGGCAGCACCGCAGGTCCCGCGGGCTGCCCGACTCGGAAAGGCGGGGATGAGCCGGGTGCGGAGGATTCTGCCCAGGGAGAGCTGGAGGAGGAACGGGCTGCGGGGGGAGCGCCCGACAGGCCGGCATCTCCCCAGCACCGGGACGCGGCTGCCCGTCGGGTCCCGCCGCGCACGGCAGAAGCAGCCACGCTCCACATGGAGCGGGACAAGGACTGGGGACAGCCGAGATTTTGGGCTGGTTGGAGGGGTCCTGCCCAGGGAGCGGGTGCTGCCCCCACCTCCCTGGCATCCCCGGGTTCCTCGCACCGCCCCGCCGCCGCCCCGAGGACCCCCAGACCCCGTCGAGCCTCCTTTAAAACGCAACCAAGAAAATTCTTTGGCATCCCCGCTGCGCCGACGGGCGAGTGCCCGGTCCGACGGGCGAGTTCCCGAGTCCGACGGGCGAGTTTCCCGGTGCTCCGTGCTCTGCCTGCATTCAGGAGCCGAGACGGAACTTTACGGCAACATCTGTCATTATAATTAAAACTGCAACACACCCTCCGGGCAGGAACACGTTCCCGCGTCGTCGTGTGTCCGTACCACCCCCCCACCGCCGCCCTTCTCTTAAAAAAAAAAAAAAAATGAAAACAACATAAAAACAAACCAAGCGAAAAGCGGCTCAAACTCTGAGGCGGGCACCTGCCCCCCGCCTCCCCCGAGCCATCAGCCACGGCAGTCGCACCCGGCGAGGTCCCTGGGACCGTCCCCCCTCCGGAGCACGGACACCCCCCGCCCTCCTCCACTAATTTTCTTTAATTAAAGCTCTATGTGCGGCGCGTTTGGCGAGGACAGAAATAGCCGCTGAAGGAGCGCGTGTGGGGGGAGGCAGGTCCCAACTGCCGGCGTGGGAATGCAGAAGGGATTGGGGGGGCGGGGGGAGCAGAGCCGGAGAGCGGCTCTACCACAGCTCCCACCCCAAGGCTCGCAGCCTCCGGGGTTATTTGGGGTGAGGACGACAGCCTCCCCTGTCCGAGCTCTCCGTGCGGCGCTCTGGCGACCCAGGTGAAAGACCCCTGCCCCCGGGGCGACGCTACTGCCCGCGGCACCAGCGCTTCCCCGGAGCACCGGGGCTTCCCACAGGCAACAGTTGCAGCTGCTCCCCCGGGGATGCTCCGGCTCGGGCGCACCCCCCGGCGGAGGGAGACCCCGAAGTGGGGATCCCTCATGGGCGGGGGAGGGAACACGGCCCGAGCGGCCGGAGGGGTTCCCGGCTCCGTGTCCCCGGCCCGGCCGTGGGGAGCTGCTCCGGTCCCGATCTCCCGGTCGCTGGTCGAGCCTGGGGACCCCCCGTCCGCGGAGGGGAGGGCGCCCTGCTCCCCCCGCCGCCGGCCCCGAGGTCCTCTCCCGCCGGAGCCCCAACCTGGGCTGCAGCCGCCAAAAGTTTGGCGACACGGAGCGGCCACCGGGGGCTGCGCGGGGCTCCCGGGCAGCGCGGGGCGCCGCGGCGGGGCGACACCGGGAGCGGAGCAGGGCGGGGGACTCCGTTCGGG